>WNYF01000189.1:0-31663 GCA_021396225.1 Sporothrix inflata
CCGACTCCATGCCGACCCAGGCGATGCCTTTGCGGTGTGGGTGGCCCTGCGCGGCCTGCGGACGGCGCACAGCCGGTGGCACGGCAAGCTGGTGGCCCTCTTGGCGGCGGGCCGCCTCGACTGGGACGGGCTGATGGCGGCCATGGCCGGGCGGGCGTGCAGGGAGTAGCAGGCAGGCAGGCAAGCAGCCAGTGTGCAGGCAGATGAAAGTGTTGTGGGTGGTCGTATTAAATGTATTTAGAAGAAGAAAATAAAATGCTCGCTGGTATCAAACGCCGGTCATAAAATAAAAGCAGTGAACAGTGTACGTCTACTCGTCTCCTCTATGCTCGTTCCTCGCCAACAACTCCTCCGCATCCGAGAGCATCCTGGCGACGGTAGCGGCGTCCGCCACATCGATCTCCGGATCGCGCAAACCCAGCTGGACCGCGAGGGCGGCCGCCCATTTGGCGGCAAAGGGTTGCGGCCGCAGGTCCCAGGCGGCGGGGACGCTGTTGTTGGGGAAGCGGAGGCGGGCCTCGTCGGCGACGCAGGTGACGCCTTTGCCGGTGAGGCCGCAGGGGGTGAAGCGGGACCAGGGGTTGACCGACTCGGCGTCGTCCGAGGAGGACCCTGCTGTCTCGATGCCAGCCGAGGACAAAGAGTCGGGGGCCCACGTCACGGGCGTGTCCAAATTGACAGCCACGCCCAACGCACTAATGTTCCGCCGGAGGTGCACACCCAGCGCGGCAATCTTGCGTTCCTCGGCTCCGCCTCGCTTTGTGTCCTCGGCTTTGCCGCGCTTTGTGTCCTCGGCTCCGCCTCGGTTGCGTTGTGGCGACCGCGCCCACAGCCCCGGGTCCTCCGTCGTGTACGCCTCCAGCCCAAACCGCCGCTGCAACACCGTCGCCGTCGTCGTCTCCAACAGCCGGCTGTAGGCGCGGACCGTCAGGGGTTCTTTGAAGAGCGAGGACTTCAAATCCAAAACGGGCCACAGCACGGCCTGGCCCGGACCGTGGTACGTCGTCAAGCCGCCGCGCAGGGTGGCGACGAGGGCGGGCGTGTCGGTGTGGTCGCCGACGGTCAAGGGAGCCGTCAGGCGGTCCCGTTCGGTCTGGGACAGCTGGTCCGCGCTCTGCCGCCGACCCAACGTGTAGGTGGGCTGGGGGGTAAAGGCGATGACGGTGGGCGGGGGCGGCTGGACGAGGAGGGCGAGGAGGGTACTGTCGGGGGAGGAAGAAGAGGAAGAGGAGGAAGAGGAGGAGGACGACTTCGTTGCCCTTCGCCGCGCCTCGCTGTCTTTGGCGTGCAGAAACTGCCGCCGGACGAGCTCCTGCACAGCAGCGGCGAGGCGGTACGAGGGCAGCGGCGGCAGCTGGACGAGGCGGAGACGCATGGCGGGGGGAGGGTGGGCGAGCGTGGAAGGTCAGAGGTGGAGAGGTTGTCAAGGTCGAAGTCGAGGTCAAAGTCGACCGGACGGAACGGAGTCGGAGCTTAAGCGGGACGTTCCAACGACGTAATCTTACAGCGTGTCTACAGGGCATGCTCACCAATCAGGCGGCGCCTGTCGGCACGCGCACAGCACGCACAGCGGCTACAGTGCTAGCGGCGCGCAAACGCAAGTCACACTGTACACAGGAAAATCAACAACGTGTATGTCATACATTGTTTGTTTGTTTCTTCTCAAATATTATTTTCATTCACTCTCCTCTCCCCTACAGACTAAACTCCAGCCGGTTGCCCGCATAGTCGCGCGCAAAGAACCGCGTCGGGTACTCGACTCCTTTGGCGCCTGAGCTGTTAGTAATCTTACAACGTGGACAAGACAGTATTACAACGGGGGGAAACGAGGACCTACCCGACGACGCTTCCCCGGGTTGGTCGCAGGCTTTCGGAGCGCCGCTGCTGCCGGCCTGGTGGTGCGCCCACACGCGCTGCTGCAGGGCCTGGAGGGCGTCCTGGGAGGGCACCTGGAAGCACGGGTGGCGCGACGACGAGGTGGCGTCGCCCTGGAAGTCGAATTCGCGGCCGAAGGCGACGTGGACCTGCTGGGCGCCAGGCTGATCGCCAATGTTGAACCAGGCCAGGCTGCCGCGCTGGAGGGCCGGGACGGGCACGGACGTGAAGCCGAGCGTCTCGCCGTAGAAGGCGTGCGCGGCGTCGAGCGTGTCGCGGGGCACGACGAGGTTGACGTGGGCGATGCCGGTGATGGACATTGTGGGGGTGGTGCGTAGCTGGTAAGGGTGCGTAGATGGTAATGAGAGGTGATGTGTGAAGTGAGGAAGAAAGATGACGAGAAGCGACGAGACGACAAGAGGAGCGACCGGAAGACGGTCGGAGCTTTAGAGCCCGCCTGGGAGCCCGCACGACGCACTGCGCCGCTAACCACAAGTCGCAACCCGCCGCTAAAACGACGACATGGGCAGCCGAGTCGGCCAACGCGCAGCCAATGGGGGACGCCACGAGGGTAATCATTTACCAGGACCCCAAAAGCCCAAACGAGACGATGAAAACAAATGCATATGTACTCTATTAAAATGCTACAGTCGACAAGCTTTGTACACGATGGTCCTGCAACCACGCCGGACATCCTTCCGCGGAGTAGCCAGTGCCGTCCGCGTCAGCGGCCGGCCCGCCTTGCTACCCCGGTCACTGCCCACGGCCCTCTGCCGAGGGCCTCCTCCTCCTGGCCTCGCCTTATGAATTCTTCGTCACCAGGTCGGCAAAGTTGGCGTTTTGCCCGACCGAAAAGTCGTGCTCCCAGTTGTTGGTCACGTCGTGGATCGTCAGCCCGGAACTGCTGCTCGACGGATTGGAGGGGTGCGTCGACGCGTACGCAAACGCCAAGTGGTTCGTCCCCGTCGCATAGATCCAGTTCTTGCTGCCCACCGAGTTCGTGTAGTACGTGCACCCCGTGCACTTGGCCGTGTACTGCCAGTGCGTGCGGTTGACGTGCGTGCCCGCCTTGAGGATCGTGTACTGCGCCCCAGAATACACGGCCGGCACCGCCGTGTGGTCGCCGGCGTGGCGGGACGACAGGACCACGTTGTTGCCACTCGACCACGCCACCGCCAACGGATCCCCAATCATGCGCCCGCCCCACGCGAAGCCGACCCACCCGGCGTCCACCGGCGCAACCACCTGGAGGACGGCGTCGTAGGCGGTCAGGCTCTGGACCTGCGTGGGGACAGCTATGCGGAACACGAGGGTGCGGCCGAGCTGGTACTGCGTGGCAAACTCGGCAAACGTGAAGCCCGTATCCGGGTCGTGGAACGTGGTTGTGCCGGCGGCGGCGGAGGTGCCTGACAAAGGTGTGAGTTTAATGATACAGTTCAGTCTCTCCACAAGGCCTACCTACTACCGAGTAATGCGGCCACACATGCCGACGCCAGGCCCCAGAAGCGCATCTTGTCGTGTGGCGAAGAAGACAAGCGGGGGGGACGGTGGGGAGGGGGCGAGTGACCGAATGGGCCGTCGGTGGCCGTCGAGGAGGTGCGGACGAGGAGGAATACAAAAGATGCCGAAAGGCAAAAAAGAGAGAGACGTCAGGATGCAAAGACGACACGAGGTAGAAGTAAAGAAAGGTCCGTGAGAAAAATAAGTTTAATGAGCTCTCTCTCGGATTGGAGTGGAAGAGAGGTCTGGGTGAAGGAGGGATAAAGACTGAATTGAGCAATAGTTCGGGTAAAGAGAAAGAGGCGATGGACAAACAACGTGACAGAGCCAAGTCAGCCAAGTCAGCCAAGTCCAAAGGAAAAATACAGACCGTGCGGCGAAGAGTGCGGCGACGAGCACGGGAGCAGGTTGTCTTTTATGTATCTTGGCAGGGTCTGGGGAAAAGCAAGGGAAGGGGAGCAGACCCCACGAACCACGGGAGGAGGACAGCAGGAGGGACAAACGACAACGTGATCCCGGACACGGATCGTAGGCGAGATGGGGCGAGATGGGGCGAGATGAGGCACGACCGTGAGGGGAACAATGGGGAACGATGACGACGAGGCGTAGGGACGAAAAAAAAGACCTCACAGACATATCCTCGGACTCCCATCGACGGACTACCCAACGACCCAATTTACCACCATGGGTATGCACCACGAGTATGGCCGGGCGGCTCCACGACCCGCCACATACCGGGTCGGGCGAGGCAGGTCGAGAGTGAAGAACAAACGATGAACATGTGTGGTGGATACAAAAGAGAAGACGATGAAGAAGAGGGTGTGACAAATTGGAAGACTACGAGTGGGAGAGAGACGTGGACGAGGACTTCGCCGTTGGCGACATTCCATGTGACGATGGCCGACAGATCCCGGTGGCGTGGGTGTGGAGAAATGGAGACGAAATATGAAGAAATAAAAGAAAGACCAGTGGACGGAGACACGACACTACAAGGTAGAGTGAGGGGCTACAAAATACCAAGGCTTGGGTATGTCCATCTCTGTATTGGTGTGGAGCGGACATTGTCTACCAGATGGAAGTCGACGCATCGAGACTGTTGGAGATCACGATGTTTGAGCCAGAGGGGCACAGAAAAGAATCTTGGCAAGCAGAGCCAAGAGGAGACAAGGGGGCGACAGAGCGATCCAAGAAGGAAGAAGAAAAAGAGGATACGAGTGAAGACGGGGCCGGCGACTTCCTAATGAAACCATGGAGCCGTTCCTCCGTCCGCAATCGTCTGCAAGCGTCGCTTCAGGGATCCAAGGGCCGACAAACATGCCTGGCAGCGCCGACATATGGGGGTGGCAATTTACACGACGTGGGTGGATGACCGACTTTTGCCATGTCGAGAGTACGAGTGCCGTCTTTAGCCGTGTAAATTGATTGGCGGGCGGGTGAAGACAGACAAGAGGGAAACAGGAAAGAGGGAAGGGAGGAAGAAAGAGGAAAGAGGAAAGAGGAAAGAATGGGAAGAAATGGGAACTGGGACTGTGGAAGGAAAGGGCGAGAGAGAGATCCAAACTTGAAAGAATTCACTCGGGAAAGAACACCAAAAGGGAAAGTGACGATGTGTAAGGAAGGAGCGTAGCATTTTGTAAATGGTAAATAAAATATAAATAAAGATGGCATAAAATGAAGAAAAGGCTGCTTACTACCTATGAAATCGGATGTAGAAAAGACAAGAAAATTTACAAGTAAAAAGCATAGTATTCACAATTTTCTTTGTAAATACAAGTACTTTGTTTACTTTCAACCGATCGTGGTGTCGCGAAACTCAAAAAGCACTACATTTCTTTTTTCACGCCTCAAGTCGTCCCTACGGCGTTTTGGGGTTCAATGCCATTATGTCAATAGTCTCTCGGTCCCTCCAAGATCGAAGTATTTGTTCAATTTTTGTTCGTTTTCCGTTTCCCTCTTTTTCTTGCCTTTCATGTTCCCCAAAACAGTGCATTGCAAGCACATTGAATTCAAACAACAAATTATCGTCACAAACGCGCCATGAAGGGACTCATAATAAATAAATATATTTATATGTAAATAGACCAAGTTCGGCGTCATCCTCGCGGAGAACAACCGGCCCTGCCTATGAATGGGATGGGGCTACAAACGAAATAAGGAGAGCCGACGATACACGGCAAAGACCATGATGACGTCGACAGAACAGGGATGCGATCTCTCCGCCGAGAATCAAAACCATTAGCACAACCTTGACCGTCTTCACAACCCCCCCTATGCTTTCATCGCCATCTCGCCCATGGGCAGCGCCTTCAGCCAGCCGTCGACGTCCTCGGGTGCCTGCTGCTTCTTCGTGCAGGCGCTGTACACATCCGGCGTCAGCGCGTGCAGGCCGGCCGCGGGGCAGTCCTTGTTGAGGTTGCAGTTCTTGTCCATGGCCAGCTGCAGCGACTGGTCCTTCCAGCCGAAGACGTAGTCGCCGTGCGCCGCCGCGCCGCCAATGTTCATGCTGTAAATGAACGGGTTCGAGCCGTCCGAGGGCCAGATGCTCTTGTCCATAAACGTCGACGTGTTCCACATGAGCTCGTACATGATCTGCGGCAGCTTGGTGGGGTGCGAGCTGGGGCAGGCGCCGCCACCGGACGCGCCGGCGCCGCTGTAGGCGACGTGGCTCTGGTGGTCGGGCGAGTCCAGGTTCTTGCCGTCCCAGCAGGTCGGGAAGATGATGGTCTGGCGCACCATCTTGCACGACGTGTCCGTGGGGACGTCGACCGTGTCCGAGCCGGAGCAAGGGGCGCCGCCCGTGAACTGGTTGTCGTTGGTCGACTTCCAGCAGCGGTGGCAAATGTTGCCCTTGTTGACCTTGCTGGTGTCGGTGTTGGAGGCCTTGCCGGCAATCATGCGGAAGCCCGGCTTGAAGGCGGTGACCTTGCCGCTGGGGATGTAGTAAATGTCCAGACCGCCCTTGTTGACAAGCTGGCCCTGGGGCCCGCCGTTGCCGACCTGGGGCACGCGCCGGAAGGTGCCGTTCTTGGCCTTGAAGAAGAGCACGGCCGTCCAGTAGTTGGAGGTGTCCTCCTTGAAGTTGCACGAGGTGCACGAGGACATGCCCGCGAGATCGTGGCTGGTGGGGTCCATGGTGATGTTGAACGAGTTGCCGCCGACGATCTGGTGCAGATGGGGCGTGTAGAGCTCGCCCGGGTTGACAATGGGGTCGGTGCGCTCGACGACGAGCTGCGAGCAGGCGAAGCGCAACATGTTCTGGGCGGCGGCCGACTGGGCCAGCAGGCCGACGACGGCAGCGATAGCAGCCGACTTCATGGTGGGGGTGGGGGGGAGGAAGAAGAGAATAAAATATAAAGTAGAACGAGAGGATGCTTGCCGGATCGAGTGTCGATGGACAGACGCGGACGGACAACTGGCGAGGGCTGGAGAGACGAAGAGGGAGAGAGAAGAGAGGGAGGAAAAGAGAAGAAGAAAAGAAGGAGAGAGGGAAATGTTCCTGTTATACGTCTACATATACTCTTTCCCTGGGTGAGTGGACGGGGCTGTTCGTCTGGTCTTTCATCTTCCAGCTATACCACCATCGACGTATTACCGCATCTCGTTTATTGTCCAGTTGCCACAGAAAGGCCACGAACAGAGACTTTGAGAATAACTGCCGGCAGCGTCCAGAGACAGAATGGGACGCACTCGATGCTATTCTGTGCTGCTCTTTTGAATATGGCCAAACTGCCGAACGCTCCGGCCGGTGTCTAGGGTCCACTTGCTGCTGTTTTGCCATCTGCTGTCCATCTGGGTATAATCTATGTGGGTGGGTGGGTAGACAGAGGAAGTCGAAGGAAGAAAGGAAGATAAAATGAGATAAGGGGTGGCCGCAAGGACAAGGCGTGACCGTGCCAGGCAGGCGATGCCTCCTATTGTTTATTGCTACTATGGGACGAGTAAACAGAGGCATTTTGTTATTTTGTTATTTTGTTAACAACTTTCGTCAGTCTACCGCCCGTGGGGAAGTGCCCCGTGGAGTAACCGTGGAGAGAGGGAAGGCTGTTTAACTTTAGCCACGCCGGCAAAAGGCAGACCACCTCCACCATTGGTTGCCACTCTTTTCGTCCCCCACAATCTAAATCAGCAATATCGACGGCTGCGGATCGAAAACAAGGCCGGGAAACAACAGCAAGCGAAGTGAGGGAAGAATAAGAGAGGAAGAAAGAGAGAGTCACGAGTCATTTTATGTTAAGAACGGCACTTGTGAATGGTGATAGGGAAATCGTGATATTCGGTGATGTTCTTATTCGAAAAGAAAATAATTTGAAACCGAGGACGGAGAGGCTGATAGCAGGCATAGCCATGAAAGACGGCAGCACTTACATGTCTTGTACTGTCAAATAGTTAATACATGCGAGGGTATCAACGTCGAGGCAACGGTCCGTTATCGACAACGAGTGCAATAGCCAACTCTGGAAAGTATTTCAAATAGATACAGTGGTAAATATGAGAATACACGCGCATCGACAAAAGAAGGTGGCCTACTTGTCGTCTTTCATCATCGTGCCGCTGTTTTACTATGGGGAGTTAGTTAAAAAGAGTATTTTTGGAAGCATGCACGTACGGGGAAAAGAAGACAGGAGATGGGGAAAATCACGCGGGATATGCAAGAGAAAGACCGAGTGCCATGAGGAACGGGCAGAAAAAAACACACAAGACGACAAAGGGGGTAAACGATCCGGGGACGCCATCACCCACAGGCGACAAACAAAGCTTGGCAGAGGCACGCAAGATGTGGGTGACGTTGACCACGCAGTGCACGCGCTGTTGGGCCGATTCTGGGCTGCCGAGGGCGAGTCGCCGGTTGATTTTGCCATGAGCGTGTGAGGTATACCAGAGTGTTGTTATATGTTTATCTATTTTATATTTCCTATGTTCTCTCGTCCGTATACCAATACAGACAATGACCAGGCACCTCAGCCAAAATACAAGTACCGGCAAAGAGTTGATGGAGAATCAAAAGAAAAAAAGACGCATACCACAGGAAAAGAGAATGAGGAAAGGCCCGTTCTGGCCCCTTAATCTACCGGGGAGAATCCAAAGGAAGAAAGGAGAAGGAGAGGTCGACTACGAAAAACGTGATGAAGAAATCTCAAAATCCGGGTCGTGTTGCAGGAAGAACGAGGAGCTGCATTGTCGCATCGGGGGAAGCCATCCCAGATGGATCGTGTGTACTGTCTTGAAAGAGAAAATGACGAGATAGGAAAGACAAACCAAGACCGGAAGAAAGACAAAATGCCGGGCCTGCCACATGGGCAGCATGCACTTGCATCTCTTTATCTTTGATCCATGCAGCGTCAGTAGGATGGCCTCTTTTGTTCTTTTTGCCGGGCATTCATCACCATCGGCAATCACAATACCGTACCATGGGAAAGGAAAGAAAGGAAGCAGACCAAACACCTTATTTTGACTTCCACCCACAGACAGACTCGTTTTTAGCCTTGAGACGTCTAGACGTGGCCATTTCCCAGAATCTAGACGCCAGACTTGGGCATATCCCTCATGGCAAATACAATACGTCTTTTTCCATCTGCCGTAGATGTATGCTCACATAACGTAGTTGGGAGAAGCAGCCACGAGACAGAAAAGAGAATGTAAGGGAAACCTGCCCGTGGGTAAAAATAGCATGAAGCTTTTCGGTGCGGGCGAGCCCGATCCAATAGACCGGGGATATTTTTGCGGAGGAGAGAAAAGGAGACTAGGGGGTACCATTCGTGGAAGATTCGACCGTTGAGCTGGACGCTGTGTGAGCAACGATTGCGTGCGTCGGGAGACATCGTGCCTCGGACGTGAAGGGTCGGCTCCGCACCTTTGACCTACAATAGTATCGCCGGCATATTGACGCTTGATGCCAGGAGGAAAGCCGTTTGTCGTAACTGAACGGGTGATAGCCCCCCGCCCTTACCTCGTTCTCTCGCCAGGTCTTCTCTCCGCCGAAGTCGTCACGTAGATTGTCGGACCATATCTCGTTGCCATCTGTATTCACAAGAGCATAGGGCATCGCCCAACACCTCGTCATTGCCAACGTAGCACCATCGTCCAAACCCATTCGATGTAGTTGCAAAAGTTTTTTGTTCTTTTTTTCAGTGTCGCTGTATCTATGACAGGTATATACAACAGTTGGCCTGCCCTGCCAATGCTTCCTCTCCGGTCGTCCGGCCGTCCGGTCGTCCGCGTCTGTAGCCATATCGATGTCGTTTCGTTGTTGATGTCGATGCCGTTACGTGTCGGTCGTCGGTCGTCGGTCGTCGGTATGCCGTCGCCGCCGTCGCTCTATGCCTCCTCCGCCTCCTCGTCCGCGTGACTCCGTGCCTGATACTGTTAGCTGCTGTCACACCACACTCAGAACGCTTCACGACTGTACTCACCCGCAGAGCACCGGGTCCGCCCAGCTCCTTCTCCAGACCGTCCTCAAACGTCCGCGGCACCGACACACGGTCCGGGTACGTCTGCTTCACGGTGTAGACCACCGTGAGGAAGGCCGCAATAAACGCGCCAATCTGCGCCAGGCCCTTGCCCGTCGTCGTCCACGTGTACTCGTACGGCGTGAACATGCCGAGCTGGTCGTAGTCCTCGTGCACGGGCTCGCCGTAGTTGCGGCGCTCCTGCTTGTCCCACCAGTCGCCGTAGGGGTCGCGGAACTGGCGCTTGATGGGTGCCGGCTGCACGAAGCCGCCGTTCTGCAGCGGGTCCTCGGCCTCGTTCAGTCGCGGCGCGTCCGGGTACTTTTCGTCGATGAGGCGGCGGCCGTTGATGGATTCGGGGATGAAAGTGCGCTGCTGGGTGACGGGGAGGAGCGTCCGCCGCGCGGCCGCGAGGGCGGCCAGGCGCATGGGCGTCGCCCGGACAATTCGATGGGACAGCATCTGGGAGGGGAGGAGAAGGGTTAGCTGGGGGGGTCTGGGTGCGTGATGTCGGTCGGTGGTCGCCAATTGGCCTTGACAGTAACGTCTCGGGCAGTACGTACCTCTTCCAAATGCTGGGTATCGAATTGGCTGTTCGTTGATATGGGAAGCTCTACAGACGTAGCAAAGCCGTGATGCTGGTTTTCCTTGCTCCACGGTCATCGGTTATTCCTCTGCGGTGTTTGGACGACCGTGGTGGTCCGTGCACCCTCGAAATTCCTGCCTGAGAAATGTGGCGCGAACTCGTGGTGGGCTGTTCGTAGAATTATGTAAGCTCGAGCGCCACTTTGCTCAGCTCTTTTATGCCTCATATGTAAGGCATCAAGACAGCTCGTTCGCCCCTCCCAAGACGAGCCCCAACGCGCTTTCCGCACAGAGGCAAAATTACGTGTAGCGCCCCCTGCAGCAAAAAAGTTGGTGGTGTTTTTGGTGGTGTTTTTGGGTGCAAATTCGCCCAAGCAGCCAAGGAATGTATTTTCGCAGCACCGACGCACCTGCCCAAAAGTCACCACCTGCATCTCGTGCCGTTTTGGCGTTTTTTCGAGCTTCGGATTTTTTGGCAGACGCACCTCGATTTTCCCACGTTTTCGCGCGTCGCCATCGCCCCAACGTCGCCGCAACGTTCAGATTTTCACCCAAGACTCCATGGCCCCGTAGCTTTCCGGCGACCCCCTTTTTGCCGCCATCGATGCCCATTTTGTCGAGATCGCGGTCCCTCACCCCGGCTCGGAACCCGTCCAGACGATGAAAGAGACCGCGTCGCCGGGCCCGACAGCGACACTCCCCGACCGCCCGCCCATCAAGTTCGACGACAGTGACGACAGCCCTCTCGACGACCTGAGCTCGACGCCCTCGGATGGCGAGGAGTCGCTGTCGGGCGCGCCGGAGACGCCGGCCAGGCCAGCAAATGCAAACGGTGCCCTCAAATCCAAGGGACAAAATGGGACGACCAACGGGACATCGCCCACGGTGACCGAACCCCTGACCAATGGCCACGGCAACGACAACGGCCCGGCCGACGACGCCGAGGATACACCCGACGCCAACGGCGATGAACGCCCCGCCAAACGCCAGCGGACACGCGCCTCGACACCGCCCCCGCCGGCCAGTGCGGGTGGTGGTGGACGACGACCAAAGCAAATCTCGCCGCCCTGGAAGAAGATCGTCGCCGAGGGCGTGACAAGCTTCAACGAGGGCGGCCGCCGCAAGTCGGGCCGCATCAACACGGTCCCGCTCGAGCTGCAGTCCGGGGACAAGCGCATCACACGCCGCGCCGTGCAGTCCCACCAGACGAGTCCGCCGGCCAAACAACCAGCTCCCACCAACGGGCACGCGACCCGGCATGCTACCTCCTCTTCCTCTCAACATGCCGCCTCTCCTTCTACCACGACGGCAGCCTCTCGGCGCCTTTCTACCACGACACGTGCCGCTGCCTCCTCTTCCTCCCGATCACAACCATCACAACCAACACCATCCTCCTCTTCTCGACAGCAACCCTCCCGCCGCACTGCCGAGCCACGAACCTCCTCCCGTGCCGCACGACGCTCCTCTCCCTCTCCTACGACACGAAATACACCAGCCGCCGCCGGCACGCGCACACAGCCCTCGCGGTCCAGCAGAAATGCCAGGACACATCGCGACGCCGCGGCGCTGGAGATGCCCACGCGCACAACGCCCCGCATCCGCCTGCGCACCCGCACCCTCACCATCCCCATTGTGCACCCCGACCAGACCAAAATCCGCCCCCGCCTCGCCCCGACCCTCCCCGAGTACTTTGCCGCCGCCGAGTCGATTCCTGTCGAAGAGGGCGGCCAGTTTGCGTCCGAAGACGAGCCCCGCATGACCGACGAAATGGCCGCCAGCGAGGCCGCCATCATTGCGCGCATCGAGCGCGAGACCGAAGACGGCGGTATTTTAACGGAACCGCGCTGCATCGCCTTTGAGCCCGAGGCCGTCGAAGAGCCGCCCCGCCAGTGGGCCCACAACGACCACATGATCAAGGCCGTCGCCAACTTCCGCCGTCTCCTGGGGCTCGAGCAGCAGCGCCACCGTGCCGCCGCCAAACGCCTGGCCGAGGCCTGCCGCGACGAATGGGTGCGGCGGCAGCCCAAGTCGGCCGAGCAGATCGAGGCGGAGGCGCGCGCCATGTGGATTGGGCGGTACCGCATTGTGATGCGGGCACTGTTCGGCACGTGGGAGAATGTGCGCCTCGAGATCAACCGACGGCGCGTGCGGGAGTGGGAGGCCGAGGAGCAGCGGCGCGTCAAGGCGGCTTTGCAAGAGGCCGTGGCCCTGTCCGAGCAGAAACTTCAAGCGCGGCGCACACAACAAGACTCAGAAGCACTGTCCGACGAAGACGAAGACATGCTTGACGACGACGACCTCGACGATGACGACCTTGAAGACGGCCTCGAGTCATTATCAGAACTCGGCGATGCAGACGGCTCGGGTTCCGACGACGACGACGAGAGCAACATGTCGTCCTCGGACGACGACGATGAAGGCGAAGAGGACGATAAGGCCGGCGACAACTCGAAAGGGAAGGAAGACGCAAATGCATCCGACGAAGGCCTCACACAAGAGCAGCTCCGCCAAAAATACGCGAACCTACCCGACCTCAACCTATCCAACAAAGCAGCAGCCGGCGATGACAAAGCCGCTACTGATACTCCTAATCCGAATCCCACCAACGACGACGAAGACGATACGAGCGACGAATCTGTCGACATGGACGACGACCTGGGATCCTCGGAGATGGACAGCGACGACGACGACGACGACGACGACAGCGACGCTGCAGACGGCTCAGACGGCGACAACGAGACCGAGTCGGACGACGGCGAACAGGCGGGTGGTCTGCTGGGCATGCTGTTTGGCAAATCCGAGCTCAAAAAGCTCAAGACGGAGCCGACGGCCATCAAAGAAGAGGACGTCGACGTGCCGCAGATGCCAGAGGCGTCTGAAAACAAGGACGGCCAGAAAGACGGACCGGCTAAAGCAGACGAGACCGCCACGACTCTGACCAACGGCCATTCACATACCGAAGAGGAAACAAAAGCTACACTTGCACCGCCTGCCGAGGTCGTCGATGAAGTCGACGAGTATGGCGACGATGATGACGTTGCCATGGTGGACATGCCACCATCGGATGACGAGGAACCAGCCGTCGAGGCCAGCAAGGCGGACGACGAAGACAAGGTGGACGACGTACCTGCACCTGCTGCCGAAGCAGAGAGCCAAGATGACAGCAAAGACAACAGCAAGGACGATGAAACTGCCCCCATCGCCCCCAGCCTTGAGGTCGTCGCGCCACCGGCCACCGACGAAGAAAAGACCGTTGCCAGCCCCGAGACCGACGCGGTGACGACCGCTGTCAGCCTCGAGCGCAGCCAGTCGCCGCACACACTCGACACCAAACCCTCGGATCTGGATACGCCCATGTCTACGGAAGCCGATGCAGTTCTTGACACGACAGCGGATGCTGACGCAGCCAAGACGCTGAAAGAGGATGATGATGACGTTGACGTCGATGTCGATACGGCTGCTGATACTGCTGACACAAACGCCAAAGAAATGGCCGTCAGCCGAAGCGTATCCCTCGCCCCCACCACCTCCGGCGCCATGCCCAAGACCGAGATCCCCTTTCTCCTACGCGGCAACCTGCGCGAGTACCAGCACTTTGGCCTCGATTGGCTGGCCGGCCTCTACGCCAACCGCACCAACGGCATCCTCGCCGACGAGATGGGCCTCGGCAAGACCATCCAGACCATTGCCCTGCTGGCCCACCTGGCCTGCCACCACGAAGTCTGGGGCCCGCATTTAGTGATTGTGCCCACCAGTGTCATCCTCAACTGGGAGATGGAGTTCAAGAAGTGGTGCCCGGCCTTTAAGATTTTGACGTACTACGGCTCGCAAGAGGAGCGCAAGCGCAAGCGCATCGGCTGGAACAACAACGACATGTGGAACGTGTGCATCACGTCGTACCAGATCGTCGTGCAGGACCAGCAGGTCTTCAAGCGCCGGCGCTGGCACTACATGATCCTCGACGAGGCCCACAACATCAAGAACTTCAAGTCGCAGCGCTGGCAGTCCCTGCTCGGCTTCAACACGCAGGCGCGCCTGCTCCTGACGGGCACGCCCCTCCAGAACAACCTAACCGAGCTCTGGTCGCTGTTGTTTTTCCTGATGCCGCCCGAGAACGGCATGGGCGGCTTCGCCGACCTGTCCGAGTTCCACGACTGGTTCCACAAGCCCGAATCCCAGATTCTTGAGAGCGGCCGCGAGGAGATGGACGAGGAGGCGCGCGCCATCATCTCCAAACTGCACAAGGTGCTGCGGCCTTACTTGTTGCGGCGCCTCAAGGCCGACGTCGAGAAGCAGATGCCCGCCAAATATGAGCACGTCGAGCTGTGCCGCCTCTCCAAGCGGCAGCGCGAGCTGTACGACGGGTTCCTGGCTCGCAGCGACACCCGTGCCACGCTATCGTCCGGCAACTACTTGTCCATCATCAACTGCCTCATGCAGCTGCGCAAAGTGTGCAATCACCCGGACCTGTTTGTTGACCGGCCCATCATGACGTCCTTCCGCATGCCGCGCTCGATCCCAGCCGCCTACGAGACGGCCACCGAACAGATTGTGCGCCGCGCCCTCGTGCCGCCCCGTGATACCGCCCAGATTTTGCTGGGGCGCGTCAGCCTGCAGTTCCTCAACCTCGTGCCCACGCTGCACGAGACGCACCTGTCGGCCGGCACGGCGGCGCGCATCAACCAGCTGGCCGCGAACCGCGTGCTGTCGGACCTCAAGGAGACCCAGCGCGCGCGCCTGCCACAACCGTACCCAGCGCTTGACGCCTCGACCGTGCAGTCCAACCTGGCGTACCTCGAAAACGCTGTGCGCTGGCGCCGCTACGAGGAGCTCCAGCATGGTGCCTACGTCAACGCACTCCGGCGCCAGCAGCGGCCCGTCTATGGCCAAGCCCTGCTGGACATGCTGACGCTCGACGTGCAAGACCGCCCCTTCAAGCCGCGCCCCCGCGTGCCTGCGCAGATCATGGCGTGGTTCGAGACGGACTCGTTCTTGTTGCACAATTTGGTGCAGCCGCTCGAGCGCCGCTCATCCGCCATGGAGATGCTCATCACCAAGTTCGCCTGCGTCACGCCTGCCGCCGTGACGTGCGACATGAACGGCGTGTTGCTGGGCCGCCGCGGCGCCGACGCGTTTTCGGAGCGCGACCTCGTCTTATCGGCGCCCATTAAGCGGCTGCCCTTCATGGAGCGCCAGCCGCCGCGCGACCCTTGGCACGAGGCGCGCATGCGCCTGACCATCCAGTTCCCGGACAAGCGGCTGCTGCAATACGACTGCGGCAAACTGCAAGCGCTCGACCGCCTGCTGCGCCGCCTGCAGGCCGGCGGGCACCGCGCGCTCATCTTTACGCAAATGACCAAGGTGCTGGACATTCTGGAGCAGTTCCTCAACATCCACGGGCACAAGTATTTGCGACTCGACGGCTCCACGCGCATCGAGCAGCGCCAGATCTTGACGGACCGGTTCAACCATGACAACCGCATCTTGTGCTTTATCCTGTCAACGCGCTCCGGCGGTCTGGGCATCAACCTGACGGGCGCCGACACGGTCATTTTCTACGACCAGGACTGGAACCCGGCCATGGACAAGCAGTGCCAGGACCGCTGCCACCGCATCGGGCAGACGCGCGACGTGCACATCTACCGGCTCATCAGCGAGCACACCATCGAGGCCAACATCTTGAGGAAAGCGTCCCAAAAGCAAATGCTCGACGACGTCGTCATCCAAGAGGGCGAGTTTACCACCGACTACTTTAACAAAATGTCCGTCAAAGACATGGCGGGCGATGTGGTGGACCACGCCCTCGAGGACGGCGCCACGCTTGTGGCCCAAAACGACAGCGCGGACAGCATCATTGCGCGCTTCCACGAGAGCGACGAGGCGGCCAATGCGGCCATGGACCGCGTGCTAGGCGGCGTGAACAACGAGGCCGGACCCGGCAACATTGATCCGCGCACGGCCGGCCGGGTGTTGGAGCAGGCCGAGGACACGGAGGACGTGGCGGCGGCGCGGCTGGCGGAGAAGGAGATTCTGCAGGACGACGCCGACTTTTCGGAGAAGCCGGCCGCTGCGGCCGCACCAACTGTGGCGGGCGCTCTATCTACTAACACCGGCACACCCGTTCCCACTTCGGGCGTCTCCAGCGTGCGCCAGGGCACGCCGCTCGACGCCGCACGGTCCGGCCTGGGCCTGTTTGAGCCTCTGACTGCGAGTGGGACACCCGCCCCACCGCCGGAGGAACACAACGCGTGGGGCGGCGCGGTGCACACGGTGGACGACTACATGCTGGGGTGGATGGGCGTGATGCTCGAGGGCACGGCGCTGGAGCTGCCCAAGGACCGCAAGAAGAGCAAGAAGAAGCGGGGCAAGGACACGCGCAAGCGATAGGCGATAGACGGGGTGAGCGGGCGAGTTCACATGCATGCATACATATTGGGTAATTTGGTGTATATTTCACATGTTTGTTTTGGTTTTCTTTCTTTTCAACTTTTGTTATATTGTAATGGCATAGTTGTGGTTTTTGTTTCTTTTTGTTTCTTTTTGCTGTACGATGGGTCATATTGTGGGACAAAAAACGGACGGGTGATACGATGGAGTTCTCGGTTTACACAAAACACAAATTCATCTCTCTTTCTTTAGTTGACAACGATTTCGTTCGATGTTGTGGTGTTCTGTCCGACTGCGAGCGATCCTTACATGTTGGGATGAAAAGTTATTTGGTGTATACTTTTATTGTTGCTCTCTTTTGAATCCTCTTCTGTTGTACTACATGGCACAGCTTATGCATTCACGGTGGGTGATGTACAATCGCGGTATTACCCCTTTTCTCCCTTTAGCCGTCGCATATCTCTCCGCGAACCCTTGCCTCTGCCTCTGCCACAACTGCCGGCAATTCCTTCTCCCCTTTCCCATTGTAGATTGCGTTCGTCCGTTATACTGCCGACATGTAAAATGGCTCATCACCGTGTTTGTCAACATCTGCGAGCTGAACAGTAAAGTGTGTATTTGAATATTTGAATGATATTTATGGTGTATTATGTAGAGAACCAGATGATTAAGATGGTTTAGACAGTGACGACAGTGATGATAGCTACATGATACTCCGACCAATCAATGCATCGGCATGGTCATCTTGCTAGTGCTGATGCCCGGCAGCTCGGTGAGCCCTGTTTGTGTTAGCAAAGAAGACAGAAACTGTATGAAAATGAATGTGAGGGGTGACTTACATCCATCAATGTCCTCCTGGACGATGTCCGGCACGGAGCACTTGTTCTGCTCCTCGATCGTCTGCGTCTTGAGCGTCGGGCAGTTGACATAGCACGGGTCGTCCATGGCCCGCTGCAGCGCGTCACCCTTCCAGCCAAACATGTAGTCGCCGTGCGTCGCGTAGCCCGTGCGGTCGCCCATGGACCAGAAGAACGGCTGGCCGTCCGACGAGTTGGCGGGCGGCCACAGCACGGGGTCGTTGAACGCGCTGGTGTCCCACACGGTCTCGTACATGAGCTGCGGGATGCGCACCGGGTGGGTGTCTGGGCACGCGCCGCCCGACTCAAAGGTGCCCTCGGCCGGGTAGGCGACGTGGTCCTGGTGCGTGGGCGAGTCGAGGTTGACGCCGTCCCAGCAGGTGGGGAAGCGGACGTTGGCCATGATGCCGGCCGGGCAGGGCTTGGTCGGGAACCCCAGGGTCTCGGGCGAGCGCGTCGAGCGCTCTTGCAGACACGTGTAGGTCAGCTGGCGGAACTTGTTGGTCTGCTGCTTTGTGCGAAAACTGGCGTCGCCGACGAGCATGCGGAATCCGGGCTTGAAGGCCGTGACCTTGGACGTCTGCCCATAGTCAAACAGCGCGTCTTGCATGTAGTACACGGTCATGCCGCCGTGGGTGCCCTCGAAGCCGAGGTTGGGCACATTGGGCACGCGCTTGTAGGTGCCGTTGCGCGCGCGGAAGAAAAGGACGGCCGTCCAGTAATTCGAGAAATCCTCGGAAAACTGGCAGGTTGTGCACGTCGACAGGCTCGGCAAATCGTGCTCGACGGGCGTCATGGTCTCGTTGAACGAGTTGCCGCCAATGATCTGGTGGAGGTGAGCGGAAGGGATCTCGCCAGGGTTGACGAGAGGGTCGAGGCGCTGGACGACGAGTTGGGCACAACCAAAACGGAGGAGGGCCTGTGCAGGGGTGGCAATGGCAAGAGCCGCCACAAGTGTGGTGAGGCCACCGGCGGTGTTGAGCATCATGATAGGGAGGAGGGTAAATAAGGACGTCGGCGATGATGAAGAAGAAACGATGGTCGATCGAACAGAGGGACCTGAAAGAAGAGAGAAACAAGAAAAGCCTCATTCACCTTATCAATATTCATCCCCCTTGTCAACACTCAATAAAATCATTTAGCCCTTTCCCTCCCGGGCTTGTTACTACGATGTGCCTTTATCTTTTTTGTATCCATCTCCTCTCTTTGCCCTGTGTCGGCTAATATGAGGCCGAATAGATTGGCTGGGCCCGGAAGTATTTCAAGATGGAGGAGAGACAGAAACTACGGGGACAAATAGAAAATAATGTGACAGAAGAGAAGAGAGCAATAAAAAAAGTAGAAAATAGAGAGACTAATTCTTTTTCTCAATGTATGGCTGTCTTCTGTTGACGTTCCGATGTGTGGTGTCTCGACAGCCAATCAGAGGCCGAGAATCTACTTACACGTAGATAACACGCGATCTCACGATATGAAGTTTTACCGTAAGAAAGGACACAAAATTCAACCAAAATCTAGAATAATGTACTCTTGGAGTAGATACATTTTAGAGCGTAGTAAGAACTCTCACGATTTTCTTGATGTTTTTTTTATAAAAAATATATATGTATATATATATTAAAATTTGTTCTGATTAATTATAATAAAAAATTGTCATTTGACGACGTTATCGCAACCAAGTCATCTTTTTGTCCTGACAATGCCCACATTATGCAGCCTTTGCAGGCACACTTTTTTCAAGAGCCGTCGTGAGACGCTCATTCTTTGCATGTTTTTTAAACATGCGTTGCTATGCGTTCCACCGTGTAAAGAGTAAACGTTTTGCCTAGAAGAAGGGAACGAACTCAGCAAACCTAGCAACCCAAACACCGGAACACCGGAACTCTAGACCACCTAAACACCTGTACACCTCGCAAACCAGAACACCCGTAAAAAGAAAAGTAGCAAAAAAGGAGGAAAGAGGAAAGAGGAAAGAGGAAAGAGGAAAGAAACCCCAAGACAGGAATTATAAAAACCAAGGAATAAAATAGAAAAATTTTAAATAAAAAAAGACAATAGCAAGAAAAAGAAGATCAAGAACAAAATCCGAATACAAAACCACCAAAAAAAACCAAACAAGAACAAGAAATAAGGATAGAAAAATGGAGGACAGGAGGAAGGAAAAGGAAAATGAAAAAGAAAATCAAAAAGAAAAACAAAAAGAGAAGCAATAATTCAAAGAAATCGAGGTCCCCGCCGTCGTCGCCGGCCAGAAACGAGGTCAAAAAGACAATGGGGAACAGCAGCCCCAGGATTGTCGCCACGCCCTCGACCGACAGCCACCAGCTCGTGTCCCCGCAGTAAAGGTCACTGCAGACCCTCGGCAGCAGTACACACATCAGGAAATAGGCCGTGTACAGGGCGGTGGCCGCCGCCACGGTCGGGGGGACGACGAAGCGGAGTTGGCGGGCACGGCGGACCCGGCGGGCGGCCTGGGCACGGTACTCGGCGAGACACTCGGCAATGGCGACAGCGTCGTCGGCGCCAATGGTGGCGCCAGTGCGCGACGGGGTTCTGCTACCAGCCGACGACGACGAGATCCTCGCGGCGGTGTTCGACACGGCGGTGTTCGACGCGGCGGTTTTCGACTCGGCGGCGGCGGTAGCCGGCTGTGCGGCCGGTTGCGGTGTCACGGGCGTAAGCGAAAGCGCAGAGGCGGAGCGGGAGACGGAGTTCGGGCCAGTGGGCTGGGTGCTCTCGCTAGCACCCGGGTTGGCGCTGCTGGGGCTAGCACTGCTTTGGCCGGCGTTGCTTAGGCCGGCGCGGAAGTAGGGGCGGGTGCACTGGGTGCGACTGGGGAAGTTCTCGCAAGGAGCAGAGTTGCCGGAGCCAGTGCTCGAACCAGCACTCGGACTAGCACTCGGACCAGCGTTGGCCGACCCGGCACGGTTCTGGGCATCGTGGTCGCGAAGAACTTGGTCAATGCTGAGCAGCTCAAAGGCCACGCCAGGCGCAGGGTTGATTCGCACAAACGCATCACTTGGGAGGCCGTACATGTACCCTGGATGGCGGGTGTTGTGGTTGGCAGCGGGTGCAGGACGACCAAGAGAACCAGGACACACGGGCATACCGGACAGATCCGTGTTCGGGTTGACGGTGCGGTTGCCGGCAGAGAGAAAAAGAGCATCCATAGCATCGGGGGTCAAGGGCATACCACCTCGGTGCGGGTTGCGGTCGCCGTGGGTGGCAACGTTGGGAGCAGCGGGAGCAGCCGCTCTGAAGCGAACATTGGGGCGAGCGCTACGGCCAGCGCTGGGGCCAGCGTTGGCACCGGCCGGGCGCGCCGCGAAACGCAGTCGCCTGGCGTAGTCGGTGAGCCAGGCGGGGTTGCCCTGTCTTTGCCCGTTGTACATACTTGGCGGCTGCCAGAACGGGGGCGGCTCGTACGCGGGCATGCGCGGGTGGAGGCCCTCGCGCCCCTCGCGCTCGTGTTGCTCGCGTTGCTCGTGTTGCTCCCTCTCACGCATCGTCTGCCATCTCCTCTCGTGCGGCTCGATCGAACGGGCCCGGCGCAGGTTCGGAGGGTCCTGGGGTGCCTCCGTGGTCGTGGCCGCGGTCGTGGCCGCGGCCGTGTTGGTCTCGCGCTCGGATCCCTCGCGCCCCTGTCGGAGCAGGCTCGCCTTTATTGCCTCGCGGAACTTTCTCCGGGCGGCCTCGCCAGGGTTCTCAGGGCTCTGTGGTGCCTCCGCGGTCGTGGCTGCGGTCGCGCTGGTGGTGCCGGTGCTGGTTTTGGCGTTAGCGCTGGTGCTGGTGCTGGCGGCCGCGCTGGCGGTCGCAGTCGCGCCAGCGCTAGCACCCATAGCACGCGCCGTCACTTGGACCGTCTCCGGAGACGAAGGACGCAAGCCGTCCTCGGACGTGGGCGTCGGGATAACGACACCATCGTCCGATGACGACGAAGAGCAGGACATGGCGGTGTTGGAGCGACGGAGCCGGTACTGCGGGTTGAAGAGGGTGTTGGCGCTGGGGTCCTGGGGATTCTGGGAGTTTTGGGACGCCATGATGGATGTGCGGTGGTAGGTTGATGTGGAAAGAGGAAAGAGATGGGTTGAGGATCTTGGTAATGGGATGCTGAAGCGAGTAAGTTGCTTGGGAAGCGATTGGTTGTAGACGGAGAGAGAAGCGAGAGAGACGGGGATATGAAAAGAGAGGGGAGGGTATGGTTTTGGCGACCCAAAGCTCTCCTTCTATTTTCAGGTAATGAAAGCACATAATGGGGAATTTCTTGGGGAGGGGAAAGGGGGATGGGGGAAAGGGGGCATGATGACAGCGAGGACAAGTAGCAACAACAAGCAGTGGGGAAAGACAGTGTGGGCTTAGTAGGGTAAAAGTGAGGGTACAATCAAGGCTACACAGTGCAGTGAGGAGAATCTGAGAAACGATGCAAGAAACGTGCCAACAGACGAGCTAGGTGGCAACAGATGAGGTAACTGACTAAGGTCAGGAGGAGGCCGAGGCTGAGGCCGAACTATCACAGATACATTGTTTGTATGTGTATTTTTCTAATTTGGAGCGGTAGCCAAGCTCGACAGCGGTGCACATAATTTTTGTGATGAAGCATTTTTAGATAATCGTGTCGCTTTGTAGCACCTCTTTTTTCAAAGTTTACCTAAGGATGTCGATCGGGGGGCCATGTTTACTTTTTACTACTTTCAGCGACGTCCCCACTTTTCTTCTCTTTTTCGTCATCTCGTCTACCCTTCTCTTCTTTCGGCCTCTTTTGCTCCTCTCTATCCTATTGTTTTGTCTCCTGTCGTCTTTCATCGTATTGTTACGTCTTCTCTCATTTTTTTTCCCATACTACCATTACTCATGGCCAGAAGTCTACTCAGCTGGAGTCGAAAGAGCCGCATCGTGTTGGGACGGCGCTCTGTCTCCCACTTACAAATACACCCATGTGACCGATATTCTTCTACCAACACACCGTACCCTTCTAAATCCACAGATGTGGCTGAGCAGGATGCTGAATGCGGATACGGAAAACGGATATGGTCTTGCCGGCCAACGAGTGTGCCGCGAATATGCATGACATGAGAGAGAACGATTGAAAGAGGATGGGGTGGCTGAGAGAATACGGAGGGAAGACAATGATGACCAGTCTACTTTTAGTCTTATTTTGTTCTTTCTCTCTGAAGATGTGCTCCACTTCTATCATCCTGTCATAGATTCTTTTAGAATGCAAAACTGATGGTCTCGATCTCTCGACGTCTGGTACTGCTGTTTCTGTAAAACATCCATATCTTTCTCTTTGTTTCATGCTGTGTAGATCGTCGTCGTCGTTGATTATTTTTCTCATAAATACTGGCGTTTCTCTGGATGTCGCCTCCTGGTTGTCGTTCACTGTCTCTATCATTATTCACTCTATTCAGTCCATGTCCCACCTCTTATCGGCAACCTCCTCCGCTTTATATTCCCGCGTCGACCCATACTCTTCCATGCAGCAGGTTTAGATTGGGGGCAGACGTCAACTTGACGCTGACAGTCGGTGTCCGGCACTGGAGGGATGGGTCTACTAGATAGTGCGTGAAGAGTAGAGTGGACCACGGACAACAGAGGGTCCCCGCTTCTCTCGCGAGTCTGGGGGCTCGCCTGGAGGGCTCGGCCTGCATGAAGTGTCGGTTACGAGTCTGGGGAAAATTTTCCGAGGGATAAAGAGAGGCGAGAGGTGGGAGATGAAGTCGACCACCGACAAAAAGACAAAAAAGCCAAGACGAGGAGAAAAGGAGAATAGAGGAGAAAGAAGAGTGACGATCAGCATGCCAAGACCAGAATGTTCCTAGTGACACGACGCTGCCACTGAGATCTGTACCGGCGATCGATGCCCCTCAACTGCCTATCTTTATTCTCTTCCTTTTTGTTTCTTCTTCCATTCTACCCGTCTTCCCGTTTCTTGGCATAACCCAAGACTAGCGGGTTGTGAGGAAAGGAGAGCCAAGGCATGGAAATGAAACAATACGAGAGAAAAGAGGCAAAGATAAGACATCACGAATGCGAGGCTTTCGTTCTGGAAGACAGTTCTTGACATGATCTCTGCCATTCCTCCTTCCTCCTCCCTCCTTCCTCCTTCCTTCCTCCTGCCTCATTTTCTACTTTCGCCGACGCATCCTTCCATCTGCGCTTCTCGTACATCAACACGCGTATTTCGGACCCCGTTCGTTTGGTACACAATGCAAGTCCTCTTTTATAGAGTGTGTAAGACGAGGGCCACGTACGGCACCAGATTTCGAATACCAGCTGAAACAGAGTCCTTTGCAGTGTCCTGACTTCCCCATCCATGCCACTGCCGGTATCCATATCTTGTCATTTCTTGTGCTCTTTATCGTGTATTTTTTCTCCATTTTCATTTTCATTTTCATTTCATTTTCTTTTCTCTTCTTTATTATCATCTCGGCCCTTTCTACGCCGTATTCATATGTATTTTCATACGGGGGCGAAAAGTTGGGGCTGTTCGTCCCGTTGACCAGCCGTTATTGTCATATTGCCTTTAATGGGTTATTCTATTATTGCACGTATTATTGCACGTATTATTGTCGTATTGAATCTGGTACACTTGTCTCGCTCCCTTTATTCCGGTGTACAGAAAAAGCTTGTCGCGCTTGCACCCTCTTTAGCCGTGGAATCGGGGGCTGAGGCAGTACGATAAGAAGTGACATATAGCTCAATGGAGAGGAGAGAAGATCAGAAGAAGCGTGCAGCAACCGGCCAGCCAAGACGACACGCAAGATGCCAAGATAATAAGGAAAAAAGGAAACGAGAAACAAGCCATAGAATAAGCAATGGAAGGAATAAACGAACTGCCGGCAGATTTTGTGGTTGTTTCGATCGTCTTGGTTTGTCTTGGCGCGATTTTGTGTTTTTTTCTTTTCTTGCATCGTGACTTACAACTTGCATCCGTTTTCGACGCTTTATTTTCACATTCCGACTCGATCGCGCTGCCGTTGCAATTATAGCAAGCAGGAAGGAACTCAATGAATAAATTGAGATAAAGAGAAGCAAAAAAAAAAACCAAGTAAAAGAAATAAAGTAATACAGAAAAACAAAGCCCCCTCGACACGGCCCCCGGGCCATTTTGCCTGCAGTGGGTGTGTAAAGGAAGCGCTTTGAGTGGCCCGTCGAGTCATCCACGTCTTGCCTCTCAACAACCCCATCCTCTGTCCGTTCTCCCCATCTCTCTCCGCCGCATCTGCCTCCTCCTCCCGTTCTCCAATCCATCTCCCCTTGTCCTCGACATCCATCGATTGTCACAGGATGTCTTCTTATTTATTTATCCCTTTTTCCCTATTTTATCTCTCAATTTTTTTGTATTCTTTCATTGCACGTCCCAGTCATTGTCGTATGCACTCATTGACGGTTCCTTCTGCCGGCTGGGATGGACGGCGGACCTTCCTCTCTGTACGCTCCTATCGTCTTTACTTTACATTCTGCATACTGCATAATGAACATACGCACTCCATCCTCTTCTCAACATTGCGTGTATCCGTGCTTTCCACTTCCACGACACGTCCCAGCATGACTCGTTTTCATATGCTCATTGGTATCCTTGAGTTGTTTCGTCTACCCTCATTGTTGTTCCCGTTTTCCACTCATAACATGGCCGCTATTGCTATTATCCACACCCCGTCATTCTATACCCCTTCTTTTTTTAGGCATATTCCTGTTCGTGTTCCTCTCCCCCCCCCCCCTCTCCTCCACTCATCCCCATATCCCTCGTCTTGGACAGCGTTCCTCCGCTCTTGGCCGCGTTATCTGTTTCTGTTTATTGCTTCTTCCATCTCATCCATCCACTCCTCCATCTACCCTTCCGTCTACTCTTCCTTTCAGCCTTTCTCTTCAGCCAACGCCTGTCGTTTCTTGGTATTCTCTCTCCTCCTCCATCCTCGATCCATCTTCCGGCGAGAGGGGCCTGCGGCTCGGCATTTCTGCGCCATGGTGCGCATGGGATTCTCCTTTCGACGCTCCTTTAGATCTCTCCAGAGCAAGCCGCGCGTCGTTCTGTATCTATTGTCTCTTGGATATTGATTTTTATTTCTCCATCCACATCTTGTGAATCTGGAGATTAATATCGCGACATGAACGAGGCGAACCCGTCTTGGGGCCGGAGGCTGGAGATGAACTTTGTGGGGAAGTAGAGTAAAGGAAAGGAAGGAAGTGGAAAGTGAGAAAGGTATTTAGACGTCTGTCTGGACGTCTCGTGAACAAGCAACGTAGACAAGAAGATCAATCAAGACCTTTCCCACGCATCTTCTTCATCATTTTTTATTTCCTTCCGTCTCATGCCCCTACACCATGGGCACCCACGAGATCAACGGCTCGCCGCCGTCGTCGTTGACGGACCTGACGGAGAAGAAGGCGGCACACGAGACGACGGCCGAGGTGGAGGCCGATGCCGACGCCGATGAGGCGGTGTTTGAGCACTTGGAGAATGAACTGTAAGTCCATGCGGCGAACAAGACAATAATAAAAAGCTCCGAATGCCGCTAACGCGGCACTCGTCGCAGCGCCCAGTACGGCGTCAACGAAGAACAGTACGAAGAGGTCAAGCAGCTGGCCGACTCGTACTCCTTGGCCGACACACGTGCGCGCATCACCAAGATCATCCAGATCCATGAGCACGACCCCAACTTCCAGCACGCGCTGATTGAAAAGTTCAAGGCGTTTGTGGCCAACACGGACATTGACGCGCACCCCGAGGAGCACACGGTGCTCATCCGGGAGGTCAAGATCGAGGTCGCCCTGATCACGTACAACAGCCCGTACGCGCAAGTCCGTGCAGTTGTGGCCAATGTCGACGACCCCATGATGCCGTCTTCCACCATCCGGGCGTGGTTCATTGGGCTGTCGTTTGCCGTCCTTCTGGCGTTTGTCAACCAGCTCTTTTCGATCCGGCAGCCGGCCATCATGATCGGGGCCAACATTGTGCAGATCCTGGCGTATCCGCTGGGCACGGCGGCCGCCAAGGTGCTGCCGGACTGGGGGTTGACTGTGCGGGGCAGCCGGATCAGCTTGAACCCCGGCCCCTTTTCGAGAAAAGAACACATGCTCATCACGATCATGGCCAGCGTGGGCGGTGCCACCCCCTTCACGAGCCTGATCATCTGGACGCAGTACTTGCCGCAGTTCTTCAACCAGCGCTACGCCGGCCGGTTCGCGTACCAGATTCTGATTGGGCTCGGCACCAACTTTATCGGGTACGGCCTGGCGGGCGTCTGCCGGCGGTTCCTCGTGTACCCGAGCTACTGCGTGTGGCCGACGAGCCTGGTGACGATTGCGCTCAACACAGCCTTTCACAGCAACAAGCCGGTGCGCCACCGCGGCCCGTTCGGCAAACTGATCACCATGTCCCGGCTTCGCTTCTTCTTCATTGCCTTCTCCTGCATGTTTGTCTACTTTTGGCTGCCCAACGTGCTCTTCCAGGCGCTGTCCATCTTCAACTGGCTGTCGTGGATTGCGCCCAACAATGTGCGCCTTAACAGTGTCGTTGGCTTCAACAATGGTTTGGGTTTAAATCCGTGGCCTACGTTTGATTGGAATAACATCTTGCATTTCGGGAGCGATCCCCTGATGCTGCCCTTTTTCACGACGCTCAACAAGTTTGCCGGCAGCTTTTTCTCGCTGTTCATCATCCTCGGGCTCTGGTACAGCAACGCGTTCAACTCGTCGTACATTCCCCTCAACTCGAACCGCGTCTTTGACCACTTTGGCAAGCTCTACAACGTCTCGCGCGCCGTCGACGTCGACGGGCTGTTTGACGCCGCCAAGTACGAGGCCTACAGCCCCGCGTTCCTGTCGGCCGGCAACATCAACATTTACATCTTTTCCTTTGCCATCTACACCGCCACCCTGGCCTATGCCGTCCTCTACCAGTGGCACGAGATCAAGCTGGGCTTCGTCGAGTTTTTCAACAGCATGTTCCGCCCCCGCCGTGCCCGCGACCGCGGCCGCTACGAGGATGTCCACAACCGGCTCATGGCTTCGTATAAAGAAGTCCCCGAGTGGTGGTTTGCCGCCGTGCTGGTGCTGGCGGTCGTCTGCGGCATCGCCGGCGTCGCTTTTTGGCCCACCCACACGTCGCCCGGCGTCGTCTTTTATGGCATTGCCCTCTGCATCATCTTCATCGTCCCCATTGGCGTCATCCGCGCCATGACTGGCATCGAGGTCAGCCTCGGTATTCTGGCCGAGTTCATCGGCGGCTCGCTCGTGCCCGGCAACCAGCTCGCCATGAACTACATGAAGGCCTACGGCATGGTCACCGCCTCGCATGCGCTCTCCTTTACCAACGACCTCAAGCTCGCCCACTACGTCAAGATCCCGCCACGCCAGACGTTTGCCGTGCAAATGACTGCCACACTTGTGTCGACCTTCGTCTGCACGGCCGTCTTAAACTTTCAGGTACGTTCTGTCCTCGCTTCGCTCGATTTCTTTATTTTCTTTCCTCGCTTCGCTCGCTTCTCCTCTCCTCCTCGCTTCGCTTGAAGGATTGCTGGTTTTTTTTTTTGGCCGCCTGTCTCTCCGCTTAGCCCCGAGCCTCGCTAACACTTCCTGCAGATGAATAACATCCCCGGCGTCTGCACCATGGAAGCCCCCAACCGCTTCACCTGCCCCTGGGTCAACTCTTTTTTTACCGCCTCCGTCCTCTGGGGCACCATCGGTCCCCGCAAGATCTTTGGCCTTGCCGGTCAGTACACCTTGTTGCTGCTCGGCTTCCCTCTGGGGCTGGCCATTGCCCTCGGCTTCTGGGCCATCAAGCGCCGCTTCCCCCACCACTCCTGGCTGCGCCAGGTCCATCCCGTTGTTTTGCTGTCGGGTGCCATCCATTGGGCCCCTTACAACCTCAGCTACATCTGGCCCGCCGTGCCCTTTGCGTACCTCTCCTGGCAGTACTTTAAGAAACGCTGGGCCGGCCTCTGGTCCGAGTACAACTTTGTGCTTTCGTCTGCCCTATCGAGCGGCATCGCCGTCGCCGGTCTCGTCATCTTCTTTGCCATTCAGTGGCCCGGCATCCAGATCCGCTGGTGGGGCAACACCGTGTCGTACGAGGGTTGCGAGAACAAGCTGGACACGTGCCGGCTGCAGTATTTGGGGAAGGGGGAGTATTTTGGGCCGCGCATCGGGGAGTTCCATTGACACGAAGGGGGTGACTGAGGTGAATGTGATTTCCTTTCGGTGCTGGCACTTTATGATAACGACGCTACGTTTCGCATTTGTTTGGTCTCTCTGCCCGGATTCTTGGGTTGTTTTTATTTGGCAGGTTTTCCCTTGGTTTGACTTCTTTGGATCTTTTTTACTCGGTGTTCTCTTGGCATCATCGGTAGAACGACTCTCTTTCATCCTGTCTTTGTCTGTCTTTATCTGTACATGTTCATGGCCTCATATATATATACAAACAATCTTTGTTCCTTTATCATCCAGCTTGCTTACGTCAAAACGATGGCCCCGTAGGACGGCATCATTGCTCGCACGTCTGCCCGCTGCCCCGTTCGCTCTTGTAGAACGACTGCGTCCGCCAGCAGCTGGTGCGCCCTCTGCAAATGGTCCCCCAGCGCCGCCATCCCCGCAAACCGCTCCAAGATCCACTGCCGGTGCAGCAGGTCCGCCGTCTCGAGGGCGGCCACGAACAGGGGCCACGCGATGCGGGTCAAGGCTGCGTCGCCGCCTTGCCGGTGCGTCTGGAAGGCGAGGCGCAGGATCTCCCCGAGGGCGACACCGACGTCCGCCGGTGTTGTCGGCACGGCCTTTGCGGTATGACGGCCTGTCACCCGCGCAAACTCCACCTCCACCGCGTAAAACGTCGGCACCACAATCCGCAGGTTGGCCACCAGGCCGCGGGGCTGGCCTACGTCGTCATGGCCGTGGCCAACCCCGTCCATCGACAGCGCCTGTGCCACGTCGAGCACCTCCCCGAACGCGGCGCGGACTTTTGCAATGGCGCGGCCAACCCTCTCTCGCTCGCGGTGAAACTCCTCCCCGTAGGGATCTAGGCCGGCCAGCACGGCCACCATCCGCCGCAACGGCCCGCAGCACGTAAACAGGTGGAACACGCTGCGGTTGGCCAGGTCGTCGAGCAGTTCCGCCTGAGGGTAGGCCGACGCCCACGTCACGCGGTACAAAGGGTTGGAGTAGCGGTGCATGCGGACTAGGAGGTCCAGCGGCGTGCTGTCGTCGGCGAAGCCGGCGGCATCCTCCTCTGCGGCGGCGACGCCGTCTTCGCTGCCGCTCCGCCGTCGAATCGCCGCAAGCAAATCCCCAATCAAGGCCCGGTCAAAGAACCCGCCCAGCCCCACCCCCGCTGCCGCCGCCGCCGCGTCAATGTGCGCAATCCACACGAGCATCCGCACGGTGTACAGCGACAAGGGGGCCGACGTCGCCACGACTTTGTGCTGCGCCAGAAGAGCCGCCCCCCGCAGGTGGTGCGCGAGCCCGCGGCCGTGCGGGTCGCCAAACTGCTGTTCGTACAAGAGCATGAGCCAGAGCGTGGAGAGGCAGGCGTCGAGGTCGGCCTGGGGAGAAGGGGTGGCCGGCGAGGTTGGTGACGTTGACGTCGGTGCTGGCAACGTTGTGTCACCGACCACCGAGGCCAGTAACCGGAGGGCGGCGGCGTAGTGTTGTGTTGGGCGGCTGTCGGCACCGGCTAGGGTGGTAACGCTCGCTCTGCTCGCTGCGCTCGCTGTGTGTGCTGCATCCAGGCGCAGGGGAGCTGCCGCCTTCGTTCGCCGCTGCCGCCTGACATCCATCTCATGGAACCCCAGCGCCAGCGCCATGTGCATCACCATCGGGCTGTCTCGCGCCAGCCCAAACATGATGCTGATGCACCCGTACTGTGGGTGCTTTGTGTGATGGAATTGGGCAAATGTCGTGCGGAAGTACCGCAGGGCTTCGTGGTCGAAGGACGTGAGGGTGAGAGAGCTCGAGGAGGTGGCGACGAGGGGGAGGGCGCGCATGTCGGGAGATGAGGCAGAGACGGACGCGGAAGCGTCCGGCGACGCCTCCGACACAGAAGACGTCGACATGTCCGTAGATCCGTCCACCGACACCGCCCGCTGGCGCGGGCGTGTCGTCGGGCGCTTCTGCCTCGGCGCATAATCACACACCAATCCACCCCTCTGGCACCGCCCGCAAACCGGCCGCTGCTCGTCGCACCGCTTCTTGGCCGCCTTGCCGCGGCACGTCCAGCAGCCATTGCGCGACCGGGGCGCGCTGCGGCCGCGGTTGGCGGTGCTGCCAGCAGCGGAGCCGGCCGACGAGGAGGTTATCGCTGATGGAGAGGTGGCCGATGTCGACATGGCGATCGTGGGCAATGGTCGTCGTGTGCTGTTGCAGAAACAGCCGACGTCGGCTATTTTTTGTCGACAGTCTTCCCTTCACCTTACCTCGTCCTTATCTTTACGCTATTATCTCTCATTCCACTCTGCCACACAATCCAGACGAGCCAGACTCCCGACCCATCTGCCGGCTGAGGCGCTAGCGGATCTAGAGCCACTTCGGCCCCACCCGTGACCCATAATTTCCGGTCTTAGTCGAACTTGGTCAAAATGGCAGGCGCGTGAATGGACGTACACGAAGTCGACGAATTGGCAAGTACAAGATAGTCGTTCTTCTCTAGGTTCACGTCCTTCTCCAGTTCCGTGGCAAGCCTGGATCATGGCGGAGCAGAAGATTGGCATAAAGATTGGCATTGTGGACGCGGGGAAGTGGAACTCGCAAGGACGCCTCTATGCGGAGATTTAGTCCAAGTATGGGGAGAGGCCAACTTAACTCGAGGCATTCCAAGACTAGGTTGCACATCATTACTGTTCTGTTCTTGATTCGTGGCTTTTATTGTTGTCTCTAAGTGGGCAACATCATTGACATTCCACTGCTGTCGACTCTCGCTGTCTCCTTCCCCATTCCCCATTGTATCGGGGGGGGGGGGGGGGGGGGGGGGGGGGGGGGGGGGGGGGGGGGGGGGGGGGGGGGGGGGGGCGGCGGGGGGGGGGG
>WNYF01000018.1:0-450637 GCA_021396225.1 Sporothrix inflata
ATGCTCTCCAGTCTCGCTCATGAACTCGTTCACCAGCCTGGCAAAAGTCTCCCTGGGGAGTGCCTTGGTGAAGGGATTAGCGAGTTGTCTAGTTGTCGGTACCAGCTTCGTGGTGATGTGGCCTAAGGCTACCTGCTCCCGGAGGTAGTGGTAGCGAATGTCGAAGTGCTTGGATCTCTGTGAGAAGAGACTGCCATTGCTAATGGCGTTGGCGGCCTCGTTGTCGAGATGTAGCAATATTCTGGCCTTCAGTCCGAGTTCTTGGATGTATTGGCGCATCCAGGCTGCATGCTGTGCTGTATGCGCCGCGGCCGAATACTCCGCCTCGGCTGTACTTGTGCTCACCGTTAGTAACCTCTTGGACCTCTATGACACGGCGTTGCCAGTTATCATGAACAGGTAGCCATACGTGGACTTTCGCGTTTCGACGTTGTCGCCGTAGCTGGCGTCTAAATAGACCTTGATATCTATGTCGTCGTTGTCGTCGTAGGAGCCTTTCTAGTATAACAGCCTAAGGCGTTGTGTGCCCGCTAGATATCTTAGGATACGTTTAACACGCGTGTGGTCCTCTCTCGTAGGATATGATATAACCTTCGCGGCCTGGCTAACGGTAAATACGACGTCTAGTCTAGTCATCGTAGTGGCGTATATCAGTCTACCCACAAGGCGCTGATATTTGTCGATATCCACGGCTGGCTCGTCTTAATGTAGCTGTACCATAGACTCCGCCGGTGTGGTAACTAGATTAGCGCTGATCATCTAGTATTCTTCGAGGATCTCTTTAACGTACGTAGACTATGAGACTTAGATGCTCACCTCCCCCGCGGATAATCTTACGAGGAGATTAACGCCCAGTAGCCAAGAGGGTGCTACATCGAGCTTAATGGCGAGCTTCTATTATAGCGCCTTCTCGAAATGGTCGTAGTCTTTTATCTTACCTACGAATAGACCGTCGTCGACGTGGGTGTTGATGATAATACCTTGGCCCGTATATAACGCAGGGTCCGACTCTAATGGCTTAATGCCCAGCTCGCCTATGACGGTGCGAAGCTATACTTGCTATTAACGGCCTGCTTGCTTAAGGCCATATAAGGTACGGCGTAATAGAATAATCCTGTCTAAATGGAAGCCATGCTCGCGTACCAAGGCTAGGTTTTTGGCGAAGAAGTGTATTATATATTACGGTAGGAGTATATAGATGTCGTAATCGAGGAGGCCATATAGGAAGGTAACGACGACGTCGAATTACCTCACCTCGTAGCCTTTTAGGGCCGCTAACGCCAGCGTAACCCTCTAGGAGTCTAGACGGCTAGTTACTACGGCTATCTCCTCAAAATCGATACCTTTTCGCTACTCAAAGCCTTTAGCCACGATGCGTGCCTTCTTCTTAATTTTAACGCCGCTAACACCTCTCTTCTAGAGGAGGACCCATCGAGTCTTAATAACGCGTTATTTCTTTAGTTTATCGACAAATTCGAAGACGCCGCAGTCAAACATTTACTTCAATTCGCTGTCTAGAGCTTCTTCCCACTCCTTCGCTTCTTAGCTTACCAATACCTCCTCAATGGAGGGCTTATCTATGTCGTAATGTGCGGCGCAGACCATGGGAGCTTCGTAGAAGTCTATAAGGGAGGGAGGAAGTGTCGGTTCGTCTATATCGTCTAGGAGGGAGGGAGGGTTTATCGAGTCAATTATTATAGTCGCCAGCTATACTTCCAACGGCTCGTCGGTATCGAGGTCAATAACATCTCGCGATGATTTTCCTACTACTCTATTATCCACCTTTAGCTACTTAAATTATTAATCATACTATATCTTTTTCACTTCTCCTTTATCGTTCTCTCCCGTGGATAATTTAATAGTGTAACGGGTACGTCTCTATATTCCTTTTAGCTAGGACTAGAGGAAGTCACCGTCTACTATAGTAATAACTTTAACGAAGTGGATATTCGACGTCTCTACGACCGTATTATCGTCAAGTATCTATACGCGGTAGATGTAAGTGCTAGTGTAGCCTACGAGCTTACCGGTCTTACCACGCGCGTTAATCTTTATCTTACCTTTACGTATAAGCACTACGTCTAGTGTACGTACGAAGCAATTAGCACCAATGGTGCGTAAGTGGGAGATATCAAGCTTCCAAGTCTTATTACCTTAGTCTTCTTACCACTTTTACTCGGGTATCACGCCTTTACTATTACTCGTTATAGAGTGAAGGTATATAACAGTTACGCCAATCTTAGGCCATAAGAACGAGGGTAAATTACCTCCAATAAGTAGTAGGCGAATACGTACCTTTACCTCTTATACACCTCGTTTAACTCGGCTATTACGCGCTGGGTCGTATATAGGACTACTCCTAAAGTCGATACCCTCTTTACCGCAGTATTTTTCGAAGCGTACGGCGCTTACGTCGGTGCCATTATCTATAACGAGACGGCGTAACTTTCTATTAAATCGCTGTATAGTATTAACGATGATTTCGAATATTACGTCTACGTAGTCGCTTTTTATCTTTATCGGCTTAAAGATTAACTTACTTAAGGCTTTATCAACTCCGATAACTACCTAATTAAATCCTCTTATACCTTATGGCTTAATTTAAGCCATATCGAAATATATAATCTCCCCCGCGAGCGTAACGATGTCTTCTCTTCTATCCTTTGGCTTAAAGGACCTAACGTTACTCAATTTACAAGGGATACACGGTTCCATCTTTTATATATTTTTAACCACGATATCTAGACTAACTAGACCACCGGTAGCCTTTTTCAATATCTCTATAAGCGCTTAAGGATTAGGATACCCTAACCTCTAGTATTAAAGTCGTAACCGTTAACGCTCGTTCAATTACTACGATACCCTTTTAGGGGCACGCTCGTAGACTAAAAGGATATAGATTCAGCACAGCAAGTGTATAGGACGTCTAAGTCTCGTACCTCCTCGTATAGCTTATAGGCTTTAGCGAAAATAACGATCTATCTATAATAGTTAATTATTTTAGTGATAGGGATACCTTCCGGAGACTTCAGGTACTCCTCGTCATACTTACCGCCCGCCTTGCGGTGAGAATATCCGTTATAGATATTCTAGACGAGATCAGGGAGTAATAACACCCTCTCTAACGTCACTAGTGACATATCTCCTTTATCCGTTCTAAATAGGAGGATAGCCTTACCTTCTTTATAAACTTTCACCTCGCCTCCAGTAGTGGTGATCTTACCTTTAATCTCCTTCATAGATCTAGGTATAAACTAGTTCTCGTTAGGAGTAAGGTAAACGTTACTATTAGTATCGAAAAGCTACGGGACTAGACCCTTATAGATACATTCGCCCTCACAGCTTATCGTATAGTAGACAACGTCCTCGTTTTCAGCCTTAAATTACAGTAACATCGCGGTGTAGCCTAGGTATTCGTATTTATCGTCGTCGTCTTATACCGTAGGTTTCAGCGATATAGCCATAAATGCCGAAGAGTGGTCTATCTTATTATTATCTTACCCTAGCGTAAAGGTTAGAAGCTTTCTACCGTCGATAGCGTTATTATCCGTCTTCTTACCGCGGCTAGAGCTAACTTAAGGCCGTAGGTAAGGGTATTTAAACCAACACTTATCTTCTTCGTAGCCTCCCTTCTTATAATAAGGGCATGTCTTATTCTTATTCTTATCGGATAACGAGCCTTTTAAATCGTTTAATCTCTCGTTACCCTTAGGCTTCGAGTCTTACTTATCTTCCTTTTTAAAGTTATTCTTACGTTTAGTTTCACATAGCTCCAGCAGCGCCATATTCTTAACTTCTTCATACATTACACTACTCGTTACCTCAAGGTGGCGTCTACAGTACGCGAGAAGAGTGTTGGCACAGCTGGTGTGCTTTTGGCGAATGACTTAAATGAAATGTGTGAGTTTGTGGCCAGATCTAGACACTGTACCATGAGATTCGTCGTATTCGACAAGCAGCAGGTCGAGGCGCTGGATGCAAGCCTCGATAGCTTCTCCTTCATCCCACCTGAAGTTGTGATACTTCTCGGCCGCGTCTACAGCCCTCATCATACGATTTGGGCTGTACTTTGCGTTGAAGTACTCCAACAGCTCCTTCGGGTTGGTGATGCTGTTTGCTCCCTCTATAAGAGCTGGCTTGATGCGAGTCTTTATCAGGAAGAGGATTTTGCTTTGGGTCTTCCACCCCCATTTGTCCAGGTTGTCGAGGGCAATGTCAGGATGTAGCATTTTAACAATTACTTCGACCTCCATTATCCATGACCTCCACTTGTTTGGTCCGTCAAGGATGTTCCTCATCAGCTTGGCGTATTCGCTGAGCTCTTTGAGGGTATCGCCGTCAACCTCTGGCCTCGCCGCAGCCTCTGCTTGTCGAGCTCGAAGCTCTTCTTGATGGGCAGCTGCATTTCGAGCGGCACCCGTAACCTGTTCGGCCATGAACTCGGTGAACGGGTGGTTGGTGGCGTTTGTAGCCACGCTCCGGGACCTGCCTCTGCCAGGGTCGTTGTTTTGAGCCGACATGATGTCTCAGGTCGGGTTTTTGGTTTTTGGTGATGTTCCCGCGTTTCTCGCGTTGTTTGTTTTGATTTCTGCTGTGTGGCCGTAATTTGGCCGTTTTTTGAGCTTTTTGGACCGTTGAAGCCTCCTGAATAACAGGAATCGGTCGATCTTGTTGTTTCCGACGTTCTTGAATTGTTTTATGTTTAATTCGTGAGCGCCGGGCTCATAACCTTTCAGAATGTAGGGTATGGTCAGAATATGAAAAGTGGCTTAATTGTATTATTCTAGGTTGCTGTGGCACTCGCATCCTTATGGATCGAGTGCCCCACTAATTATCTATTTCAGCCAATGAGAGGAGACTAGGTCTGCTCCACGGCCTACTGGCATCAACACAACCTCAACTTACACGGGGAAAGAGCCTCCGGACGACGTCAAGTTGACGCGTTTGTTTTCTCGCGATGGTTTTGATTTTCTACTTGACCAAACGCCGTGCCAAACACAACGTCAAACACAATGAGGCACAAAAATACAAACAGACACACACACCCTCGACCAGATGCGGCACAAGACCAACACATGCATACACATGCAACAGTGTCTCTGCCTGACGGACGAGTGTTGACTCTGATTTGCATTGGGCTGCTATCTTGAGCTGCGTTGCCGTGCTGCGTGCCCATTCGTGCGACCTCTTGTTACCATCACTGGAGGGTGTCTTGGATTGGTGAGGCCAACCACCATCTCGGGTGGGATGATGGGCATTTCTGCACTATGGGGAAATCCGCCGCCGAAGTGAGGCTGGGCAAACCCCAAAGAATATGGCACCCACAAATGCTGTGCCCAAATGCTGTGAATGAATTGCAAACGCTCTGGATGCAAACGTGGTGAATACAAATACAATGCAAACACACGGCTGTCAGAGGGGATAAAAGGCAGAGGGCTTTCTTCTTTCCCTTCAGCAACTCCTACTCTCAAAAGCCAAACTTCCAGCTCACCGTCACCATTACTGTTGATTTCCCAGTTCACAAAAATATCAGAAAGGCCATCTGAACGATATCCAGTTGCCCGATGGAGCAGGCCGTATGCTCTTTCATCAAGTGGCGGCATGCTGTTCAGCCGCGTCGTCAAGATGTCCTGGGCGACTTCGCCGGACGCGAGCTGTGTGCCATCCACGGCGAGTCGATGCTGATGCATTGTCTCACGGAAGCCAAAGTCGATTTTGACGGTACGTTTCGCAACGGCGACCTTCTGCCAGTGTCCTAGTTAACTCATATTGTCGATCTCCAGGGGGCTTCCAGCTTCTTCATCTTGTCCATGCCGTGGAGTCGTTCCTTAACAAGCTTCAAAGCCGGCGATGCAACTTCAACGTCTTTTGGTTTGACGACCACGAGAGCCTCCTTCTCCCTGGAATAAACATCAACGAAGAAGACACTGTGTCCGAGCAGGAACATGCCTGGTCCACTGTGTTCCAAAAGCGCCGGCTCGCTCGAGCGATTCTCATACGCCATCTGGAGCATTACTGCCGGCAGACAACGCCACCCATGGAGATTTGCTTCCGATTCACATCCATGGACAGTGACGAGTTTGATTTGTACAAAAAGCAGAGGCCTGTTCGCCTTTTCTTTGTATCGGATGGCCAGGCATCTACCATGCAAGGCACAATCGGTGCCATGACATTTGAGTCCATCATCTACAGACTCACCACTGCTGGCTACACTGTGGGACTTATAGATGACATTGAGTTCAAGAGTTCCGAGGTAAGTTTGATTGTTGTTTTCGAGACCCTAAACAAATTGTGTTTCTCGGATCGATACTAAATCACATCTCCCTACAGGTTCGCGCAACACTCTTTTCGGCAAGGCTTGGAATGCAGTTCAACCCGACCTTCTGGAGGCCTGCTCCACTGCCAAAAACGGGCCTCAACACCGATCCAATGCTCATCAATCAATACCAGTCCCTCTACAAAAAAGCCACAAGGGGCATCAAATTGGAGCCTCTCAGCTCCCGTGATCGAACGGCCGTTCTTGCTCTCACAATGATCCTCAGGCAAGATGACAGCGTGGACATGCAACAAAGAGCAGCAGCCTATTTGGTGCATCTCGCCATCTTGAAGCACTGCCCCTTGTCTGCCCGACCCATGGAAGGAAACCCGGACTCGACCCGAGAAGCTGCGAAATTTGACCGCCACTTCATGGACCTCTTTTGCGACGCTGGTACTGCCGTTCTAAGTTTTTGCCAAGAAAATGAGTGCAAACACACCGAAGCATGGGACTCCTACGACCTTGTGGATGGACGCATTTGGGTGGCTGTCCGACAGATGTTGCCGCGAATCTTCCTCTCAGGCCAGTCCCTGACCACCTTCAAAAGTCTAGAAGCTCTGGTGTTTGAAACCAGCGGTACTGCGCTGTTAGGTTTCATTTTTGTGCCTGATGCCTCCTCCCCTTTGTCCTCTCCTGCCACCAACTCCATGTCCGCTGATCATGTTGTCTCGCTTCTCCCGTTTTCCCAGCCTGACTTTGAGTACCTTTTGAAGGATGTTGCTGTTGAAACTACGATCAATGCTGAAGACAAACAAGAGGATGAGTCGCCATCTACATTTGGATCGAAGCCTTTCAAAGAGGACTCTCATTGGCACAGCACTAAGAAGATATCAACTCAGATCGGACAAGCGAGTGCTCCAGACGCCTGGGCCGAAAGAAAGAGGAGGCGTAAAGACCAGCAGCGCAGAACTAAAATGGTGGCCTACGCCGCCAGCTTGACGAATGCGGTGGGCAAAGTCCTTGAGCCTGAGACCATCGTAGTGACAAAGTCGGCAGAGCCAAGTGGCAGTTCCAGCGCCCAAAAAGACAAGAAAACAAAACCAATGAAGCTGCAGCGTGGCAAGAATGAGTCAAAACGCGGATGTATCATACAGCAACGGGAAAAACAGGCACAGGATGTCGAACGAGGCAAAGCTATAGCAGCTTGGGGCTTCACCTTTGATAGACTCCAACACGAGTCTGGTATGCTCAAACGCTACAGGATTCTATCCGACCACATAGCGAGACTGCCTCATGCTTGGAGACAGGTCATTGGTCCCGATGCCGACCTCTTTGCATGCTGCATCCTGGGCGGGCAGCTCTCCAGAGATGACAATCGTCTCAAACCTATCGGTAAGATTGATGCACCGCTAAAGTCGTTGACTGCCATACTATAGTTGCATACTAACATTACAATAACACAGGCCCAGATCTCAAAGCACTGATCTGGAGACATCTCCAGGACTTGCGGCAGCTGCCCTTGTCCGGAAAAGTGTGCCAGGCCGCGAAGACGCTGTCCATCAGATTTGAGCTCGATATTGAATTCTCCATGACGTCTCCTGCATCCCCTCCACCAACTACCGAGCAGGCGGACCAACCTTTCTTATCGGAAGGTATGGTCACAACATTGTCAGAAAGCCTCAAACGCGCCAAGTCCCCAATGCTGCCCAAGTCGACAAAATTTCAACTTGAGAACTGCGGCCCGTACATGGAAAAGGGCTTCGACTCTCGGGCAGACCCACGCGTCAGCAATTTCAACCCAGACGCATGGCAGCGGGATGTGCTCGACACGATTGACAACCGCCATAGTCTGGTTGTCGTGGCACCAACGTCCGCCGGAAAAACGTTTATATCGTTCTATGCCATGAAGCAAGTGCTCAAGGAAAGCGATGACGGCGTGCTTGTCTATGTTGCCCCAACCAAGGCCCTCTGCAATCAAGTTGCTGCAGACGTCCAGGCACGCTTCAAAAAATCGTACCCGCAAATGATGGGAGCGAAGTCGGTTTGGGCGATCAACACGCGGGACTATCGTGTCAATAATTCGATCAACTGTCAGGTCCTGGTGACGGTCCCACAAATGCTCCAAAATCTGTTGTTGTCGCCTTCCAGCAGCGGCGGAAGTGGCAAGACTCCTTGGACCACACGTATCAAATGGATCATCTTTGATGAGGTTCATAGCATTGGCCAGTCGGAAGAAGGTGTCGTGTGGGAGCAACTGCTTCTCATGGCGCCCTGCCCCGTCATTGCCCTCTCTGCTACGGTGGGCAATCCGCATGAACTCCAACTTTGGCTGGATGGCTGTGAGAAGGAAAAAGGTCGTCAACTTCGAATGATCATTCATTCGGCTAGGTACTCTGACCTCCGCTGCTACTATTGGACACCGCCGGTCGAGTTCAAGTTTGGAGGCTTCTCTCCCAGTGGTCGTTGGCCGGTTCCCGGCATCGGCGCAGATGGTTGCAACCAAGACTCTCCGTTCGAAGTCATCCACCCGGTAGCTACCCTCGTGGACAGGTAAGAATCTCCGTGTTTTCTTGTTTGATTTTTCTGGAAAATGTGTACGAATATTGATCGGCTTTTCGTTGCAGAAGCAGAGATACGCTGGACGACATCAGCTTCGAGTCCCGTGACTGCTTGACGCTCTGGGAAAGCATGAACAAACACCAGTCCGATGAATACCCTCTAGATCCGGCATTGGATCCCGATGTATTTTTCGGAGATTCGGCCGTTGTCAAGGCTGTGGCCGTGAAGTGGGAGACGGACCTCAAAAAGGTTCTGCTGCACTGGCTACGGCACCATGACTCGCCATTTCTCGATGTCCAGAAAGAGCTTTCGCCTACCTTTGGGAAATCTGATCAAGAAGAAAGATATGGCACGAAGCGAACTCTACAGCTGCTTGTCGATTTGCAAAAGCGCGACGCGCTCCCGGCACTGATTTTCCTGTATGACCGAACCGGCTGCAAGGAGTCGGTCAGGCAGATTGTTGCCCTGCTGGGTGCATTCGAGACTCAATGGAAGACGACGAGTCCAGAGTGGGCGAAAACGACGGTCGCCTTTGAGAAATACAAGAAAGACGCCAACGCATCAAGAAAGAAAGCAGCCAAGCCTTCCAAGAAGTTCAAAAATGGAAAACAGGACGATGGCGATGACGGTGACGGCCCCTCATCCAAACTCGATTCCATTCGCGAGGCCGCAAGTCAGGGCAGCAATAAATGGGACAGCTTTGACCCAGACGCTCCACTGGACAGATTCAGTCTCGCCAACTATACGAAATTGTCGAAATCGGAGCTGGAAGAGTACATTCAGAAGATGAGTTATGTCAATCTTGACGACTACATCATCGAAGGTCTACGCCGTGGGGTTGCCGTCCACCACTCCGGAATGAACCGCGAGTATCTCCAAACGTGAGTATATATCGGCTGTTTGCTGGTCTTCCTTAGTCCTTGTAAAAGTTTAGGTATTGGAATTTTTAACTAACCGGTTTACAGCGTCGAGATCCTATTTCGAAAGGGATTTCTCACCGCTGTGGTCGCCACCGGCACACTTGCCCTCGGTATCAACATGCCTTGCAAGACTGTTGTGTTTTCGGGCGACTCGACGTATCTCACCGCTCTCAACTACCGGCAAGGCGCGGGTCGTGCAGGACGTCGTGGCTTTGACATCCTCGGGAATGTCGTCTTTTATGACTTTACACCGCAACGTGCGAAAGAGATTATGTCGCTGCGTCTTTCCGACCTCCGCGGCCACTTTCCTATCTCGACCTCGCTAGTGCTACGAACATCGACCCTTCTTCACCAAACAGACCGCTGCGAGTATTCTCAACAGTGCCTCAAGTCGCTCTTTTCGCAAACGCGGATCTATCTCGGCGGGCCCGAAGGCAAAGAAGCTATCAAGCACCACCTACGGTTCTCCATCGAATACCTGAGGCGTCACCATCTCCTGTCGGCAAAGGGTGCTCCCATCAACTTTTCCGGGCTTGTTAGCCACTTGCATTATACGGAGAACTCCATATTCGCGTTTCATTCGCTTCTTGAGGCCGGCTACTTCCACAGTCTCTGTGCCGGCCTTCAACAAGACGAGCAAAATGTTTTGAACACTCTCGTTTTGGTTCTGGCACATCTCTTTGGTCGCATGTCTTGTCGACGGTACAAAGACCAGGCGTGGCTGGAACACACGGTGCGGCCGTCGTCGTCGGTGGTGCTGTTGCCACCATTACCGGCCGAGGCGGAATCAATTCTACGAGAGCACAATGCCAGCACCCTGTCCATTTTTCGCAAGTATGTGCAGACATACGTACGGCAGCATTTGTCCAGAGAGCCGGACGACACATTGCCATTCACGCAGCAAAAGATGGCGCCTATCGTTTCCCTCGATTGCCATCCCTCTTCTCGTTCTAGGGGAGGCACACCACCGGTCGAGCTACGCTCGCCGTTTGCTGCCCTGTCTGGCTTCACCGACGAGTTTGGGTCGATTCGTGAGTTGTGCTCGACGGTGCGTGCCGGCGTGTTTCTCGAAGAGTCGTCCGTGCCCTATATGGCCGTCTATCCGATCGACACGGACGGCGTACCTTTGAACGCCTACATATACGACTTCTTCCGTCACGGCGACCTAAAGACGCTTGTCGAAGCAAACGGAATCAAAGACGGAGATGTCTGGTATCACTTGCAGGACTTTAACCTCGTTTTGAAGACGATTGCGGCGAGTTTCGCCAACTTTATTGACCCGTCTTCCACGGCAGTGGGCGACTTGACAATGGAGGAGTCTTCCCTATCAGACGAAGAGGATGACGTCGCGGACGACATGGAGTCTCCCATCAATTCGAACACGAAAGGAGGGACGGGTACGGTGGCCAGTACTTTGGCCGTACAAGAAAAGACAGCGTCGAAAAAAGGGAAGAAAGCCAAGGTCGTCGACTCGTGGGAGGACAGCGAGAGCGAAGGCGAGGAAGACGGTGAGTATACACCTACACACACTCTCTCTGTCGTGTCCTCGGCTCCTGTATCTCACACGTCTGCAACACCGCCCGAGCAAGGGCTAAAGACGGTTCTTTTGGCTTTTGAAAAGGTGCGGGATCAGTTTGGTGAAAAGTTCCACAAAATCTGGGCATAAGTTGGGGCTCTGGAAGGTTTGTTGGGCCACTATCTGTATTGTTACTGTTATTTTGTGCTGGCATAAAATGATAAAATTGGACATGAAAGATACTTAAGGAAGTAAAAGGCTGGGCAAGAAGTGACGCCCATATCCATGTATAGTGATCCTGTAGTCCAGAGCACAACATGTACAGCTTCGCACTCTGTTCTCCGTGTCCTGCTGTGCTACGACATATATTACTCGTTTCTTACTGCAGCCCCCTAACCCGGAGCTGTCACAGGCGGCAGTGTCAGATGCCTTTCGGTAGGTAACGAGAGCACGGAGGCGTCCGGGACCTGTCTGTTTCCTACGTCGTAATACACTACAGCTAATACGACGTGCGTCCAGCCCTACCCCGTCCTTTTTGTCTTTCTCCGTATTTCAGCCAGTGTGTGTCTTGGGCCTCGTCTGTCGTGGCCCGGTCCCTTGCGTTTGTTTTGTTTTATGAGCAATGCCTGCTTGTAGCGGTCTCGTTTTCTAGTTTTCTGGTTTCGTGGTTTCATTTTGCTCCTCCGCATCCCGTATTCCGTGCTCCATGTACTCCGTAAGATACTATATTTATCAACCAAGAGATGTGAACTGGACATTGCAATTAAGGCAATTCAGCCAGCCCTCGCTAACGGACCAGCCCTGTTGCTATATGTTGTCGGCGTGCAGGGCAATATAGGACAACAAAAAACAACACAACGACGGCGCTGCTGATGTTTCCGAGAAAGCCCAACCAAAGGGAAGAGAAGACACAAAAAAGGGGAGGTGGGCAATAGAAACACAAAATATTTCGGGGAAAGGGGCTGCAAAAAGAAACGCGTCAGATCTTCGGGCGCGAAGCCCTCAGCAGTGGCATGTTGTGACAATACACGTTCTGAATTGGAGATTCCGTACTCCGTATTCCGTACTCCATGGGGGGCACTGAGAAGATGCTCGTTTGCTGGTGATTCAAAGCGCTTCTTTCGTTTCTTTGTCGAGAGTTCTGGGCCAGAAGAGGCAATTCACACTACTAGCGCTGTCGCTGACAGTCGTAGTGGCGGCAACAGCGGCCAGCAGCAGCGGGCCAGCTGTCGCGCCTGCCGCAACAAAGGGACCAACCTATGGGGCACAGTGAGACAATAGTATTCCTCCTATTTCCCTTCTTCTCAGGCATTTCGGCCAGGCCAGGCCAGCGCATGGCAGCCCAATTTTGCAGGGGGTCTCGACCCCAGCTTTGCTTCTCGCGACGATCGGCCAGCAAAGGTCCTGGGGGCATTCAGGAGGAGGTCTCAGGAGTCAAAGTGGGCTGCCTAATTGGCCCAAGTCGGCGGGCATTTAGGCTTGGCTAGAGTAGCAATCGAGAGTGACAGGTCTGGCCCAGAACCCCAGCGGCTCGCCGACTGGTCCGTCACGCCTTCCCTCTTCATTTCTCCTTTCACCTTTTCAGACGCCTACCTCTTTCCCATTCATTCCCATTCTTCAGCAAAGAAACCCGGGCAGAGCGAGAAGGAGCCACCAGGACGCACCCGCCCCTCCTTCCCTCACCCTCGGTTGCATTCTCTTTGTCGTTTTCTCATGAGTACGTCGTAGTCTCTGTCTCTTTCTTCTTTGGGATCCTCTCTCCTCTCTCACGCCACTTGTTCTGCGTCGTTTTGCACTCTCTGCCCGTCCCGTTCTTTCCTCGTCCATCCTTCGCTCCTGCTGCATCGTCAAAGACTGCACTGGGCCTGCCACCCCAGTTTAAGGCTCGTGCAAAAGGCGCCAATGAGCGCCCTAAAGAACTAAAGAACTAAAGAACTAAAGAACTAAAGAACTAAAGAACTAAAGAATCTCCCCAAAAAAGCCCCAAGAACGCACCTTCCCCGGGCAAATAGAACGCGAATGTCGGCGGGCCTCCATACCGCCTTCCCTGAGCGCCCATTGCACCCTTTCCACCCCCGCTTTTCGCCCCTACGGAGTAAGATAAGATACATGCAACCCTTATTCTTCTGCTAGTCGTTTGTACGTCGTAGAGTGCTTACACCTAAGGGGGCAAGTACCACCCACGAGTACACGCACTCACGCTTGTTTGCACCTTCCACATTCCTCCTGATCTGGCCCATTCTCGACCTCTTCTCCTCTTCCTCCTCTTCCTCCTCTTCTTCTCGTCGTCGTCTCTTCTCCTCATCCACCTCTCAATCACACACTCTCTTCCCTCTTCGCCTCACGCCCGCCCTCCTTCGACCACCACGGCCCCTTGCTTTCTTTACGTTCCTCGACTGCGGGCAGGACGCGAGCGACACACAACATACAGCAAACCGCCAACAACCAACAGCCCTATCCCTCGTAAATCACCACCACCAGCCGACGAACAGCCGTCTCTCGCGTCGGGCGATGCTCTGCCGCGTCCCGATCCAGCCATCGTCGTGAGAGGGGATCGCGCACCACCGACCAAAGGGCAAAGCAGAAAAGAGAAAAGGCAAGAGGCGCAAGGCGACGTGCAGCGATAGCTTCTCGGGCCAGATCCTCTCTGTCTATCTGCCTCTCTACCTCTCTACCTCGTTGCATCGCTCCCTCTTCTGGCCACCGCCTCGCTTACCACCCGTCTGCGTTCCACGGCAGCGCTCTGCTGGGTTCCCTTTACGACCTCTATGCGGAAAAGAGCTGGCTCTCGCCTGTCTGCCTGTCTGTTTGTTCCCGCCCGTCTAGAATGGCCTGCGGGTAAATACGCTGTCAATCTCTAGCCTTGCAGCGCCGCCCCCGGCAGACAAGAAGGAAGAAGGAAGAACGACAAGGGACGTTTGTATTCGACCATTCAACCATCCGACACGCCTCCTGCGTCCTTTTGCAAAGGGCCCTTTGCAAACGAGCCAACAAAGCCACGCCGTGCTGTTTACCTCCTGGCCTATCATACACGTCTCCCTGTGCCGCTGCAGTACCTCTTCCACGACCTATCTCCTTTTCGTCCAGTTTCTTTATTTCGCCTCCAATCTGTATTTTTTCTCCTTCTCTCCACGACATATCTTTTCCCCTCGATCCATGCCTTCGACCTCCTGGTGAACGAATCATCGCCACATTTCCCCCTCGGAAAGCGACCTTGAACACCAACCGCGAACATGGAGCCTGTGCCTGAGACCGAGCGGATGGAGGAGTTTCGCTCCTCCCCGCTGCCCACACTGCGGCTCCAGAGCTCGTCGTCCTTCACCTTTGCCTCGCCAACGCCTCTTCCACCGCGCGTGGCGACCGACTCCGAGAGCAACCTACGAAAGCCCCTGAATCTACGCCGCTCCACCGAACCACCATCGCCCAGCTCGCCCTCCTGGGCGCCGTCGCCAGCCGCCCTACCATACCGGCCTCGTACCGCCTCGCCCCTCTCCGGCTCGCACATGCGGTCGCGATCGACCGCCAGCGTGGGCAGCCTCTACCCACCCGCCATGGGGCGGACACGGTCCATGCCAGGCGTGAACGGCGCCGGCCACCTGCAGTTCTTTACCGATCCGCGGACGTCGAGCCCAACACTGGGCCATCGGCCGCCAGCCTTGACCATGCGGACGCCGAAGAAGAGCCTTGTTGAAGACGTCTTCCCCTCGTCGCCGACCCGCGTCTCGGTCATCCACGACTCGGACCACCCCAATTTGCACGAACGGAATAGCTCTCCCAACCTCGGCATCCACACTCTACCGACTATACCGTCCGACGGTACGCTCAACACCGGCATCACAAGTCAGCCGCTGGCGCGGACCCGGCGGCCATCTTCGCCATATCGGCGGCTTTCTTCCTCGAGCGGCGGCTCGTCGTCTTCCTTTACGCCTACACAACACACTGCATCTGCACCCTCTCTTTCGACGACTACGTCATCTTCCTCGATTACGTCGACCACCTCGACCACCTCAACCACCTCAACTACTTCAACCGCTTCCTCCTCCAGCACACACTCCGTGACACCAACGGCAACAAACGCCACGCCTGACGTCCCTGTTGCATCGGTGACCATTACGCCTCCCTCGTCTGCTGCGTCTTCGCCCCTCTACCGGCCGTCCGACACGCTCTTGTCTGCACCGTCCTACAGCAGCCTGGGCGGGCTCTCGTCGTCTTCAGTGCCCTCCACACCGACGTCCACGCGGTCACGGAGTCCGAGTATTTCCAGTTTGGAGACGATTCCCGACTCACCCGACGCCGAAGAGGCCGCCCTCGAAGCCGAGCGCATGGCGCAGCTAAAGGCGGCGGCCGACGCAGTGGACGGTGACGGCAAGGGCGGCCGCGGCAGCCTGGACGTCCCCACACGTGGCCGGACCCTGAGTTTCGGCTCACGCGACAAGCGGAAACGCTGGAGCGTCTGCGGTGCCGAACGGCGAGGCGACCTCGATTTGGAGACGATCTGGGAGGACTGAATGGGGCGAGAGAGAGCATCGTGTGAGAGGGATTGATCGCTGATTCACGGCTGGCAGGCGGCAAAGCGAGCCCTTTTGTTTTCAATGCGCTCAATGCTTTGATCGTGCACTTTACCCTACAGCAGGGGGCCAACACAGCATCTTTCTCATTATGCCTTGCTCTCTTTCCTTCCTCCTCCTCTTCACACCCTCTACCCTATGATGATTTTATTCTTTCTTTACGCGTTTGCCCATCCGCTCCTGCATTTTATTATCGACCGACGGCGTTCAGCTGGGAGGTCTTGCTCTGATACCCTCGTGGCATATTGCATTCTTCTTTTATTTGCCGACTTCCCTCTTTTCATGTTCTATCTCTTTCATTTCACGACTGCGTTTCCTTTATTCGTTTCTTTTTACTCTTCCCCTATTTCCATCAAGGAACGACGGCTTGCTCATGCTCAAGCCTATGCACATGACCTCACATATCGGAACGAGGCCAAACGGTTCTGTCTTTATTTCTGTTCTTTCGTTGCATTGACACGTTCAACTGCATTCTGCTTTTTTTACGTTTTCCTTTACCCCTATGCAAACTGGTTGGGATTCCGGGACACTACGCTGGACGGGGTTCAAAATATCTAGCAATCAATAAAGTTCTTTTCTATTTGAATTTTCCATATTCGGTAAATGCACACCCTGTATGTCGTAGTAGTATTCCATTCCTGTCGTAGGAAACTCCAGTAGAACCATTTCTATAGTATTGTAGTAGCCATCTAATTGCTTCATCCTCACAAACGCTTGCAGCCCGCAGTCTGCCACCTGCACAAGCGCTTAATCAAACGGAATCCTCCGCAGAGCGTCACGGCCACTCTTGCGCATCTCGCCAGCCGCACCGAGACTGCTGGGCACGCGGATGCCGCAGCAGTCGCCCCAGCCGCTGGGGTTGTGAATGTGCCGTACACCGCCCTCCTGGAAGACCTCGACGGTGTCGTTGCCATCGACAATGGCGTCCTCGTCATCCTCGTCGTCCACACCGGCAGCACCCGTCTCGTCGGCCTCCGTGCCCTCCCGCGGCGGCGTCATGCCCGGCGCCGCCGGCACCAGCGACCCAAACAAAAAGTGCTGCATCACGGGCAGCTTGCGCAGCACCTCGGCCACAAACATGCGCCGCATGCCGCCCTCGACCTTTTCCCACGTCTTGGCCGCCGAGATGTCGTCCAGCATGGGACTGTGCCAGCGCAAGCTGTTGTCGCCGCCGCTGTTGCTGCTGCTACCACCGCCGGACGTCAGTTTCTCCCCGTCACCCGCCTGCACCACGTTCGCCGTCGAGGCTACCTTGATGCTGTTGACAAACCGCACCTGGCCCAGATACAAATAGTCGTCGCCAAACTGCTCGAGCGTCAGCGGCTGGTGCACGGCCCGCGGCGTAATGTAGCGGTGGTGCAGCAGCTGCGCGGCGCCAAACAAGAACGGCAAGAACTGGTAGTCGTCAAGCCCCCACACGCCGTGCGAGCCCGCGGGCTCCAGGTAGTACGTCGTCTGCACGAGGCGCATGATGTCGAGGTAGCGCGCAAACACGCACAGCACGAGCGCCGGCATGTCGTCGCGGCCCACGAGGCCCAGCTGGTAGAGGCACAGCAGCCACACGACCAAGTGCAGCTCGTGGCCGGAGCCGTAGTCGATGCGTGCGCGGTTGCCAAAGGCCTGGCCCAGGTATGTGGTGGCCTCGGCAATGGCGGACACGCTGTCGCCCTCACCCTCTGCTGTCTCGGCCATGCCCAGCTTCTCCTTGTGCCACTGCGGCGCCCGCTGCCGCACCTGGTCCACAAATCCGCGGAACCGCTTGTTGCCAAAGCGCGAGCCGCCGGCGTCGTCGGGTGGGTTGGCGTACACGAGCGCTTCGGCCTCGTCGAGGATGGACAGCAGCCCCAGGACGACCGGCGACAGCGGCCGCTGTGGCAGGTTCTTCTGGTACGTCCGCTGCTGCTGCTGCGGCCGCCACTGGCCAGGGATAGCCTCGGCCGACTCGGCCTCTGTTTGTTGTGATGGCGTCGCCGCGGCGAGGGCCTCTGCAAATACGCCCGCCGGCGTGTCCACCACCGAATCCGCCAGCCCAAACACCCATGCCTGCAGGAGAGTGCAGGTCGATGACGCCAGAAACAGCTCGTGGTCGTTCGGGCTCAGAATGCGACGGCGCGAAATGGCAAATTCATGCTCTCCCGCCTTCTCCGAGGTAGCCGTCGGCGGAGGCAGTGACGGCGTTGGGGGTGCCGGTGTCGGGTTGGCCGCAGGTGCTGCGCGACGGCGGGGCTGCAGCTTCGGGATACGGTCGCGCAGGTTGGGGATGCTGCTCACGTTAAGCGAAGCCGATGAGAGCGGTGCCGGCGAGGCGGCCGGGGCACTGCTCGGGGCAGCCATGACAGCTCGAGATGCGTGGTTTCGGATGAATCGATATGAAGGTTCCGTTGAAAAGCGTAATCGGGGGCTGTTTCGAGACACAGTAGGAGCTGACGGAGTAGGGTCCTAATCCTTCAAGAAGTACGGACGAACGTAAAAAGTGAACGTCGGATGTCGTTCGATTTCGAGCTTGTAGTGTGTCGGAGGGTTGTTTGAGAAATGGCACGATGGTGGACGGGACAGGGTTTGGAGATCTGACGTATTTTGTAGGAACAATACTGTATTAATGGGCATTTCAGTCGCTCCTTCCTGCGTGCGGCGGCGAAAACGCGACCAGCACAGTGGCGTTTTGCCCATTTAGCGTGCCGCCTTCCCTGTGGAGCGCGCTGAGGTAAAGCCGCCTGTTGGTGAGAGAAAGCTCCATTCTCGCGGGGTAAGTGCGGCCCAGCTAGCGGGCGATTCTGCAGGTAACTTATCTTAGCTTCTTCCCATTGGGAAAGAGCGAGAGAGCAAGGCTCCAAGCCAAAATGCGGCGCCTGCCGTAAATTTTTCTATGAAGATTTTTTCTGGAGCCTCGTAAACAACACTTCAAAGCTCAACACAGCCAAATCACCACACCACTGTACCGCCAAAACCCGCCCTCCAGCCTCTTGACTACCCTTTGCGCCCTTTTTCATACACACACAATGACTGCCGTCACAGAACCGCTGGCCGTGCTCTCACCGCTGCCTCGCGCAGACGGCTCAGCAACGTATTCGCACGCCGGCTACACCATTACTGCGTCCGCAAACGGCCCCATTGAGGCTCAAAGACGGGATGAGGATCCCGACGAGGCCACCGTCGACGTTGTCGTACGACCGGCTGCTGGCGTAGGAGGTATGTTGAGCTGCTGCCGTGGCGTTGGGGGGCTTGCAAGGGGCTCCGCTCCCTTATGGCCCTTGTCACCCCTCTCATCCCATATCGTTTGTTGAACATATGATTTTTGTCTCAAGTCCACTTTGCTCACAACTCGCTGCTTTGCACATATATAGGTCCCAGTGAACGCCATCTCGAGTCTGTTTTGCAAAAGACGCTGCAAGAGATCATTCTTGTGCAAGACTTCCCACGTTGTCTTATCCAAGTCGTTCTGCAAGTCCAGTCGGCGCCTGAAAACGACTATGTCAACACACGGTTGAACACTCCTGGCCTGGTGCGTCATTCACTTTCTCTAGCATATTTTTTCTTCAATGCCCTTTTCATTTGCTAACAACAAGCCAGAACCTTGGTGTTCTACCAGCGCTGCTACAGAGCGCCGTCCTGGCCCTGCTCTCGGCCAGCATCCCGATGCGGGCCACGGCGACAGCAGCGTCCCTAGCCATTCTGCCGACGGCCGGCAGCAGCACCCAGACCAGGATCGTCGGCAGCTTTTCGCCGCGGGACGCATCGACCGCTCGGTCGACGCACGTCTTTGCCTTCTCGGCCCAGGGCGACAAGCTTTTGCTCGCCGAGAGCGAGGGCGAGTTCACCATGGGCGAGTGGGACGAGGCCCTCGCTGCGGCGAAGAAGATTTGCTGCCAGAGCGAAGAGGCTGTCGACACGTCCGGCGACGGCATGGCGCTAGACAGCAACGGCAACGACGACGGCCCCAACCTGCGCGGCTTCCTCCGCTCGACGATCCAAGGGAAGTTGGAAGATGCTCTCAAGTGGAAGGCGGCACCGAGAGAATGATTTCGATTTCTCTTCATATGCAACGTGTTTGAACATACCCGCTTTCTGGGGCATAGCTCGACATTTGTGCCGGCCTTACCTCTTTAGGCTGTGGCTGCAATGATGTGCACGATGCACGACACACGATGCGATGGACCATCTCTGCCGCGCTCTCGCAACTTGTTGGCCACGAACCGTCCCCACGAAGCGCATCTCATGCAGGCCAGGCCGCGGATTCAGAAGCAAAACACTGGAGCTTGTCGGCATGGAATCCCGCCCTCTGTTGACTTGTTTTAGTCAGGTTAGGGGAAGACAACAAGTGAACGACGAAAAAAAAGAAGAAGAAAAAGCAGAAACAAATCAAAGGCAAAGGCAGAAACGGTGGCAGTCCCCAGTGGGGCGCTCACCTCCAGAGATACGGCCTGGTCACGACGAGGAAGGGATAACAAGACATGGAATCTAGGATGAGGCGAAGATACGCGAGGGGTTTCTTCGGCACAGGTGCCGATAGTGCGCCCCCATCTTGCTCTTCGTTTGGCTCTCGTCCTCCAGCGGCTAGAGGTGACGAAAATGCAATGTCAATTGCATCTTTTCCCAGCAACAGTCGTCACAATCCGTCACAATCCGTCACAATCCGTCAATACACAACTGGTCTCTTATTTTGGCGCGACCGTTGAGACAAGCGGTCAGGGTGGTCACTCGGTCAACAAATGATGAGCCAGGCCACGTCAACAGTGACGGGGCTCGACACGATGCTACACGGTTTCGATCCCATACGAGTTCCCACATTCAAGCTGAGCCCTGCTCATTCTCCGGCACTCGCCCAAAATGCACCCCTATCTTTGATTCCCAGCCTTCTTTTTTGTTATTTTTGTTTTACCTCCTTTTTTGTTCTCTTCTTTTTCAGTCTCGCTTTTTACCACCATTTACTCCCCAGTCCCTTCGCCTTCTTGCCTTATCTCAAACGAGCAGGCGGGTGGGTCTAACTGGCACGGTTGTGTTTGGGATATGCCTCTCTCGTGGATATTTTAGGGGTGTTTAGGGGTGTTTTGGTAGCAAAAGGCCCCCGTTTCATCTCTCTGGTCCATTCAGCGCCCACGGTCCAGAGGGCCCTCCCAGATGAGACAGCAAGGCTCCGCTCTCCATGGGCTGGACTAGCCCACAGGGCTTGAGGGTACAGGTAGAAATGGGAGAAGCGAAAACAGTGTTCAAACAAAAATGTTCCGTAGCAACGGTCATACAACGTTATTATGAGTGCTATTCAGCGTCTCTTCCTTTCGTGCAATAGTATCACGGCGTATTATTGGGGCTCTTTCCCCCTTTGTGCCAGGAACAGAATGCCGGGTCTTGGCATTGGTTTGGGACGGTCCTGCCGTTCCTGTCCTGTCGCAGTGCAATGCCAAAACACGTGGGTTTGAATAAGGAAGGAGTGCGATCAGAGCAAAAGCAAAAGGTAGCGGGGAAAGAGCACTTTTTCTCTGGTTTGGAATACCGGCCCTTTTGGTCGATCCCCGGCAAAGAGGGAAGGCACAGAAGGAGGCAAAGAAGGCAAAATGGAAAGAACGAACAGCGAACCCAAAGGGAAGGCGCCAACAGCGTTTGTGCACCCGCCAGAGTACAGCGGGGCCGTTCCCATCGGCACGGTGGGTAAGGGCCCGGCACCCTCTGTGCTGTTACTTGTAAGATACGTCGTAGAGCCTCTGGAGCGCGTTAGTTGCTGCACCCCCAGCTCCACAGCATGGTGATTGATTCGCGCTAGAGACCGGTGGGCAGCGGAGTGTGATCCGCATGGGTCAAACTCATGAGGAAAAAAGACACCCTTTCAGCAAACAACGGGCCTCTGTGAGCGGCAAGACGAACGGCAGGGGATACGTGGAAAGAGCGAACGAAAGAGAAGCTTTTCACCGTCAAACATATTACCTCAACAGGGCAAGGGCGGGTTTGAAAGAGGACGACGGAGGGAAAGAACGAGCGAGATAAGAGGTCTCACAAAACACAAGGAAACAGCAAGCATAAAGTGTGCCTTGCAGTCTTCATAATATCACTTCTCACCATGCTCCTGCCTGCAATATCCGTACTTGCATGTGAGTCGTTTTGTAAACTTTATGGAAGGAGCAAAGGGACCGCGGGCAACCATGCACATGGAAGGGAAGGAGCAAAACACAGAAACAATGTCGTGTCCGACCCTAGACGGCAGGAGCCACACAAGCCCTGTCTCTGCGGAGCTTGAGACACAACAGGAAGGGGCAGCCTTGCCACTCTGCTTCTCCCCTGCTCTTTTTCACCTCTTCTGTCCAGTCCCGCCCACGCCTTTTATCCCCTTCTACCCAAACCAAAACACACATTGATCTGAACAGATCCCTGCAGTTCATCCCCGTCTCGCCAGGATCACCACTGCAGCGTACCGCCCCTTCAAAAGAAAGGTCAAAGGGAGGGCAGACATGCTGCCAGACGCCCGTCGGGACAAACGACTCTTCTCATGCAGAGTGAGAGCTCCGAGGAGAATGACGGCCAGAAGAGACTGATCGTCAAGGGAGACTATGAGCAAAAGAAAAGCACGAGGAGACGGCAAAACAACCAAAATGAGATATTAAGTGGGGAGTGATCGCGGGTGGAGTTGCCCACGTTCACTGCCATTTGGCTGAAGCGCCACCATCGTGACGACCCAAAGGCCTGTCTGTGGCCAGGCCCAGAGAGCCCCTCCATACACGAGCGAGGGTATTGCTGCATCTGGTAATTTGGAATGCTTGCATCACACTGACAACGGCCTCGCTATTTTTGTCAACCACCCTGACGGCGCCAGAGGCACAGACAAAACAAGATGAAAAGGGGTTTGGCCAACAGAGGGCCATCGAGAGGGCTTGGCAAGTCAAGGAAGCAACCGAAGCCTGTCAACAAACCCGCAGACGTCTTATGGATGGAGCACCAGGAGCATCAAGATACGGCCGGGGCGCTGGTGGGGGGCGGCGGCCCCGGCCATATCCACACCCCTTTTACGGCTTGGGCCTTCTGCTTCTCTTCCTCCACCCCTGTGCTTCCCGCGACAGATCTCCATGCACATACAGAGCGACGACGGTGATCTCGCGCAGAGGATGCGAAGGGACAGACCGCAGACCACAGAACACAGACACAGGCGCGGCCACGGATTGGCCAAAGCTGTCGAGCCAGTTCCGTATTTAACTACCAGCGGCTCGTCCAAACCATTGCTATCATGGGCCTCCTCTCGGCTCTCTCTTTCTCTCTCCAGTCCTCCTCACAGTCGGCCCAGCACCCTTTCGTCCCTTCCCATTTTCCCTCGTGTCGCAACACCGACGAGCTCTGGAGCTCTGACCGTTGCTTGCTTTCTTTTCTTTTAGACTTTTTGCATCTTCCTCTTCTCAGCCATATACAGTCTTCGTTGCGTTCTTCGCCTTTTCTCTTCGAGTTTCTTCTCTTTTTCATTTATTAATCAGACTATACCCCCTTCGCCCTTTGCATCTTCGCCTTTTGCGCTTTCAGACTTCTCTTCTCCAAGCCTTACTATTCCAACTTGCACTTGTTCTCTTTTGTTACTTTCTATTTTCAGATTCGTCACGGTGCATATAGCGCCTGCAGGAAGCACATCTTTTTACCATCCATCTCAAAACTGCCCGCCAGTCAGCTTCGATCCTCAGCACGAAGTCTTCATCATTCGTCACATTGCATTTCCTTTCCCAGCCATTCCCAGAGCGTCGCATTTGCTCGTTTAGCCCTTTTCGTTCACCTTTTACTTCTTTCATCCTGCTCTTGAAATCGTGCCCGGCCGCTTTCCATCACACGTGCAGCATTTCGCACGGGTTCCTTTCCATTCTTCACCATCACACGACTCGCTTGCAGCAAAGCTCGTTAGCTTCGACGGCCCACGGTCCTCTGGAACGGTCCAGCCGGTCTGCCTCCCGCACTTCTCACCTTCCTCCTCCTCTTCTGCGACCAATCAGTGCTGCGCACTCGCCAACTTCGACCTCGCAGTTTGTTTCCTGTAAGTGCAGACCCAAGCCAAGGCCAGCACGTCTACCACTGCATATTGCAGGACCCAAAAAAGGCCGGCAACCCGGTGATAGGATCGAGGAGGAGCATTATTTGCCCACTGGATTAATGATCCCATCCAAAAAGTATCAAAACTGGGACTGTGCTAACAAGCTGTCGCACATAATAGTGTGCCTCCTCGGACGGACTATATTAAGGGCATCGGAATCGGACCTCGCCTCGGAAAAGCACACCATCTCCAGCGTGTTACTACATCTAGAAGCTAGACGGGGTTCGGCCAGAAGATCTCCTCGCCCTCCTTTCACTGTGGAATACTCTCTCGACTCTGTGAGTTGGCCGCTGCGTGGACTAGCAAACTAGCGCAGGGTGATCCTTCCTGTGGCAGAAGACAGTATCTTTGTTAACATCTCAGATTCTCCGCTCTTCTATTCCAGGTCTCCCGCGGCCAGACTACCATCCGCCTTCCCCACCGGTGTCCAGACCCGAACAAATTGTGTCACCCCTCGCGCACTTGCATACTTGCCTCTAGCAGGATTGCTCGCTATTGCTCGCAATATTGTTAGCGACTCTCACCGCTAGAAGCCTTCCGAGATACCCAGCCCAGAGTTTAGGCCGGCGGCAATACCGACCACCTAACTCCGCCTGCTATTGCCAGCGAGAAAAGTATAAACACAGCCAAAGATCAGCAAAACGGAAGGAAAATTACAATGGCTAGCCGAGTTTCTTCGCCTTCCACCGCAATCCACCCTGCCTTGGCGCACACGACGCCTTTTGAAGGGCTGGAGTCGCTGATTCACACTTCAACTGATCGTGCCAACATCCCCACGGACCAGCGTCCCAGAACCTCATATAACACTGCGTCGCCATCTGCCCTTCGCGCCGGCGACTGCCCGTCGTTCCTCACCGATATTCAGGGCCGGTCTGATTTGCAACCACAGGACCAACAGGACCAACAGAACCAACAGAACCAGAACCAACAGAACCAACAGACGCTTCTACAGCATGCGGACCGCCTAGGCGAGCCCGCCGCTTCACGCAGACCACAGTCGGCCCGCGCCCACCACGGCACCCTCGATACGGTCCCCCGCCAAACAATCATCAAAGCTCTCGCTTCTGTCGCACGGAATCACAAGCCCGAAGCTCTTTCCCTCAGCAGCGTGCTGAACGCCACCATGCAAGCTTCGCTGCCGGTTGTCGAGGTTGCCTCAGACAGCCAACCGGCTGCTGGTGGAGAACCGACCGTCCAACAGCCGACATCGCTGCAGCCGCCAGCGACTGCGCAATTCCAGCCTGTCACCGGCAAAGAGTCCTCGTCACAGCAGCTATGTGATGCGCTCAACGACCTGGCTCTGCGCAACAATGCTACTCCTACTACGACTGCTGCGGCAGCCGCCTTTTCCGGGCTGAAATCGCCCTGCTACTACCACCAGCGCTTCGACGACGCCGTTGACATTGAGAAGGTTCTGGAGGAAATCAAGAACGACGAGTACATGTCACATTCGCGCCTCGTGCAGACGGCCACGGGGGTGCGCGAGGTTTCAAAACAGCTGCAGCGCCGGCCCATCCGCCGCGCTGTCCGCAACATTATGATTGTCACCAAGGCGCGCGACAACCAGCTCGTTGTCCTGACGAGGGAGCTCGCGCAGTGGCTGCTCTCCACCCCTCGGTACGGCTCGGAGGTTGGCGTCAACGTCTACGTTGATGCCAAGCTTCGCAACTCGAAGCGCTTCGGGGCTGCGAGCCTTGTTGCTGCCGACCCCCGCTTCGAGTCCATGCTGCGGTACTGGACTCCGGACCTCTGCTGGAGCCAGCCCGAGAAGTTCGACCTCGTCATCACACTCGGCGGCGATGGCACCGTGCTCTTCACTTCGTGGCTCTTCCAGCGTATTGTGCCTCCTGTCTTGTCGTTCAGCCTTGGAAGTCTCGGTTTCCTCACAACGTTCGAGTTCGAGCGTTTCCGCCATCACCTTGACCGCATCATGGGCAGCGAGGGCATGCGCGTCAATTTGCGCATGCGCTTCACTTGCACCGTCTACCGTGACGGTACGACCCCTGGCGAACAGCCAGAAGAGGGCGAGCAGTTTGAGGTCCTCAACGAGCTTGTCATCGACCGTGGCCCGTCGCCCTATGTTTCCAACCTAGAGCTGTACGGCGACGACGAGCTTCTGACCGTCGTCCAAGCCGACGGATGCATCTTCTCCACACCGACAGGTAAGCCACTAGAAGTTTCCGTCTCCGATTTACGTTTGATGTCTCACCGCCCCTTCATGCTTCTAACACATCCTCAGGTTCCACTGCTTATTCTCTATCCGCCGGCGGATCGCTCGTGCACCCGGACATCCCAGCGATTCTGCTTACTCCGATCTGCCCGCATACTCTCTCTTTCCGTCCCATGGTGCTCTCGGACACGATGCTCCTGCGTGTCTCCATCCCACGCAACAGCCGTGCCACGGCTTACTGTGCCTTTGATGGCAAGGGTCGTGTTGAATTGAAGCAAGGTGACTGTGTCACCATCACTGCATCGCAGTACCCATTCCCCACCGTCACCCGCACCGATACTGAGTGGTTCAACTCTGTTTCGCGCACCCTGCGCTGGAACACGCGGGCAGCCACGCAGAAGGGCTTCGATGCTGGCCTGGGCGAGAGCGCCGGCGACCTGGCCTCCAAGGACGAGGTCGACTGGGACATTGACACCGACTCCGGCTATTATGCCAGCGAGGAGGGCAGTGTCGCTGCCAGCCCGCTGCGGCGGCAGATGAGTCTCCTCGGCATGTGAGAGACCCCTATCTTTCCTCTTTCAAGCAAGCTTTGCATGCATCTTTGCATAGATATTTGCATATATTGCCCAATACCCATAGACACGTCAATACGACGACGTTTTGCGAGTTGAGGCCTCTAAGCGTCCTCGCCTTTACGGGGTGCCAACCTTGCACACCCTACTTTTTTTGTACATGATTGATACGACCGAACATTGCCGAAGGACCGCGCACATTCCATTATCTCTTTGCTTTCTTATTCTCTTTGTACATAGCCTGTTGGACCATCGTCTTGTTTGTATTTAATGCTAGGGATCTCGTGCGCACACATTTATTTAGAGCTCAAATGATCGAAGACCAGACGGATTCGCTTCGCCAGAATAGAAGTACGACTGATTGCTTTTTTACTTTTTATATTTCGATATTTATTTCAAGACAAAGGAAAGAGAACCGTATCCAAGACAAGTTGAAAGAACAGCCCATTTGTACATCATACACAAATAGCAGCCCCAAGCGCCAAAATACTCTTCACTCTTCAACCCAAGGCCTGTTATGGCCGGCTGAAAAGAAAAGGAGAAGGTAAAAAATAAAAATAAAAACATTAAGCCCCGGCCGACCGTTCATATCGTTGTTTTTCTTGACAAAGTGAGAGAAGATGAAAGTCAGATCAGGTCCTTTGGTCACGTAAAAACGGAAAGCAAACACCGGCTCGAACAAAAGAAAGAGAAAAAGTGACAAGACAGAGAGACAAAAAGGGAAAAAAGAAAGGAGAGACGCAAAGGGAAAAGACGAGACAAAGGAAAACAAGGAGCACAGATATTCGTCAATAAGGGAAAAGAAGAAGTAGTAAATCGTATCCAACAGGTAAATGTTGCGCAGCCGACCCAAAAATGTCCCAAGCCTCACGTTGGTATTACAGAAAGAAGAAAGAAATAGCTCGCCACCCCGAGTAGATAATAGACTCCGTTTTCCCACGTAGATGATCACTTTTTGGTGTTGTTTGTGTGTGGATGTGCATATGTATGCCGGCATCGGGTAGCTGTAAGTGGTTCGTCGCTGACAGGACAGTTCATTAGTTGTGCCCCGAGTATCGCGTTGTCGGCGTCAATCGACTAATATGTCATGGTCGTTAGGCTCGGCTGTTGAGTCGAGAGTGACCGAAAAGCAGACAGAGTCGCGTTTGTGATAACTAAATGGCAGACCGAGTTTCGTTTGCCAAATACGCCTTAAGCACTAGCTTGGCGCGTTATTTCAGCGCCAGTTGCCCTGCGACAGTGAAAGGAGACCAGCGATGCAGTCCATGTCGCCCTTCTTGCTCGGGCTAACTTGAGCGCCACGCATAAAGCGATCAACATCATTCGGAGCAGAAATCGTGGCAGCCCGGGACAGCTGGGCGCGCTTCGGCGGAGAGCGCCCAGACGCGTCTTCATAGATATCGGCGGAGTCAAAAGCTGCGCCCTTGCCGCCCGTCAACCGAGTCGCGAGTTGTGCGTTCTTGTTGCCCTTGCTACCGTCGCTTCCCAAAACAGAGCGCTGCTGTTGGCCGTTTCGAGACGACGGCAGCGGCCGGCGCCCATTGTTTCCAAGGTTGCTGGCAGCCAGCTGGCTTGGTCTAGGGCGACCATCCTCATCCGGGCTCCAGTTCTCCTTGTCGGAATCGTTGCCAGAAAGTAGCGTGGACAGCTTGAGCTTCTTCTTCTTCTCGTCGTCAACCCACACCTTGTCTTTCCCGCTCTCCTGCTGCCACGCGTCCCGAGAGTTGGACACATTCTGCATCCGCGCAACGCTGCTCAAGGCGCGGCCAAGCTTGGCCCGCTTCATGCCCGGTCTCGGAATTCCTGACCGAGACGACACATTGCGCTTATGGCCATTGGGCTGAAGCACAGACGAGGACGACGCCACTGACGTGCTGCTGACCGACGACGTTGAGCGAAGCAAGCTGATCGCAGCAATGGCCGAGCCACTCGCCTCCTGCTCTGCGTGGGCGCTGAGCTCGTCATCAACGCGAGTATCAGCATCGCAGACGGACTCCCATGCGTGCACATCACGCGAGCGACCCCGTAGCAGGCGAGGCGGGTGGGAAGGCTGGGGCATGGGGGGAGGAGCCGATCCACTTGCTAGTGAGTTCGTCAAGCTAGAGATGGGCGGGAGCGTAAGGCCCAAGCTAGGCAGAGCCGACTGGCTGCGACTGAGGCCAGACCGGCGAATAGCGGGGAGAGACGGGAGCGGGCTGTCGCTGCCATTGCTGCTGCTGCTACCCGTTCGTCTGCCGATATCAACTGTGGGATTTGGCGGAGGTAAACGCCGGGGAGGTGATGGGGACTGGCCTGCAATAACTTCGGCCTTGCCCTCAAGGGAAAGAGATAAACGGAAAGGACGCTGCTGGGATTGCTGAGAGGGAAGGTGCTGCTGCGGTGGCGGCGGGGGCAGGACAGTAGCTGAAGATGAGGGGTGAACAAAGGGCTCGAGTCTCACTGATTCGTCCCGGGAGTTGTCGCCGTTTGGTGAGGGGCAGTTGCCTCCACTCAAGGAGGACGGCGTGGAGAAAGAGCTGTGCATGTTCCAACGATTGGCCAGGTAGCCAACGGAGCTCATGGAGCTTGAGAAAGAGCGGGGGCCCGAGGGCGTCTGAGCGGCAGCCGGGGCTCCGCTTTCAGACGCGGCACTCCGGTCGTGGGCCAGTTCCTGTTGCTGGCGCTGGGCGAGCGCGGCGGGCATCCAAGGACCAATTTCGGGAGAAGAAGCGGGTGTCGTCGAAGGCATGGCGTTCGTCATAGAGGCGGAAGTAAACTGCTGGTAGTGCGGGGGTGACGACGCGCCGTGGCCGTCGGAAGAGAAGGACGAGTGCTGGGAGAGAGAGGCATGGCCAAACGGGGTAGTCGGGTCGGAAGAAAGCGCGTGCATGCCGCCGTATCGGAGCGCGGCAATTTCCTGGGGGGAAAGCGGACGAGACTTGCGGCGGTCATTTTGCCTCCGGTTCTGGAACCAAATCTACAAAGAGGAAGAAGTGGTTAGTACGCGGCGTAGGTCGCGTCGAAGCGCGTCGAATTGGTCCCCGGACATTGCCATATCATTCATGATGTCAACATACCTGAACCTCTTTCTCGTTCAACGACACTCGGCTGACAATGTCCAGACGCGCCGTCTTGTCCGGTTTGGGGTTTGCCAGGTACGCGGCCTCGAGAATAGACTTGTCCTTGGCTCTGGAGAAGGGGGGGAAGAGTGTTAGCCGCATCACCTTGTGCCGTTCGCGTGCAATTAACGCGGAGGCAGGGCATATATAATGCAAGAAGAAGAGAGGGGGTGAAGCATCGTGAGAACGCGTCCCGATGTATACATACGCAGTCCGTTTCCGCTTGCCCTTGGGATGCCGTAGCATGCTCTGGTCACCGGCGTCGGAAGAGAGGGAGAAAGACTCGTCGGCCCTGTCGTTGTTGCTACTGCTGCTGCTCCGTGGTGACGAGGTGAGCGGTTCGTTTGACGCGTCGCCGTCGGGGCGGGCGGCAACGGCCGGAGATGTGGTAGGCAGTTCGGACTCCATGGCGGGCGAGGGGGCGAGGAGAGGAGACGAGGACGTAGGCGAGAGAGGCGGAGGGGGGTAAACGAGTGGAAGCGTACTGAACGCGTCGCTCTAGGAAAGAGGCATAAGAGGAAGGAACGAAGAAGCAGGGAAGAGGAAAGAGAAACCAAAAGCGAGAGAGGAGGAAGGAGGAGTAAAAAGAGAAAGAGAAGCAGCGACCAGAGGTAAGGCAAGCGCGATTGGGAAAGCGGATCAGGCAAGACACGAGAAGCGCTCTGAGACGCCCACAAAATATACAATATACAAGAGACACGAGAACCGCGAAGCGTGTTGTAGCAGTGGATTCTGGGCAGAGTGCAGTGGCCCCAGCAAGCATTGCTGCGGAGTGTCTAACTAGTGGTTCCCATTTCTCGTGCATATTAAACCCCCGGCTACTGTAAGTACCTCCCCTCACTTTCTATTACTGTGAAGCACTTTATTGCTCACGCCCCTCCTCTTTGGATTGTTGAGAGTACGAGTGTGGCCATTCGTTCTTTCCCTGTCCAATGCATTGCATTTTGCACGCGTCTTCATCGTCAGCTTCCTTTTTACAGACAAAAGACACCGGTTTCTTAGGCATTGACCTGGGTCGTGCTTGCCAGTACTGTGTGCATTACGGTGGACGTCGCCGCGGCGCGCCAGGGAAAGTGCAGTCCTGCGTGCTCCCCCATATTGCAGCTAAAGAGCAAGATTGCCCTGCAGCAACTTTTTTACGTGACGCAGCGGGCAGCCCCACTCATGCTCGTGCCTTTTCCCTTGTCATCCGCGTTGGCCAATCAGGAGACGCGCTGGAAGCTCTTATGCCCCGAATAGGCAATTAAGCAAACAGACCCGCCGGGCTGGTTGACCAGACGACTCTAATTGCAGCGAGCAGCTCCTTCGATTTTCGAGACCAAGAGGCCGTTTTTAGAGCGCGTTTGTTTCCAACCCCCGGTCTCGTCTTAATGAGACGCCCCCTCTTTCCATTTTCTTCACAGGAAGCGCGCAATCGTGGCAGTCGTGACTGCCCCCATGTTATGCTCTTTCGCTCCTGCTTTCTTTCCTGTTTTCTCGCATTTATCCTTTCAATTGGATTTTCTGGCAATTGCCCATGCAATGGCACATTTCCGTAAATTGGTGCCCAGCCGACCTGCGTCATTCGCTGCAGGGCAGGAGCGCAGTACCGTGCCTGCTGCAGACTTGCACTTGCTGGGTCGCGTCGTCGTCGTGCCGGCGGGTCCAGCAGCGCCTTCCTGCCCTGCCCCTTCCCTCTCTTCCCACATCGACTCCCTTTTGTCTCGCTCTTGCCTCTTTACGTCTCCTCCTGTGCATACTCCGTACAGCAGAGGTCAACCTCAAACAAACACGGACCCTCCCTTATTTTATTTTTTCAAGGTCTGCAGAACGTACCAGACCAGAACAGGCCCGCCCCCTTGCAAAGCTACATCCAACGCACCGCCGGCCTCAGAGAAAAGAAAAAGACCAGCCAAAATACCAGACGCCAACCAAGCTACCTTGGCACGACAGAACCGTCTTGGCCCGAGCACTCATCTTAAAGTGTATGTCTTTCGTCTCTTTTGCCTGCAGCTCTCACCTCGCCACTCACCGCCCATCCGGATCGATTGCTGCCCTCCTGTCACATGCAGGGTATTAATAGTACGCGGGGCTCGCGTCGTTTTCTCCCCATCTCCCCCATTGGACATCCATGTCGCGTCCCAGAGTCTGGTCGGGCGAGATTACATGTACGGTGGTGGTTGTGTTGCTGCCGCACCCGCTGCTGACAACGGCGAGTCTGGTACAAAAGGAACGGCCGTGCTGTTCGTGGACCCACGTCCTGTCGGCAGATCCAGGTTGGCCACGGCGCGTCGAAACATCTCGAGTGCGAGGGCGGGCTGGTCGAACGGCAGAAAGTGGCTGGCGTCGTATACAATGGCAAAGCTGAGGTTGTCATACCCGCGCACCTTTCCCTGAACAGTCCCATTTCAGGGCTGTCTGCATCATCAAAAACAAGCTGCGTGTAGGGCGTGGCCTGGAAAAGAAACGACTGCGGGTAGGTGAGGGCCAGGGAGACCACTTCGCCGCCGAACCTGCACAAGAGCATTAGCGGCAAGCGAAGGTAAGTGTACCTTTTTACACTGAACGTTACACTCACCAGTTTGCAATGTAGTCGGCATCTCCATGTATCAGGCTACAAGTAGACAAGGGGGGGTGTTAGCAAGGGCTAAACCGAGGGACAACAACGTGCAGCTTGCACCTCTATCCCATCTTCATCTTCGGTATGTCACTCTTACAACACGCGAATGCTGTGCTTGAGCAGATGCTCGAGATCGGCCAGAAAACTGGGGAAGATGTAATCTCCCGCGCGTGCAAAGGCGTTGTACACCTCTTTGCTCTGCGCCGCATACGCAGAGGTCGGCGCGGCCGCCGCGAGCTCCGGTATGCTATCGACACCAAGAGCCGCCCTGGTCGCTTCCAGGTTTAGAAAGTCCACAAACGCCTGGGGGACGGTCGGGTCGTCTGCCGACCGGCGCACACCGTACATGTCCCAGCCGCCGTAGAAGTACGGCGTAGTGCGTAGTAGGGACCTCCACATTATCTCGGCCTGGAATGGGCGCTCTTATATTAACAGCTGTCCCTCGAAATGCTCGAAGTTGCGAAAGGCACGTGGCCCACTTACACATGTATGTTGCTTCAGCGCAGCGAGCAATGGTACTGGGGTTTGTTCGGTGAGCAAGAATGCAGTCATCTTGTTCCCCCTACGATGCCATACATTGCAATTTAGCAATTGAATGGAAACTGGAAAGGGAGACAGCAAGCACTTTAAGTCGTGGTAAACAACTCTAAAGCATGGGCAACCAACTTTTGCTTGTCATGTAAACATGCTTCACGGCATTGCTGCACCTGGTCGATACATCCATTCGGCATGTGGCAGGCAAAATCCATGTCCGTGAGACTAGAAGCAGGTCAGTATGGCTCGAAGGTTCTATTTTATTAAGAAAAGTGCGTATGAAGAAGTCAAAGGTCTCCCCTGCGCCTCACCTTCGTCGGGAACAAGCGTCACGTTGCAGGCATTCTTTACTACAAACTCTCGGAACTGCGAAAGAGAGGCGTATTAGCTGACAGTTAAGCTTAAGACGTCGACGGAGGCATTCACACACACCTGAGGAAATTAAGCAAGGGCGACAATAGTGGCACTGCCAATGCCCAACGTTCCAAGGTCGAGTGGAATGCCAGTCGTCGACCCGTTTTTTACTTCTTCGTTCATCTCGTGAAAGTACCGAAAGAAAGCTGTGCATTACTGTCAGTGAAGCTCGATCCAAGCAACAGAAGGTAAAAGGAGGGCTTACTTGGCCCCTAGTGGCCGCCATAGCTACAAGTTTCGGGGTATTAGCATCGTTGGACTACAGAACACGCTCTCTTGTGGGATATCACGTGCCTCCCCGTCCAGAGATGGACAGTCTTCGTCTTGACCACCGCGTCCAGCGTAGGCAGTGCTTGCATGAAGGCCTGCAGGGTGTCCCAGGCCGCGACAGCAGCCTTTTCCGACGAGTCGGTGACCGGCGCAGTGCTGCCGCCGCTTTTCTGTGACTGATATGAAAATCCCACACCAAGCGGCTGGGACAAAAAAAAAGAATGTTGGATATCTTTGACCGGGAGTACGGGTTGAATGTCGTGTTCAGACCATCTGTCACTTTGCATGGCCCAATATCTGTCGTAGTTGATCGGTCGTCAGTCAACCCATTTCCGATCACCTCAAATAATTTCATTGGGAAAAATACCTCCAAAGAGACCCAGGAGTAAGTCCGATCCCGGTCGGCCATTCAGCCAGATGGTGAGAGGCGCCGTGTCCGCTCCGTGCCTGGCCTCGGTGAACCAGAAAAAGTAGCTCGCAGTTGCATTGCCACCAGCCTCTTTGTCCAGGTCAACAAACCCGACAAACTCCTGGACGCCTGGTGTGGTCTCACAGATTTCCCTGGGGTTCCGGTAACGAACGGAGGCGGTATCTGAGATTATCGCCCCGGAAAATGCGTCGTCTAGAAGGGCATCGTGAAGGGGGGGCAATGATGTTGAGGCTGTTCTAGCAATAGCCTTCCCTGCCTAGGAAGGCTGATAAGTATGCAAATAAACTCGAATGCTTCATTTTTTTAGACGGGTTTTTTCTCTCTTATTGGAAGGAGTGCTTATGTGATTTTTTTATTTATAATTAAGAAATCAAAATAAAGAAACCACCCTGAGCGAGAAATGTCAACCGCAAAGAAAAATATTTCTTATTTTTTTGGCACTTTAAAAAGACACGCAGAGCCTCATATTTACCCACCAAAAATGCAGGAAGTGACTAGATGGATAATTGCCTTCACAAACGACATCGCGGACACGGTGGCCGAGAGAAATTAATAAACGGCGCATCTCGAGCCAGAATTGTGTCTATGCATAGAGCTGCGTGATTCCCCGCAGGCTCTACAAAAGAAATCCATCAAAATATCTCTATATAATGAGAGTAATTTTTGTTGCACATTTTAACCATTTCGTCTTATATGGTGCCGATATCAACGCGATGAGAGTCCCATGGTGTCCATACATGTTCATCACCAGATGTCGTTCACACAGTGCATACAGTGTTAATTAAAAACCATTTTGACCGTGTGGGGCAGCGTTGAACCATTGCGAAGCTTCCCCTCCACTGGAGGAGGCAGTTACAGGGGGCAGACTTGGAAATGCTGGTGGCAGTGAGAGGGCCTGCAAAAACTGCCCCGCCAAAACGGGCAAAAAAAATTCGAGCCCGCCACTCTGCCATGACGAGAGGGCGGATGACGGAAGGAACGCTCACCGCCTTCTTGGGATTCGGCGCGAACGGGCAACGTAACCGACCAGACAACGACGCGGCTGAGTGGTCCAGAGCTATAGGATGAACGGAAAAGAAAGATGTGTCTGGGAGCATGTATTTGTTTGTATCGTCGCCTATGGAGCGGCCTACAATAAAAAGTAAATAAGGAGCAAATACCTAAATCTATCTACAGCCCAATCGTCCAGGCAAGTTGGTAAAAAGAAGTAACAAGAGAAGGTCAGGAAGCTCTGGTCGGGGCTTTGGTATCTCTTTGGAATTATGGGGAAGGAAACAGGGGCAAGTCCATACAGCCTCGTCCTCTCAGCCGTTTCTCCTCTCCTCCAGACTCCCTCTTCAAATCTCACAAGTCACATCTGCTCATATGTTGGTCTTTCGTGTGGTCCCGACTCTTTCACGATTCATTCCGTTTTTGGGTCTATCTATCCTTTCTTTCGTCGTTGCAAACTGTCAGAAGCAAAATTCCCCTCGCAATCATCATAGCGTCGTCGAGCCTCGTCCGGCACCCGTTGCCGCCATGCTCCGTTGGGGGGTTGTCCAAATCTGCGGAGGCAGCGGCAACGGGCGCTCATGCGCACCACCTCCCTGCACGCCATGCAAAAAAACTACCGCCGACTAAGAAAAAGAAACAGTGCCGAGTCGTTTAGAAGTCGTCATCGTCCTCGTCGTTGGGCAGCGGCATGCTGGCAGCGGCGTCCATCTCCTTCCGGTACTGCTCGAGCAGAGTCTCGTCGACCTGGGCGGTGGGGGGCGCCAGAGCGGGGGCAGCGACGAATTCCTAGGTGCATTGTTAGTACATGCAGGGGCTTTGAACATGAACAAAGATGAGAGTGCGTGACATACCAGACCCGAGTTGCCGACCAGCTTGCGGCCGAGCCACAGGAAAGGCTTCTCGAAGTTGTAGTTCGACTTGGCCGAGATATCGTAGTACTGCAGGTTCTTCTTGCGGTGGAAAGTGATGGTCTTGGCCTTGACCTTGCGCTCCTTGACGTCGACCTTGTTGCCGCAGAGGACGATGGGGATGTTCTCGCAGACGCGGACGAGATCGCCTGAAAGGGTGGAGTTAGCTTGGTGTTTTACAACGATATCGGCAGCGCAATAGTGACTGAGAGAGGGTGTGGGCGTTCACGTACGGTGCCAGTTGGGAACGTTCTTGTAGGTAATGCGGGACGTCACGTCGAACATGATGATACCGCACTGGCCGTTGATGTAGTAACCGTCACGGAGACCACCGAACTTCTCCTGACCGGCGGTATCCCAGACATCGAACTGGATAGGGCCGAAGTTCTGAGGGGTTCAAGGTTAGTTTTTCAAGTCTTGCTATATGGCGCGTGCAGGTGGCGGGACGGTGGACGGCGCGCATTGAGCGACGACGCCCACGCGGCGTGTTTATCTTACTGTGGTGAAACCCAGAGGGTGAACATCGACACCGAGGGTGGCAATGTACTTCTTCTCGAACTCGCCCGTCAGATGGCGCTTGACGAAGGTGGTCTGTAATGCACGCACGGCGCGGTTAGCATGTCATTGTCGTCATCGGAGGGGGGTGCATGACGGCGCTGCTTGGCTTCAAGGTTGCCCGGGATAAGAGTCTTGAACACCTCAAAGCCGCGCGCCTGCAGCCCATTCGCAGTCAGGAGAGAAGGTCTTACCTTGCCAGTACCGCCATCGCCGACCAGCACCAGCTTGAAGGTCGGCACGTTGCTTGCAGCGGCCTCAGCCATGGTTGTATGCGGAAGGGGAGAGAGATGCGAAATGCAGGAGAAAATGCGGATATAAAAGAAATCCGAAAAAAAGCGAAGACGACGGGAACGGTCTGGATATCGGCTGTTAGTGATCGTGTGTCCGGGAGAGGTGGAAAAGGCGTCGCTGTGGCTCGTTCTTCGTTGTTTTTGGGGCCCTTCGAGACCCTCAAAAAAAGAAAACAAAAAGGCGGGGAGAGATAGGGCCGCTGGCCGCAGGTGGGCGCGGGAAAAAGGCGCGAAAAGAAAAGATAGGATTCGGACAGGAGAGGACCTGGGGTCAGGAGGGCAATGGGAGCGGCTTACCTTCGCGATGCTGTTGTGTGGGTGGTGGGTGGGTTGTGGTGATGGTATCGTGGAGAGAGAGGGGAGGGAAAAAAGAGGGAGAACGGAGAGGGAGGTGGAAAGCGCAGGCGAAAGAAATCTTTTTAATGATGTTTTTTTTTTGCCCTGTTGTTGCTGCAGCAGGCGCCAGCCAGTTTGGCGGGCAGCTTCGACTAGTGCAAACCAGGTTGGGCGTCGGCGGGGGAAAAATCGCCAGTGTATGGTCACGTGTTGGATTTTGTAAGCAAAAAAGTAGGAGGGGCAGGCAGAAAGAGGCGAAATGCTAGGCAAAGGCAGGCAAAGGCAACCGCGGCGTCACAGCCAGAGAGGGAAGGCGGGATGCAGTGGAGCACGGAGAAAGCTGGCCAGGGCTTATTTAAAATTAAATGAAAAATAAAATAGAAAAAAGAGCTCGATCGATTGCCGTGCCCAACGCTGCCTTGCTGGCGCTGGCAACATTGTTACAGCTTTGCCTGTCTTGCTACACGTCCTCGACCTAGAGCTTGCAACCCAACACCTTATCTCACGACTACAACGGCAGAACATCTGCCAGACCGGGTATCAACAGCTCTTCACAGCCACAGCTCACAATTGGGCTTCGACCATTGTCTCTTGCACGGCCACTCTCATATCGGCAAGATGTGACATCCCAGCAGCCCTCTTCCACCCCAATTCCGACGCGGCGTCAGGTTTAGGCGGAGCTCTTGTTGGCGACCCGAGCCCGTACTCCTTGCGACCTTGACGAGAACGCGTTGCTGGGCACTAGTTAGCAATGTGCTGCGCCTAACAAGCAAAAGGGCAGAACAGAAACGATAGGGTCAAGGGGGGGGGGGACAACGTACGCCTTCGTTTCCGGCTACACACTCGCCCACTTTCTTTAGGCCGTCGTGGTTGGCGTGGTTGACGTAGCCAAACGTGCGGATCTGGTCGCCAGCTTGCAGCCCGGCGTCGGCGGCAGGGCTGCCATCGACAACGCTGTTGACTTTGGCAAACGGAAGCTCGAGCACCTCTGGGACCGAGTCGGGGAGAATTTGGGCAGCAGCGCCGCCTGCGTTTCCTCCGCCTTCTGGTGCCTCTGTGTCGTCTGCGTCGAGGCTCGCAAAGTGCTCGTGCAAGAACCTCTCGATGACGCCCATCAGCTCCTTGTAGTCGTTCCTCAGGTGGACGATGCGCGACCGCGCTGTCCGTACTGTTTGCACACGCCCATGTCAGCATTTCTTTTCTCGTATACGATCTCTCGTGGTAGGGAGGGAGAGTAGGTCGCCTTCGTACTTTGCGCCACGTCAATGTCGGCTCGAGGAAACCCGTCGGGCGTGAGAAGCGGCGTGTTCATATCGACATTGTGCTGGCAGAGGAAGAAGACTGGTTAGTAAACGCCCTTTTTGTCAACATGACCGACAACACAGGCCCAGCCACCTACAGAGTCCAGGACACTGCCGAGCGCCGTCAGCTCGGCCTCCATGTTCTCCTTCTTGCGCTGAAGCTCGGCGAAGGAGAGGTGCTGCGAGTTGCCATTCGTCTGGCGGGCTGTCGTGGGGCCCGAAGGCACAGTGGGCGCGTGGATGTTGTTCATTCTCAATGGTAGTCCCATAGTCCCATGCGCGGTTGCGGGAGGTTGAGCATCGCTTCCCTGTTGGAAGCGAAGAAGCACGGCGATGTAAAGAGCATCAAAGAAATCGGAGGTCGCTTCGTAGCGGGGCGGCGCCTGCTCTCTCCAGCATTAGAAAGCCGCTGTGACACTAGGCAGGAGGCAGAATGACGCGCGTGACGGCGGGGCGGCGGTTGGCGTGGTGTAAGCAGTCCCTGTAGCGCCGCCTGTCAAGCACGTGCCTGTACCTTTCATGTGTTTGTTTCAGGCGCTGTATGTAAGTCGCCCTGACGAACGTCCCCCAGATCTACGATCTTTCCCCTGACAATCTATTCCTGTACCTTTTCTTGAGAAACAAACATCTGAACAACAAAGACGACCGTTTGGGTGATTCTGTGGCAAAAAAATAAATAGACGAAAAAGTGGCCTTTTCTTGCCGTATAGGCGACATAAGGTAGGCTTCGCGCGTGGAAGTCAACGGCTTGATAATGGGACGATTGCCTCCCCCGTCCCTCTTTCCGTTTTGAGAAGGGACCTCTTTCCTCATCTGTGAAAAACACATGGTGGGGAAAGAGAGGACTCGTGCAATTGTACCTGCCTTGTCAGACGAAAGCAAACTCTTCCAAGCCTTCTGCAGTTCATCAACAAGTCGTTAGTGTTCACGATGACCTCCCTTCGTCCCCTGCTGCTTCTCAATCTACGTACCTCTATCTGTTTTGGTATATCTTTGCGTTTCTCTTTACTCTGTGTATCCATTCTCTTTCTATTATCATTTCCACGCCTCTTACGGTTCTCTTGTTCGTCCTAGAGCTCGTTCTCCAGCTCCATTATTTTACACAGCAAAATGCCGGCATCTTCCTTACTAACATCCGCCTGCGACCTGGACATAGCGACCAAACAGGCCGGGGGTGATTTCGGTCGTGGCAGCCACCTGTCCTCACTAAGTTGTGATTCTGTCCGGATCTATCGCTCGACTTCGGCCCTCAACGTGCGCCGAGAGAAAGTAGACAGCCATGTTGCCGCCACGGACTTTGTCAGCGACCGGTCTGACTCTCCCACGACTACCTTCCCCAAACTTACCGTGACTGAACCAACATGTGCGATACGATATGTACCGACGGACCCCGAGCATACCGACCAGCACACGGCAAGCGATTCCAAAGTTCAGTGGACTACACCCGGGGGACAAGAGGACGCGCTCGAGACGACTTTGCTCAGTGGCACAGTAAACCTCCCGCCTGTTGAGCAGCTCTTTACACCGGACCCTCGGCAGAGGAAGCCCTTTTACAAATGGGTGAAGGCACTGAACCGGCGCCGTATCGCACGACGGCACCTTCGCCGGCTGGATACAAGCGACCAGGCGCGTTCCGACATGTCAAACAGGGCGACTGGGAGCTCCGTCTCCCGCCGCAACTCGTCCTCCATCTCCTCCCTCGCCTATGTCTCGGCCATCCGTGATGCAAGCATCAGTGGTGCTAGTACCAGCTTTGAGGCCTCGTCACGGAAACTACGAGCGAGGTCTTCCAAGAGACTGTCCAAGACGGACCGCAGCAGCCGCGCATCCTATTCTGCAAGGCTCTCCGAAGATGATCGACCGCAGACGCAGGCCGACCTGGCCACCCTGGAACGCTCCAAACATCGACGCCGTATTCTTGAGGAGCTGATTGAGACCGAGGAAGGCTACATCGGGGACATCAAATTCTTAATAAAGGTGGGTGTCCTCTGGGGAGGTTCTTTATTCTTGGAAGACATGTCTCAGGACACTGACGCATACAGGCCTACCTGACGATATTTGCTCCTTCCACATCGGTCGACCCCGGTTTCCGCCTATCCATGCACAGCAACCTGACGGACATTGTCGAACTCCATGACCAGATCCTGGGAGACCTCCACAGGGTCGTTCCCAACTCAGAATATGCGGGTGTGCCACCCATGGGCTTTTCATATAGCTCGCCAACCTCGAGGATCCAAAAAGGACGTAGTCTCGACGTTGTTCCCGAAGATAAGACGGAAGGTTTACAGCTCTACGAATTTTCGGGTTTGGCAGCCGAACCCCATACGGCGGCAGCTGTGGCCAACATTTTTACAAAGATTGTAAGGCTCACCACACCAACTTTCAGTTTCAGGGTGTTATTCTCTTTACAAGAAACTGACCCTTTGAATAGGCGGGCCGCCTCTTTATTTACGAAGAGTACGGTGCAAAGTACGGAATGGTGATCGACGACCTCAAAAAGATGCATCGATTAAATCCGCAGTGGGACAGGCATCAACGAGGACTCGAAGCGCTAGCATCTTTCTTAAGTTATTCGAGGGGCCCGTCTGGTTCAAAAAGAGCCTTGTCGATCGACGACTTGCTTGCAAAGGTGTGTGGAATATTGCAGATTTTGCAGATTGCAGTGATATATGCGCTGGTGCAATATCTTCCCACGTTACTAACCAACGGTGCTTGAGGACAGCCAATACAACGAGCTTGCCGGTACCCTCTCTTATTCAAGGAACTGCTAAAGGCCACACCCGTCTACGACTGTCCACATTCTCGTCCTGAAATCGAGAAAGCCTTTGACGAGCTAAAAAAAGTGGCGAGGTCCATGAACGAGGCAGCCGACGACCCCCTCATTAAGTCGACTCTTCGGAAAACGTGGGTGCTTCAAGAGCGCCTTCGGTTTCCTTCCAAGGTGAGCTACGAACTGGGTTCTCTTGGTTGGCTTTTACTGTGCGTAGAACGAGAAGGAATCGTGGCTTACTTACTATAAATAAACATGCAGGCTACAAGTGGTGCTTGCAAGAGCCGCGTTCGCTCTTTCGGCCGCATAGAACTCTGTGGAGTCCTCCATGTGTGCTGGCAGACCGATCTGTCGTCTGTTGAGGGTGGCTACATGATGGGCATCCTATACCGTGACTGGCTTTGTTTGGCCGTGGCAGACAAGCCAGAGAAATCTTACACGCTTCGAGCCTGTCTTCCATTAGGCAACTGCAGTCTTGAAGAGGCCGACAATGGACGAGGTGTGTGCAAAAATTTAATCTACCGACAGGCTGACATGCCCATTGAGACACAAAGCTAACTTATTGACAGGCTTGCAGTGTCACTCGGCCCCCTATTCTTGGAAGATTGCTTTTGAATGCAACAGCCAGTTATATGAGATCCTGCTGACGGCCGGTAACCAAACGGAAGAACGCGAATGGAGACGGAGGCTAGACCGGCATGCAACCAACGGCAGCCTACCCATGTCCGAGAATGCATCATTTGAATTTCTTGATATGAAAATAAGGTCTCTTGGGACAGTTTTCAAAAAGCCCGGTGAGTTTATTACACGCCCCGTCCTGAAAATGTGTATGTTATGTTAACAATCAACATCCAGACGCGTTAGCGCGCAAGCCTTCGATGAGAAGAATGACAACGATGCCGCTGGCGAGGACACAGATGTGTCAAGTTATTTTGAATAATACATGCATCGGAAAAGAGCCAGCTAAGGCAGCATCCAAGCATACGGCGGCTATCAATCGATCCAAGTCACTGCAAGTCAGCTCTCGGATACCCGTCCTCGCACCATCTCGGGGAGACCGAGCTCACCTCGAATCCCTTATTTCGGACGTTTGGACGCGTGATATACTATTCCGCACAGGCCTAGCCGCACGTCCTAGAGGCGGACATCACAGACGGCCTTCAGCATCTTCGATTATGCGAAAAATCAGCGTGGTGAGTCTCACCGGAACATTCGGTAGGAGGTCAACCTCCCGCACCTCATCCTACAAGGCGGTGGACAGGGCCGAACACGACACTCCCCGGCAGGCAGCACCACCACTCCTACCCGAGATCGACTTGGCGACCACGGAGGGCCTGGGCTATAAGCTGTTGAATGAGTATAGCAAAGCTAGTCATATCGATGTTACCGTCCATGAGCGCACCTCAAGCGATGTTTCTACATCGTTTGACAGACAAGCCGAGCATTCATACTTTTTGGCGGGGACCACTGAGAAGATGGGGTACTCCCTCCAGCAAAAGAGAAACCAGCCCGGGTCAACAGCAGCAGCAGCCAATATTCCTCGATCTTCGGTCACTCGATTTGTTGAAGAGATGAGACCGCGCAAAGAAAACAGTGTGGGGGACACGGACGGCGATGCACACGAGAAGAGCCTCATGTCTCCATCCCTGCCAGACCTGTGTCACAATGAGGCCAGCTCTGAGTCGACTGCAGACATTTCTGTGTCCAGCTCCACAGTCAAGATGATGGCTCCATTGACACAGCAGCCGGGCCGGACGCACTCGACAAAGCAAGCAAAACACTGGCTAGGAAGGCCGCTACTCCATCGCAGAAGCTTCCGCCGGTCTGTCAAAGAGACGCAGCATTGAACATTCTAGGATAGAAAGGTGTGCCGCGGGATTAGGTAACACGGTTTCTGTCATGGCGAGCAATCTTAGTTGGCCCCTCCGGACGTGTGTGAGACAAGGCCCGCCCGGCCCGTGTTTGTTAAGGAACGGCGTACCCCGCGATCAATATAGTTACCATTATTTTGCTCTACGGATCCGGAGCTGTACCAATGGCTTATGGAAATACTTTGCCTTTTTTTTTCTTTCTTTTGTGACCCCCATCTTAATTATCCCGAACGACGCAATTGGGTTTAACGGTAACCATGAGCCAACCGAGCCAGCCTGTCAACGACGCTTGGAATAAAGCTTTATTTCTAAATTTAATAATAAGACGAATGACGGAGTTCTCGCGTGCCTGGTTGTGCTTGGTTTTGGCCTGTTTTCTTTTGGAAACCCTGTCTCGAGGTCCACGTCTATGAGGCGCTGTGCAGCTCCTTCCCAGCTTGCTCGGTATTCTAGTGGAGTGATGGGCGTTGTCATGGAGCTCGCCCTGTGAAATGGCCCGCAATGACGTACAAAGAGAGAGCTCCAGAAGCGGGAAGAGAGTGCTTTAGTGGAACCAGCAGCGCACAGCTTCGGCTGACTTGGCCTACAGCGAGCTCTAGTGAGGGACCTGGCCCTCCAAGTCTCCCCAAAACGGCCTGGTTTGGCCTGGCACCTGCAATGAGGTGACCTGCCTGTGACCTTCTAGCTGGGAGAGACAAAGGTCACTTGATGTACGCTGCGTAATGGGCAGCTCCATCGCGGGCATTCCAGAGGTACATGTACTTTCGGTGGCGCTTTGGTGGGCGCGCAAGGTATCTTCCTGAAACGGCAACTGCTTGGTTGGCTATGGCCCCACTTTTGCCAATTGTCCCCAGTTTAGCCTTGGACCTATGACGTATTGTCTCGTGTGGTGTAATCAAAGCCGACCAGGAACAAACGAAGAGGAAAGAGCGACCAGAAGTGAGCAAAATAGGGAGGAAAGAGAGAAGGGAGGGTCACGCAATGGGCTCCTTCCTTTTTTCTGTGTATTCGGGAAGAACTATTAGCTCATAGATAAAAGAGCAGGGCGCCCCCTTTCTCCCTTCTTCGTGTTCTGTTTCTCTCTCCAATCTAAAACCTCAATTCACCATCAAACTCATCGACGACAATCGACGAAATACCAAACGACGATACACGAGATCAATCTCTTTTTGATACCCAAAACAACTAAAACCACCCATCCCACACACCCATCACCCATCCATCACCATGGCTCGCGGCGAGACTACGCAGACCAAGATTCACTACAAGGGCGAATACGAGAACTTCATCGTCTTTGTTGACGACCCGGAGGACTACAAGAAGTGGCAGAAGGACTCTTCGGTGCCGCTGACACACTTTGTCTCCACATTTACCGTCTTCACAACCCAGGGGCACGGCCTGACGGGCGCCGTCAACGCGGCGCCCCACAGCACGCTGGACAACGAGTTCGGCACGCACAAGGAAGAGGATGTCATCAAGATCATCCTCGAGAAGGGCACACTGCAGGAGACCGAGGTCAGTTCCATCCATTAGCAACTCAATTCTTTCCACTCTTTGGATCCCCTGCTAACTATCATCAGGCTCCCGAGCGCCTAGGCTTCCGGAATGAGTCGCAGGGTCCCCGTGGCGGCCACTAAGTGCAGATAGAATAGAGGCCGAGAGAGCGAGAGAGCCGGTGAGCGAGCGGGCAAACATCACCTCCTCTCTACTCCAACAGTTGCTCTCTCGTGGGAATTCTCGCGATGGCGTGGTCGCGTGTTCCCATTTCGCATTCGCACCCCTCTTCCCAGCCGTTCCCCCTCTTGAGCTTCCGATTGGGAGATACTAGACTTTTTACGTCTGATGAGAGGGAAAACGGCCGAGTTGAAAGAATGAGGGGGGAATATGAATCATAAAGAGGGGAAAAAGGAAGGGTGGACAATGTATGACGGAAACGACCGAACGATTGGCCCAGCACCTTGCTTTTTTCTCCTCTTGCTCTCTTTTTACGTTTGCTACATAGCATCGTACGAGACATGCATAGTACCAAAGCAAAGCATATATCCCAATTAATACAAATGAAAAAAAAGCGAATGAACAAATAGTGAAAGACGACGACCTGATGCAAAATGTGCAAATATGCTTATGTCTCCCAAAAGACCTTCGTTCCCCGCTACCGTTCTTGTTCGCTTAAAAAAACCGGCTTAAGCTGGCTGGGGGCTGACTGTTGTGCCACTTCGACGTGGAAAACCACGCAAGTAGGCGTTTTACGTGTTTCGAGAAAAAGGCTTGGCCTTATCCCGACTCATTTTGGGAGACGGGTCTTTTTTCCGTCTTATGTTCTCGGGCTGGTGGTGTTTCAGTTTCTGGCCTCACACAGACAAAACAGAAAAAAGGAGAAAGGGACAAGTCATTCCAAGTAGTGTGCTCAATTCTAGGATGGCATCGCTAATTGTGAACAAAATTAAGATGAATTGGCACATCTGAAAAACATCACATGAAATGAATCCGATTTATTTATTGTATTAATTTTTTATTCATTCATTAGGTCATAGTGTAAATGTTTCTAAGATTTTTTGGATTTATTTCCTGTTCGGATTTCTTTTTGTTCTTTCTTTTTCATGATAATAAAAAAAAGTGTACAATGGCTGTGGTTTTTTGCCGTGGGTCAACTGAATGCCCATCGATACAAGATTCCCGTTTTCAAGGCTTTCCCTCACTCCTTGCACCGCTCCGCCTTCCTCCTCCATTCCGGTTGTGTACAGATCCCACACACAGGTCGTAGAGAGACAAGGAGGGGAAGAATAAAAGAAAAGATAATAAAAAACGATAGGGTTGGTAAGATGAGAAAAAAAGAAAAAGTTGGCGTAAAAAGGTTAAAAGAAATGGTTCGGAGAGAAGGGGGTGAGAAGGGAAGACAAGCCCGTTCTGTCTTGTGTCTCGAGTCCTCGAAAGTGATGCCGATCGTCCTCCGGGGTTTGAATAACGTAGTCGTCGACAAGAGTTGGCGAGATTAATCCGGAGAGATGAGCCCGATGTGGCAAAATATTCTGTCGAGTATTGCAAGTCGTCGAAGCGCTTCGTTTACACGCGGCCGGTATGGCTACCACGCTGAGGAAGGGACCATGGCTTGGCACAGATGATCTCGCCCTCGCTGTAGGCCCAGAAGTAAACAGCCATGCCGACGACGTAGTAGATGGCGGAGTTGGTGCCCTGGTACAACAGCACGGCCGCCAGGGACGCCAGCGGGATGACGGCCAGACGGGACTCGAGGCTGCGGTGGATGGCTGTGCCGGCAATGAAGCCCAGGGGCCACTCCCAGGCGAGTATGAAGAGGCCCAAGAGCAGGTTGATAATCTGCAATATTGGGACAGGCTTGACGATGGGGTCGAGGTTCCGGGTCAAGAAGTCCCAGAAGATCTTGGGCCAGAAGAAGCCCTCGATGGCTGCAGCCACTTGATCTGTGTGTTGTCAGTATAATGTATATCGACATTAATTGTGTATAAATGATCCTTCCATCAGGCTTCGACTTGAACGTACATGCGGCGGCAGTCAGGACAATGAGTCTTGCCCAGTGGTTCTTGATAAGACGACCCATGATGACGGTTTAGGGTGATGTGATGTTGATGTGGTGTATTGTTGTCGATGTGAATCGGTTCCTCTTTTGGTCCGTGATATCTCGATAACTCTCGTATGTCGTCGGTTCCTCGTTTCTCTCGAATTTCCGGTTTCTAGGACGCTCCTTAAATTCCCAAAATAAAATACTGTCGGGCAGCCGAAGAAAAGAAAAAAAAAACAGTTGGTTTTTTGTTGACAAAAAAAGGTGTCGAGATAGAAGCGAAGGTGGTAAAAAACAAGCAGGTATCCGGACCCGCGAGAATGTAAAAAAAGGTTGGCGTAAAAAGATGTTGAAAAATACAGTCGAAAGAAGAAACGAAGAAGAAAAGAAAACAACAACCAGTGTCGATATGAAAGAAGGTTATCGACAAAAGCGAGTGCACAGCGCTGAAGAAGAGAAAAGAAAAAAGGGAGGCAAGAATAGAACGAAAAAAGAAAAGGGAGAAGAAGAGAAGGATGGGATTTTGAAAAAGCTGGATGTCGAGAGGGTTTTCTTTTCTTTTCGTTCTGCAGGTCCACCACCCAAAGCCGGGACTATAATGGGGGTGGTGGCCTTGGAGGGGATTGCCTTGTTGGATGGGCTCTGGAGAGCGAATACGTGCCCCAAGGGCAGTACCCGAGGCCGGATGTCTCGTGTATCAGACGGTCTAGTTTCCGACGAGGGCCCGTGTCGGATGTTTGTGGGTTGATGCTGGTATGGGTATTGGGGGGAAAGGTGCAGTGGGTAGTGGGACTATGGGGGCTTGAAGGTGGATGCGGTGGTTGCTGTAGCTTCTGCCTTGGGTGTAAGTGGTGCTGGTGTTTCTGCTGATGGGGCCTGTTGTTTCTGCGACAGTGTCGTTCGTTTGCAATCCACGTTCGGGTTATCTGATCTATAACGACAGCGGGCATCCGAGCGGCATAAAGCAGCTACTGTTTCTGGTACAGAAGGAGAGAGGAGACAGCCAAGTCAGGGCGTATCTCCGTGGGGCGAGGGGTGAGGCTCAAGACGGAGGCTCTGCTGATAACCCAGGAGAATGGGTTGACCGGGGGTGTGGCAGAGGGGCGCAAAGGGGGTAGAGCCAGGCGGCGATAGTATGAGAATACGAGAGGATGGAGACGGGGACGGGCACGGAGGCAGAGCAAAAGGCTTCAAGATGGTGGAAAGGTGAGGGGCCGGATGGGAAAGTGTCGTCGAGATCGATGTTCCGAGATGGGAAACTTGCGTCAGGATGGGGAAGTTTGCAATTCCGGTCTGAGGCAGGCAGGGCCAAAGAGAAAAAAGTGGATGAAAGGGGAACGAGAAGGAGAAAGGGGTATCAAAGGGGGTATCAATAAGACAAGGCCAAGGGGGGAAGGCTGTGGGCAGATGATGGACGAGAGAGTTGACGATGATCGTGTGTAGGACCACGGACGGAGACGTGCTGCATGAACAATAGGGTTTGAAGATCAGACACAAGGCCGGGTTGCGGGCGGACGGGGGTGGATTTCAAGGAGGCGGAGCACGGAGGCGGACAGGCGTCTGAGGGAGAAGGGGAGAAGGGGGTAGTAGACAGTTTTGTGTCTGAAAAGGAGACGATAGAAGAAAAGGAGGGACTGAAAGGCTGCAGAGCTGAAAGAATAAAAAAAACTGGACGAGGAGACAAAAGATGGCAGCTTGGGCTTTTGGAAACACTTTCGAGTTTGATAGTCGACATGGGAGCAATATGGGGGGGAGGGGGCGAAAGAGAGCGAGGGCTGGTCCATATGTAGTTTTTGGTCTGCAGTTGCGCTGCGCTTTGCAGTCCGTGGGAAGGCAATCAAGCGGCGGTAGTGCCACCGGCATGGGCTGCATATATTTGCGTTTTCTTTTCTTTCTTTTCTCCTCCTTTACTTTTGGCCGTGATTGTGCTCTCGATTTGCCAGTCCTTGTCCCTTTCTGGCTTCGTCTCCTCGGCTGCAGGCCGGCGGCTGGCCGCGTGCGAGTGACGACGTCTCGCAGCTGCTCCATCCCGCAAGTGATCGAGAAGGAACAATCCCAGCACGGCCAGACCATTGGGCATTGGCAGGGCAATCTCGCGCTCATGATGCCCACTCACCCTTCTCCCCTCGCCAGCCACGGCCGCGGCACAGGAGACCAGGCCATTGTGAGGGTGAGGGAGGCAACGGAATGGCGTGGATGGCTCTCGGCGCCTGCGGAAGGAAAATGCCTGCCCTCTCGCTAACGCCTCCACATGAGAATGGCAGCCAGATGTGGACAGACAAAAAAGTGACGACAAAGCAGCGCAGGCGGTGCGCCGAGCGTGTGATTGGAAGGGCGGCGGGTGGAGAGAATGGCTGGAATGGGTGCAGAAGAGAGAGAGAGGTTGAGGAATATCGAGAAACTGGGGTGGGCACGCCCCGTCACATCCCTGCCCTGCAGCTTCCCCCCCGGCCAGTTCTGGGCGGTTAGAGGTTCGGGGTGCTGGCCAATCAGGGCGACGACTGGCGGTGGGTCGTGCCTGCAGAGTGACAAGGGTGGGCCGGTCTTTATTGTCTTTTGTGTCTTTTTGGGCCTCTTTCCCAGGAGCTCCAAGCAACCCCTGTTTCCATTTTGGTTGCTCCTTCCCGCCCCTGACGACAGCGCAGCTTCTCAGTACTCGTGGGCTGGCAACGACAGCACTCTTGGCCGGTTGTGCCTTCCTCTCGTGAGAATCACACCCACCCTGGCGACGATTTCCCATAATAGAAGCAGCCCAGCTCGTACCGAGGACTTCTGGGGAACCTGCTTGGGAACAGCTTGCGTCCTGACCAACGTATCTGTTGAGAGTCTGTAATGCTCGCCACCGGGCTGCCGTGATACCTCTGCACATCCCTGTCCCATTGTCTGCAGACTCTTGCGTCGTGGACAATTTGTGTTCCGCGTGCCAAGATGCGCTCGTATGGCTGCGTTCTCTCCCCGAGTCGCTTTCACCTGGCCCTCCTTTGGGTGCGATAAGTACTGCTCATGTACCCCGTACGTCGCACTCCGGGCGTCCTACGACGTATCTTACATAGGACCTCCATGCGGAGCACTCGTTCCTTCCCTGCCGGGACGACTCTCATCACGACGTCCATGGGGCCATATGGAATATGAAATAATACGATCAATTCGGGGCAAGAGCGATCGTGGCTTTCCGCCATATGGCTGGCCAGCCACAGAAATTGGCATGGACTATAAACATGCCATCGCAACACCTATCTGCTGAAAAGTCGACAGACTGGAATAGACGATAGAAAAGACAGGATGACAGGCAACTTACTTCCTGAGCTTAACTCCATATTTTCTGTCATCTATTTCACCTTTGCGCAGCGTTTTGCTCTCAAACACGCTGAGACGACGATCTGACAGACCCTCCGACAGACCCTCCGGCGGCGGCGCCTCGCCCAAACCCTGAAGCAAAAAAGGTTTGAAGCGTGGACACCCGCCCTTATTTTTGGCGTCAGGGTGGTGTGTGCGGCCTTGGCTTCACTGGTGCACCCCTGCCTCGCTAGGAGCGAGAGTGCTGACGGGCGGAGTCGGGCGGCCAGAGCGCTGTCAGTCAACAACAATCAACAACAAACGTCACGTGGATCTCAGGCCCTGGCTCGGCACATCTGCGCTAGCGGCCAATCACCTGGAAAGTGCCTGAAGAAGGTGCGTCGCAGTTGGTCGCCCACACCGTTGGTACAGGGGATCTGCTGTTAAAAAAGCCCAGATGCCACGCTAAAATAGGCCAAAAGAGCCAAAACCCGCCGCAAGTTGCCTTGAAGGAATCACATTGGCTGCAACGCCCTGCCTAGTCGAGCAAACCATGTTTGCGACTGTGCATTCTGCTCTGTTATTTGGCTCAGCATAAGATGCTCTTTTTCAGCGAGATTTGCCTCCCTTTCCGACGTAGATCAACACTACTCCGTACGACGTCCTCCGTTTGTAAACGAATAGTGTGTGATTTCGTTCGCTCCTTCCGCTTTACACTATGTTTCCTAATCTGGAATCTGGGCGATGTCCCTCGCTCTTTCCCTCGTTCTCATCACGGCCGCGTGACCCGTGCGTGCCATGGTCCGAGGAAGGAAGAAGGATTTCACACGTCCATTGTGCGTGCTTCCATCCGCCTTTGCCTCTGTGCAGCATGCTCGGTTAGCTGCATCTGCACCCTCTTTGGCTCTTGTCCGTCCACGCTGTGCACATCACCAATCTATTTGTTGCACGCTACACCACTTCACTTTCATCCCAAGCGCTTTCCCCTTTTCTGGACGTTGTGTAAAGACCTTTCTCGAATTGCCCAAACGAATCGAACAGACGACCTGCAAATGTGCAAAACTGTAATACCACTGCCCTTGCGGCGGGCGCTATCACTGTGACACCACGATCTACCCGTTCTTCACAAAGCGCCACGGACCGCCACGAGCAGAAGAAGAGATCCAACATATTCACGATGCAAAAAGAAATGTCTCCTGCCTGACCTTGCCCTGGCTCCAATATATTTCTTGTCCCCAACCGTCCACCTCTGGGCTGCTCACCGTGCTGTGCTGCATTCTGTCCTACTTCCCAGCCCCCTCTCACCGGACGGGCCCGTAATGATTTTGAGCCCGGTTGCATATCAGATACTTCCTGGTGGGCATATCACTCGACCATTATGGCAGCGCACGTTCACCGCGATGTCGTCGACTTACACGACGACTTACACCACGTTGAGGCGGGCCCCGCCGTGCAAGTTTATTCTTCAATCCGAAGATTGGCTCGCCCCACAAGCGAGCGCTAGCGCTCCTCCCGGCTTAGGCTGGGCGGCTGCACAGCGCTGCTCATTGGTCTAGCGCTGGGTCATCTCGCCCTCTTCACGCCGCTATTTCCCCTCTTGGCTTTTGACCTCAACTTCAACCTCTCAACTCACTCAACTTGTCGATCGGCCTACCACGACCACACACCTGACCACACGGCCGCGGCCGGTATCGTATTGATTTTATTGATTTCTTTTTCGTTTTCACTCGCCGCACCCTCTCTACCAATCCTTCCTTGGTCGCTCTCTCGTCAACGAGATTGACCCCCATGGCCACCAAGGGCCACCGAATCATGGTCCACGCTCGCATTGTGCATCACCATATCAATCAATCACCTTGCAGGAGTCTATTGATTCCAGAAATAGAACATGATTGTGACCGTGCGGAGAAGTCTGTCCGGGGATGATTCTGCATTGGGAATTGTTGACATAAACGAGTGAAAGAGATGAAAAGAAAGATCATAAGAATACGACGCACGGCAAGAACTCAAATAAAGTTGGCAAGCGAAGACACCTCAACCAAAGGACCGTCGTCTCTTCCGTCCATCCACCTGGGCTGAGTAGTTCACTTGAACCAGCAGTTCAGCAACCTCGTGTCCTGCATGTCCGACGTATGCTATCCGCTTTCTACCAACATTGCAACAACAGCACCACTGATTTGCCTTGCATCGTGCCATGGTTCGTTCTGTGCAGTCCGCCTGGCCTCGCTCTGTCTCCCTCAACATACCCTCGGTATTGATGTCGTCTTTTCGCCCCCAACCGCTGCAGCCCCCGATAAATTAAAAATAAGACACAACAAATTGACAGGCAGCGGCACGGGAAAAGAAGGGACAGTAGAAAGCGATATTGCCCTGTAGAAAAGAAGAGAAGAGAACCATTCAATGTAGACAGAGTGTTCCATTTCCTGCCGCGTTCACTTCTTTTCCTGTCTCCTGGTAACTTTTGGCCCCCATCCTGCCCAGCTCTTTCCATTCTGTCCTTCACCGCTTCGTGGCTCGATTGGTGGGTATCCGGTTTTTTGAGAGGATAAAGAACAATCACGAGGCCGTGCCGCGATCGCATATTTCTGCGAAGCATTCGGTCACATCTGCCTTGTCCACCCTTTCCACTCGTCACCTGCTCACTGCCGTTTTTGGCCGTCTTCTCCACCGTGCTTACACGACCCTTGCTTCATCTCTAGCTTCGAAAGACAAAAAAAAGAACAGAGCAAGAAAAAAAGAAAGGGCTGGCCCGGCCGAATCCTTCCTGGCCGTATCGCCTCTTTCTTTCGCCTTCTAATCCCGCACTTTACTTGAAGGAGATTAATGTTCAAAAAGTCGACAGGTCTCTGCGCACAGATAAGTGCTACTTTTTTAGCTTAATTTGGTACTCGACTGTCGTAAGATGCCATTTCGGCCATACGAAAGGCTGCGACTGTGATTGTTGCTGCAACTGTGCGGTGAGCGAGCGGGGGAAAGAATGGCTCCATATCGTGGGGTTGGTGCAAGTTGCACGCCGGACGTGCACGCCGGACGTCAACCAAGACTGTCTTGAATAAAGGCCCTGGTTGGAGCGGTAAGAGAGGCTGGGCAGATTGGAAAGAAGAGGAGTAAAGCGGAAGCAAAACTAACAACACAAGAGGGTACTGAGCTGCAAATGTCTCACTTTTATTTTATGATTTCTTTTTTGAAGAGTAAAGTAACCAGTACGATTGTTGACTTGTTCCACGGTCGGACAATCGGAGCAAAGCACCCGTTGCGTGATGTTAATTGCACGGAGCTTGGGAGGGCGTTTGCACAGCGCGTCAACGATGCAAGCCCCTTTCACGAGCAGCGAGCTGTGCATCGTGGGCACAGTTGAACAGATGCAAAAGAAGGGAGACGATGTTCTAGCATTGCTCTACTATGAGTGAGAGTAAAGTACATTGTGCGTCATAAGAGTGAGAGAAGTCGTCGTGTAATTGCAGTTTCGTGAGGGCGCTTAAACGCCCATTTTTGCTGTGTTTTCCCTCTGCGTCGCCCCCTTTCAACCACCTGCAGCCGCCGACGGGCGCTGTGGGAGGCAGCCACAATTCCTGTCAGCCCATTGTCAGCGCATCCACAGACCAGACAATTGGCTTTCGTTCTCCCCCTTTCGAAACGGCGTAGTACAACCCACAAAGTTTCGTAGAGAAGAAAGAACAAAATAGAACACGGCAAAGAGCACAATAGGAGTACGACAGAAACGCCCGGCCGGGTCCTCACGAGGGACGAGCCGCCGAGAACAATGGAAGACCAGCCAACCTGCAGAGGGCGTGCCATTTGTGTGGTAACACAACGTCCCCAAAATATGCAGCCTGGCCGACAACCAACAAAACGTGCGGGAGCGGCCTGATTGCACTAGCCTAGAAAAAGAAAGCAAAAACAAGAGGAAAATCAACTGACAGGGCACAGAGTTGCGGCCAGACTTCTTTGCAAACAATGGAAAACGTGGATAAAGCCCACCGGGCATGCCGGCTTTCTAAAAGTCGGCCAGGCGGGAGGCATGCTCCGCCCTCAAAAGGTCTGCAAGTTGATGCGGACATCGGTCTCTGAGGTCGGAGCAGAAGCGGATCACGTCTTGCAATGCAGTACCGGGCCGGTTTGCGGCCGCCGCTCGTCCTACGGCCGCTGCCGTTGCAGTAACCAACTTCTTGGCACCTTCGATCGGCAACGGCACCGGACCTCCGAAATACATGCGCACCAAGTTATGCAAGGTGTTATTGTGAGTATCTTGATCGGTCCGTGGTGGCATCGTGAACTGGCTGCAAAAGGCTGCCACCATCGCCGGCAAGGTTGCAACGGCCGTCAACGGAAGGATAGACAAGTCCGTGTCGTGGAGGCTAAGGAGAGAGAACTATTAATACCATCATATATCAGCCGTAACATCATTGCTTGCCACCTTACTCAAGTTGCATCTGCTTATAGGCTACCATGTTGTGTCCCTCACCGTCGCCTCTCGAAAGTAGAAAGACAACGACTCCGCCAAGACCACTCTTCCGCTGAGCAAGCCGGTGCAACTTCTTGGTCGCTTCCGGCTGACCGACATCTCCGGGTGCAACGAGGAGAAATCGAATGGTGTCGCTGGAGACGCCGGCATTCATATCGCTACCCTCAGACGCTATGCGTACGGCAAGATCGTGCGAGCTGAGCCGGGCCTTCTCCCAGCGGGGTTCGGTTCGCCCAGCCTGGAGGAGAGGAACAACCGCGGCCCATTCGGTGCGGTCCTGGATCGAGGCGCAAAAGATCATCTCGGTGATCCTCGCCCGTGGACGGCTTGGCGACGGTGTTGGCGGCGGTGGACCTGCATTCGGCCGCCTGACGGGTGTTTGGACCGGGCGTGGCCGTGGGGACAGCATGGGCAGAGTCACTGCACTGGATACTGCTGGTGAGCCATGTAGATGCTGAGCTGGCCGAGCAGGAGTCCTCGTGTTCACACTAGCACGACGAGGTTGGGAGAACGCCGGCCGCCGGAACGGTGCCGACGGCGTGCCAAAGGCGTGGCTCATGGGGAGTGGTGTCTCTCTTGGGTGGCTCAAAAAGGCCTGGTATATGTACAAATGAGATCTATAAACACGAGTGTGTATGTGCAACAAGGAAAGAAACAAAGTACAAAGCCGAGGTGACGGTTGTGTATGGTGATGTGGTGATGTGGTGATGCGGTAGTAAGAAGTGGGAGATGTTCCTTTTTTTTCTCCCTCCTCTTTTCTCTCCCTCTGTTTTGTACTTCGCTCCTTCCGTAGGAGGTCGGTAGGCAGTCGCGACTTCCGAAAGTCATCTTGCGGATTCGCTCCTTCCCGGTCGCGCCCACCGACGGATTGCCCGGGCGCACCTTCCCAGGAAGTCTATCCAAAGCCGCTCTCTGCAAGAATGCACTTTCTTCCCTTTTCCTGTGCATCTTCATGCGTCTCATCAAAAAACACTCAACACCATTCTCATGACGCTTCTATCATAACGCCGTCACTGTCGCTACCTGCGCCTCCGGTTTCGACTCTGCTTCAGTGGGCGCCGGCGGCAGTAGCGGCTGTTTTGTCTTGGGGTCGCGGAAGCCCCGCAGCGCCGACTCCATCGCGAGAATCCGGCTCTCGCGTATCCTTTCTTTGCGGGCATATTCTTCCTCGGCCGACCGCAGTGCCTCCACCTGGTCTGTGAGCTCCCGGATACGCTCGGCATTGGCGTCGGGCTTCGACGACGACCGGTAGTACTCGTAGATCACGAGTGCACTGGCAATCACCAAGATAAACCCGTCACCAATCACATCGGCAAACAGATCGACCGCCTTGGCTTCCGGCAGTGACCGGAACTTGCGCCGCCACACGCTCGCACCCGGGTTCACAATCGTTGTGGCCGGGTGCGACTCTTTTGCGGTCGTGCCGTACTTGGCCCGATCGGCGTCGTCCTTGGCCTTCTCGCGGCTCTCCTTCTCAATCTGCTCCTTGGTCTTGGCGGTCGGTGCCTCGGCAGCCTCGACCTTTTCCTTGGCGAGCTTCTCGGCCTTGCTGTTCCGCAGCAGGGCCACGGACATGCGCATGTTCAATTGATGGATATGCTGGCCGTACCGCGCGGCAAAGCGGCGGAAGCCTTCGTGCTCGTGAGCGCGCACCTTGATGCGGTTCTGTTGGAGGTCAAACAAGTTAGCAAGAGCAAGTCGACACCAACATTCCTGCCCAGACCACTAGCCACCCCGGGATTCCAGCAGCCTGTCACCTACCGCGCCATATTTGGAAATGTGCCGCACGAACAGCGAACCGAGCTTGAAGAGAGGGAGGGCAACCATCTTAGCGGCAAGTCAAATCGCAAAAATATCCGCCACACGCACGGTCGCCAAAACAGGATTCGAGAGGAGGGGGGAGTATGTCGTTTATCGGATCGTGAGGACCATTGCTAAAGGCTCGAAAAGAAAGAAAATCACCCTGCGCAGTCGCCAATTGGCCGTCAGCATTGGCCCCAAACAGCCGCACCTACAGCTCGCACACTCGAACGACGCACGCAAACATACCAAGCAGTCTATCTCGTCAGGCGAATCTGCACTCGTTTGTCGTCGGCAGAAACAAGCTGTGACGTGCAAATGCGCGTCGTTAAAGCGTCAGCCTGGCGGGATAGCTGGGGTCGGAAATATTAGGTAAGCATGCCCAAGCTCTCGACCAATCACAGCGCACGCCTTGCTAAACCAAGACAGCTGCCAAATACAGGCGACTAGCGTGTTGCTCAGCAACCGACGGCCCCGTCCGACGGCCCCAGCGCCGGTCGACTTTTGCTCGCGTCCTTCATGGCATTGTTTCTTTCCTTGCCCATCACGCCCACACCTCGACTTCCGACGACACACAACGCGGCACCTTTCTTTTTTCACGATACCCAGGTTTGTTCTTTTTCTGTCGCCGCCTTGCTTTTTGGCTTTTTGAGCGTCGTTGTTTATCGAACAAGTCGTGATATTCGGTGAGTTTTAGCTTTTGTTTATTTCCTTTTCTCGTTTTCTTTTTCTTCGCTGCTTGTATTCTTTTCCCACCATCAGTTGAGCTCTCCCCGGCGAGGATGCTTCGTTTTCTTTGTTGTATTTTACTGCATCCCTCTCGGACTTTGCCTCGATCTTCTTTTGCTCTCTATATTCTCTAACCGCCAATGTAAACAAATCAACAGAACAGCGATAAATTCACCGCAACATATTTTCCAGTCTGTTTATCGACAGACCGCCGATTCTCCGACACGACCAACGACAAAAGCCGACAGCCAGCCAGCCACGGATGACCAGCCACGACCGCATCACCACGACGGGATCCAGCAAGCAACATGGTTGGAAAGGGCATCGATATGGAGGCGCTGTCGCCTAGGGATGCTAACGCCAGGCGTCCTCGCACCAACGCTGCCGACCTCAAGACAAAGGCAGCCGCGCAACTCAAAGCCAGCAAAGACAAGGAGCACCCACCGCCACCACCACTCAACGTGACCGAGCCGCCAAGTGCTGACCGCAAGGATGGCGCCGTCTACCAGGTGGGCAAGCTGCTCGGCAAGGGCGGCTTTGCCGTCTGCTACTCAGGCGTCCTGGCCGGCACAAAGAAGCTCTACGCGCTCAAGATCGTCAAGAGCAAAATGCCGACCAAGATGGAGCAGAAGGTGAGAAAATGGAGCCAGACATTGGAACAGAAGGAGAGAGGAGAGAGGCCAATATGTGCTAACATTGTGCAGTTCCAAACTGAGCTTCAGATCCACTCCAAGATGCGCCAGGTGAACATTGTGCAGTTCTTCCACGCCTTCTCCTTCGAGAGCTCAACGTATCTCGTGCTGGAGCTGTGTCCCAACGGCTCGCTCATGGACATGGTCAAGCGCCGCAAGGGCGTGACCGAGCCTGAGGTGCGGTTCTACGCTGTGCAGATAGCCGGTGCCATCAAGTACATGCACGCCAAGGGTATCATCCACCGTGACCTGAAAATGGGCAACATCTTTCTCGACAAGAACATGAACGCCAAGATCGGCGACTTCGGCCTCGCTGCTCTGCTAGTTACCGGCCGCGATATGCAGACCATCCGGCGCACGACGCTCTGCGGCACCCCCAACTACATTGCGCCCGAGATCCTGGAGAAGGGCAAAAAGGGCCACGACCACATGGTCGACATCTGGAGCTTGGGCATCATCATGTTCGCCATGCTCACCTCCAAACCGCCGTTCCAGTCGTCGACCACGGACGAGATCTATCGCCGCGCGAAGGAGCGCGACTACGAGTGGCCGGTGGGTGACGGCAGGTTCATCAGCGAGGAGGCCAAGCACGTCGTGGCCTCCATGCTGCAGGAGGCCCACATGCGCCCCGACCCCGATGCCATTGTCGAGCACCCCTTCTTTGTCACCGGCTACATGCCCACCCCGGCCGACATGATCGTCCGTCTGCGGGAGCTGCCCCCTGAGCGCGACATCTTCTACCAGCACCCCGTCAGCCGCCGTATCCAAACTCAAAGCCTTGAAACACTCAAGGAGATGTGCGATACATGCAATGTGGGACCGTGGAACCCGACCAAGTTTGTTTCCAAGCCGGTCTGGCGTGAGATGGCTGCCGAGGAGCAGGCTGGACTGACGCCGGCCATCCCGCTCTCCGAGGAGATTGTGTACCGCCCGTTCGAGAGCTGGCTCCAGGAGAACCAGCTCTTCCAGGGTGGGAGCAGCACGAGCGCAAACAGCAGCAGCCGGTATGGCACACAACAACAAAAGCAGCAACCGGCGGCTCCATCGCCACTGCTGCCCATCACTTCCTCCTCTTCAACGCCATCCCTATCCGTCCCGCCTCAGCCGCCCTTAGCTGAATGGTCTACACAAACCGCTACCGTCGTCGCAAACGCGATGGAGGCTTCCGCACAGCGGTCGTCCGCAGCAACCCTATCAATGGCGCCGTCCAGTTTGCTTCGTGCGCCGCCGCAGAGTTTCGCCGCCCAGCAGCGGGCACAAGGCCGTCCGGTGAGAGGCAGCGGCCTTACCGAGACAGCACAGACTGTCACTGCAACAACCACCCTCACTTCTACCACCACCGCCACACTTCCTACTTCCGTTTCCGCTGTTCCTGTTTCCGAAACACCGGTGCCTGGTCTGGTCCGGCGGCCGTCAGCACGGCGAGACATCCCTCTTGGAAACGGTCTGTCTCTCCAAGCACGTGAGCAGAGAGCTGCCGCCACGAAGACAACATCCACAACGACAGTGAATACGGGACGTTCCCGCACTCTCCTGCCAGGCAGCAAGCCGTCGGCAACAATGTCCTCGATAGAGAAGAGACCCTCTGCCCGCAGCGCTGCACTTGCGACGACTGAATCCGCGCCCATCATCGGAGCCGGCGCCGTGCCGAGCGCAACTAAGATCAATACCAGAGAAGAACTGGCCCCGGGAGTGGAGAGACTATCGCTGTTTAACCCCTCAGAAATCCAAGAGCGCATTCCGAACAGCGAGCCGGATACCGTTCTTCTGCGCCTGCGCAAGCTGCAGACAGAGCTGGATCGTGCACTGAATGCGCGTACCATGGCGTTCATCTCGCCGACCCGCGACAAGGCCCACTCGACACCACCACAGATTGTGGTCAAGTGGGTTGACTACACCAACAAGTTTGGTCTTGGCTACATCCTGAACGATGGCAGCATTGGCTGCATCCTGCGCTCAATCCAGGTCGAGTCCTCCAGCTCGGCAGGCGATACCGATAAAGACTCCGTCCACCTACCGCCGGCGTGCCTGTTGATCCACGGCGCAGAGCGCCACATCCTGCGCCGTGAAGACCCTAGTTACGTCGACCGGTACCAGATTGTACCCATGTCTTCATCCGGAAACGAGGGCATCTATTTCTACGAGAACAACGGCGAACAGGGGTTGGAGCGTGTGCGTGTCGACCCGAACCGTTTCCGTGTCACGGTCGACCCGCGCACTGGCGCAGCTGGCAAGCTGTCTGCTGGCAAGGATGTGTACGACCACCGGAAGCGCGAGCGCATTGTTCTTTGGAAGAAGTTTGCCAATTACATGCTGGCGTACGGCCGCGAGCTGGATGGAGGCATCGACGAGCGGGCTCACGACCACGCACGGAAGCCGGCACCGGTAGCGGCCGTCGACCATTCCGTCGTCCCCAGCGACGTTGTCACATTCTACCAGCGCTTCGGCGACGTCGGTTGCTGGGTCTTCTGCGACGGCCACCTGCAGTTCAACTTCCCCGACCACACCAAGATCGTGCTCGACGCCGCAGGCGTGTGGTGCCACTTCTGGCATCTCCCCGCCGAGGCGGCCCAGCGGATGGCGGCCACAGGTCTCTTGGAGGAGGCAGCCCTGGACGAGCGTAGCGTGCTCTCCTACCCGCTGCAGACGCTGCTGAACTTCGGTGTCGGCAGCTCGAGCTCGAGCTCAGCGCCTTCTCTGGCTGGCGGTCCTGCCACATCGAGCAGCCGCCGCCGGCCCGTGATCCGCCCCGAGCTGCAGAGCGTCCCGGTGGCCAACGACTTCCGCCGCAAGGTCGAGTTTGTTCGCGGCGTGGTGCGCGAGTGGGTCAACAACGGCGGCATGGGCAACAGCGACATGAGCCGTGCGCGCAGACTGCGGTGGACGGGCACCCGCGAGACCCTGAAGCAGGTTCCTGGCACAACCGCGCCCACAGCTGTTCCGGCCACGAAGCACGTGTGGGTGACCATCGGCGCACGGCAAGGCGATGTCCGCCTGTCGGCAATAGTTGACCCTCGCCGACCCAACGAGATTGGGCCTGATCTGGAGGAGAAGCGGTAATGGATGGTGGTGGCTATGTGGATAAGGGGAAGCGAAGGAGCGGAGCTGTGTTGTTGAGGGTGTTTCCTTGGTGTCTATTTTTGGCTTTTCGATTTCTGATGCCCTCGCATTCATGACTTGCTTATTTGCGCGTGTTTACGTCTTTTGCGTTGACTTGCTTGCTGTACTCAGCGCGACCGCGACCATGAGAACCTTGGTGGTATAACTACCCAAATTGCGTAATGTCTGGTTTTGTTATTTTCTGTCTTTGCGTCTAGAGTTGTTGGGCGTTTTGATTTCCGGCTCTTTTGGATTCGTCGACTTTTTTCCCCTACTCTGCCACTGGCTGCCTCTCTTTCATTGCTGGCGAAGATTAAATTCACGATTTTTTGGAAACTAAACATCGCTTGTGCGTTGGAAGCAGTAATATTCAAAGTGATGCTGAATTAATATAAATGTCATAAGAGGGTTTATGTACACCAACAACAAGGCCCTCGAATAAAAGAAAGGAAGAAAAGAAAAGGGGTATTTCCGTCCCAAGAGCCCAGACGTCGTCGCGTATATTCATATCATGCAAGAAAAAATCAACCCGGGAACAAACGTAAATGAAAAGCATGCACAGGAAGAACAAAAGAGAGAAATGATGCAACAAAGGTGAGTAAAGATCAAAAACAGAAGAAATGGGGAAGAGGGGTTGCCAGAGCGTTTTACCCCGTCTAGAACGGATTCATCGACGACACGGCTGCCGCCCGCAGACGGCGTCTCATACCGCGGTTTCGCTGCCGGAACGTCCGTCCGCGCATATCGGGCCAGTCGAAATCGGAGTACCCCAGCAAGGTAGAGATAGGCGTTTCGTCAAAGGTAGCGGCAGCCGAGAGGAAGCCGTCCCGCTCAAAATGCAGGATACCGCCGCGGGTCGGGTCGGTGCAGAGCGCAAACAAATCCTGACCGCTTTCAGAGAAGCTCAAGCCAGCCAGCTCGCCAAACACATCAAAGGCCTGGCGCTTGTCGAATGTCTGCGCGTCGATGATGTGCATAATGTCAGCCTCTTCGGCGGCCACCAGCACGCGCTTGCCCGAGCCGGCGGGCGAAAAGTGCAGGCTGCGTACGCCGGCCATGGTGGTGCGCAGCGTGGCGATGGGTGTCCAAGCGCCCGAGGCGGTCGACGTCTTCCGGGCGTCCCAGATCTTGATGGCACGGTCCTGGTTCCCAGTGGCAATGGTATAGCCGTCGTCGGCCCAGGCACACGCAAATCCAAAATCGGCGTGGCCTTCCAGCTTCTGGAGAACATCAGGCGTCGACGTGCCGTCCGCATCCATCATGTTGCGCTCCTGTTCCGCAGCCACAATGTAGGCCTCGTTGCTGTCCCCCACCACGACACGTAGCCGCCGGTCGGGGGACACTGCTGTACAGTTGACGGGGAACGAAAAACGGTCGTCGGAGAGAATGGACTGTGTCGTAAGATCCATAACACGCACGTGTGAGTCATTGGACGCGAAAGCTGCCACCGGGCCACCTGACCTGCGCGCACTGTGTATCTGGATATGGTTGGATATTCCGCTGCCCAGGTTCGTAAAATTACCAGATCCTTGTTCGCCCGAGCTCGAGCCGCCGCCGTATTCCGAATCGATATTCGTCGTGCAGTATTCACCGTTGAACCCGCCAGACACAAGAGCACCCTGGCCGGCGGCAATGGTTGAAATCTGGATGTACGAATCCGACGGGTATCGCAAGGCGACGTCGGTCTTGTCCGTCGCAAAGTTGTACTGGCGAACAATGCTTCGGCGGTCGGCATAAAACACTCGTGACTTTGATGGCGCGGCCATGAGGTTGCGGAGTTGGAAGTGTGCTAGGAAAGGTGATTTTCTCATTTTCATTCTGCGGAATTGGAAGTACGTCTCCGTGTTGTGTGGCATGAGCTCTGTTGGGTGAGGCTGTTTCACATCAGCTGTTAGCAAATGGAGCTTCCAAGGGTGGCGAAGAAGGCCGGCCAACTCGAGGGGGTTATCAAGAACTTACTATCCATGCATCTTGGTTGTTGGCGCAATAGTTTAGGTATCTTCTCTGACGGTACGTGCGTGCTTCGCGACGTGTGACACCCATTGCGGCCCATTTGATGCCCTGGAAGTCACAGTGGTCTCCGTTGAGGTCAGAAGTGGTGATCTCGTTGACCTCGGTGTGAAAGAGATGTTCGGTGCCCGTAGAACTAGGTACAACTGTGGGCACCGGTCCCCGTGGAGTTTGCGTGCCCCGGACATTCACGCGAGTCGACGCTTGCCAGTTCATCAAGAAGCGCTTCAAGTCTGCGTTGGTAGGGCTCAACTCGTTGTTCATCTGTAGCCCGGCAGTCGTTGTGAAGGTTACCGGCAACGTCATAGCCAGAGGGATCTCCATGTTGAAGCCGGTATCAGCCAACGCCCCGTGACCGGGAGCCGGAAGGGGGGGGAAATCAGAGGCCGCGGCAGGCTCTAGACTTGGCTCGGAAGGAGGGGCGGCAGCCGGAGCAGGAGCTGCACCAGCACCATCAAAGCCGGAGGGGGGATGCGGCGCAGTGGAACCGACAGTATTGTGGGCGGCGTGGTGTACAGCATAGCCATTTCCATACGGGACTGTGACGTTGTAATAGCTCGCATGGGGAACGGGAAGCAGAGGCATCTCCGGGCCGCCGTGGGTGTTGCTGTTGTTGCTGCTGTTTGGCTGTTCTGCTGCTGGATAGGGTGCAAATAAGAAATTTGAGAACGAGCCGTTTAGGAAGTAATAATCCTGCATCATGTCGGACGGCGCGGGAACCAGGTTATGCGCATAGGCTGGCTGAGTGTCCAACTGGTCTGCGTCAGGAATGCCGGTCGTGATTCCATAGTATTGATCTTGCAAGTGGTATTGCTGTTGCTGTGGGGGGTGGGATGGCTGCTGGGATGCGGACGCCGCATAGTTCACACCAAAAGGCGACCACGATTCGGGGGCGCCTCCGGTCGTCGATGGCACCATGGGTTCCAGGGCCATGAGTGCTGGCGGGACGTGGGCCCAGTCGGTAATCGGGAGTGCAACGTGGGCGTTGTGGAAGTCGACTTCGAGAGTATCCGGCAGGTTCGCCGCACTTCCGTGGCCTTCGTCAGGGACGCTATGGACAATGTTGGCATCACCGGCAGCGGCACCGGCAGCGGCACCAGCAGCGGCACCGTTTGCGACTGTCATCTGTCCAAATTCGTCCAGCAACGGCTCGCCGGTTGGGCCCGTCTCGGTCGCCGGGGTCGGCGGTGGCGCCATGTCGTCGGCCGGTGGCAGGTTTTCGGGGCCTCTCTCATCATCGGCTCCAGGCATGTTTCTGTGGGGTTGAAAGGTGGAAGTAGAAGATGAAAGGTCGGAGGGTGCAGAGCATGACGCAGGCACTGGCAGCAGCTAGTACATGGTCGCGGCTCGTTTGGGAGGGTGGCCGACGCCGGCGGTGTGGCCAATGTGGGCAAGGCGCGGAGGGCTGCGATCAGACGGGGAGGAGGGCGATGGCGAGGGCAAATGAGGCTCTCGAGATGGGAGTTGCGCACAAGGCGCACGGGAGAAGAGGATGGGGATAGACGAGAGGAAAGGACAAAAGAAAAGAGGAGGAGGAGAGAAAGAAACCCAGCCTCGGCGGTTTCGATTAGTCCGTATCAAGATAAAGTGCGGTTGTGGGAGGCGCAGGGTTGAGACGATCGTCACGGTGCTGTCATCGGTATTTATGAGCCCACATAGCCCTAAAACGCTCGGGTGTGTTAAATAGGGCACTGTGTGTGGCTGTTGGTTGGAAGATGTTGGAAGATTGGAAATAATGCAGAGGAGCTCTTGGAAGGTAAGATGCCCTACGTAAGATACAAGTATGACATACAGCTGATGAATGTCGGTACAAGTGGGGGAAAGGGAGGAGCGACCAACACAATGGGCGGAACCGGGCAAGTCGAGTGACTGGACGAACTGGCGAGCTAAACCAGAGGGAAAGCGCGGGAGGGCGTGATCTTGCCGTACGGAGCGTAGTAATGGCGGGCGCTTAATGAGAAAATGGGGGTTGGACTGGATTGAACAGTGGGAAAAGGCAGGCGGTTTTGAACGTTGGTGGGGCTAGGCCACATGTCCAAGACTGGCGCGGAAGGAACGATGGGTGGACGGAGCGCAATGTATTTCCTTTGTGCCCTCCTGTTCACAGCAGAGGACGAGAGGACGACCGACCTACAGGCTCATGTTTAGAGCGCGGTGCGTTTCTAGAAGAGAGACTCGAGATTTTGTAGCGGCAAGGAGCTTTTTGGCGACAAGTGAGATCTTTCCAACGAGAGTGAAAGAAGCAACATAATATTGGACTGAGAACTGAACAGGGAAGAAATGTGGGGCGGATAGGCCGTAGCGAGCAACACGCAGTAGCGGCATATGACATCGACGAGGCCCCCGTAGCTTCAGCCGTATCCTTTGAGCCGTTGCAGTTGCGCCTTCTAAAAGCGGTCGGTGGCTGTCTTCAAGACTTGCGTGCCTGCCTTTCCGACAAATCTTTGGAATAATGATTATAGGTAGAACTACGTCGTAGAGCGGTCGCAACTTCCTTTCGAACCGCTCGGAGTGAACGACCTTTTTTTTCGGAAGGTGTGCAGGTGTGCCAGCTGCAAACGAGAGCAGGAAGGAACAAACGCCAACCGACGCATGCTATCCGAAAAATGTGATATATCACGCAAATGAGAGGACATTATTGACAAGTCCTTCCAGGGACCGAGAGCAAACAAAGGATCAGTTTATTCCCTCATTGAAATCAATTGCATTGTTGTTTATTTTACTATATTTGCGCGCAAAGCACGACGCCCGAGAGTCTGCATATTGGCAGGTTTCTGCTTCCTGGGCTATGCGGCGAGGTTGGCTTATTAAAAATAGGGGGAAGAGGAAAGAAAAAAGAGGGTAGGAACGGAGAACCCCCAGGTTTTCTAGAAATGGAAGGAGAGAGGGACAGAGAGATAAAAGAGAAAGGGCGCACGGAGCGGATGTGGCAAGTGCGACATGGGGACCAAGGAAAAGAAAGGAAAGCGCAAATGCCTGCCAGTTCGGCCAGACAGCCAAAATCCGGCAGGCAGAGGAGAGGAAGGAAGGTGCATCGACGTTTTTCAGCAGGCATAAAGCAAACACTTCGTATTCGTCCGCAGTCTGTTCAGTTCAATTCAACTCGCCCGAATTGCAGCCTCTGTGTGTCGTATTGGCTAGACTATCTTCCGGCCTCAATTCTTGTCCGTTCATCATTCACCACTCGTTCATTTCCATCGATACCTTTTCCGTTTGCTCCCGCGGTGCGACCCGGACCCTTGCCTCTGACCAGGTCATTTTCAGGGTTTTTATAATTCTTGCTCTTATTTTTCCGGCTGTTTTAACTTTTGATTCCCTCTTTTTTTGTGTGGCTGGTGTCACACGGCATAGCGCTGTGGGACGTGAACAAAAAAGATGTGAGACGAGAGAGCAAACAAACAGATCAGGGAGTATGAGGAAACAACAGGAAAGTAGCATATTGGTAGAATGGCATGACCTTGGACGCCGTGGTTCGTGGATATACTCCGTACGGTCCTGGATGTGTAAGAGCGCCTATTCGCTGTCCGGTACGACGTATTACATCTGGCGATGTTCGGCGCGTGTCATTTTTTATCAAATTTATCGTACAGGCCCTTCTTTTTTCTCTGCCTTATTTTCTTGGTTATTTTCGTAGAATTCTCGCTTTTGAAAAACATGCCTTTTTTATTTTATTTTTTAGAAAAAAAGAACACAAACTTTCTATCAAACACAAATCTTCCAAAAACAGTAAATGCTGGCACAGTCGGAGAATTGACGTCTGATCTTGAAAAGGTGTAAGGAAAAGGTAAAGATGCCACGAGACACCACCATGTTGGGATCAACCAAGGTCTTCTTTTGGCAACCTGCATCCAGCATGTACATGTAGTTTCTTGGGGTGCCGACTGCAACCAAAGGCGGTTTGGCCTGCAACTATGGTTGGATGGAATAAATTGGACAAATGAGGAAATAGAAGCCGCTGCAACCAGAAAGAAAGGATGCTTCTCTTCCCACACAGCGAATACGACTGGTCGTACAGGGGGCGCATATAGACATGCAGATGTACGTATCCGGCCAAAAAGAACAGAATAAGATAGAAAACGTATTGGGTAGGAATGGGTTGCAAAAGAAGACACCTAAGGAGAACTCTCTTCATGGACGCATTCTGCATAGTAAAAAAACACGAGATGCTGCCGCGCACATCGAAGACACAAGCGAAACAAAATCTTGCGATGAATGTAGTGATTTAAAATAATGGAGGGTTTTTTTTTTTGCGAAGAATAAAAACAAGAGATAAAAACAAGAGCTCCTCTACCTGGCACAGGCTGAATTAAACAAGAAAAAAAATAAACCATCAACATATATACAGACAATATGAACAACCACAATTAAGACGTTTCCAAGCGTCGATCCAGCGTTTTCTTTTCCCCTCCTCACAAGTGTAGCAATAAAAAGACGTAATTAAGGAAAAGGAAACAAAAGAACAAAATCAGTTTCAAACACAATAAAGACACCAAAGACGGCAACGCGAAAACACGACAAGTATCCCAGGGCATGATAAAAGAGAACAAGAAAAAAAAGAGGCAAAAAAGGCAAAAACACCGGTCCATATAAGGAGGTCAAAAGGTGTAGCTTCCTCGACAATGAGAAAACGAAGATTTGCTTGTCAAGCGGTCATTTCCAGTGAAGGAAGTGGCCGCTATAGCTTCCATGCACCCTAACATGATGCACAGGAGAGGGAAGTAGAGAGTGAGGGAGAAAGGAGAGAGATGGACATGGTAAGTAAAAAGAAGTGCAACGCAATGCTAAAAACAACGTTGGTCGCATTGCAAAGGAAAACAGGCCGAAAAGGAACGTATGAGCATGTCGCAAAATGAATGGTATCGATTACCGGATCGTATCTTCCCAACAAGAAACAGGGCATGTGTGCGTTGAAAATGCCCCCCCAAAAGCATAAAATGGTCTTCCTCCGTCGGCATTCGTATATGTGGTGGGTGTATGTGAAAAAAGTGTGTTGTAGTATGTATTTGCGTGTGCGAGTCTATTGAAAACCCTGGCCACCCTGAGCCCATCCCAAGACGCATTTGTCAGGGCTGTTTTTGTTTCCCAGAAAGTAAAGAAATAGAGAAAAAAAAAGAGATATTAAATTTGGAAGACATCCAAGATATGGTCAAGTTCAACGCAGCGTGGGGACCAAGCACGACGCGGTCATATAAAGCAGAAGCGGGCTGAAATGAGAATGATGGGCGTAGGTAGTTTTGAAGATTCGGAGATTCGAGAATGTGGGTTGTCGAGAGAATGGGTTCGCTACTGTGCCATTACATAATGGTGCAGTTGTCGTCCTTGTCCTTGGAGCCGTTCTTCTTCATCTTGCCATTCCGGGGAGGGCCGACTTCCATGGGCACGCCGCCACCGCTGATGGCCGAACGGATGGCTGCAAGGCGCTGCGTGGCACGATCGTCGCCGGCGTCGGCCGCCTTGACATACCACACGTTGGCCTCGAGAATGTCTTTCCGGCAGCCAATGCCCATCTCAGTGAAATAGCCGACGGCGTACTGTGCCTTCACATAGCCTGGAGGAGAAATGACGTTAGTATGAAAGGACATATGAAAAATGAGCCTGAGAAAGCGTGGGAAGCAACGTACCAAGCTCGGCAGAGCGGCGAGCCCACTCGTAGGCCTCCTCCTCGTCCTTCTCCAGAAGCGGCTCCGCGCCGACCATGTACCACGCGCACAGGCCCATCATGGCACCGGCGTGACCGCGCTCCGCAGCGCCGGTGTAGAAGTGGACACTCAGGGCCGGGTCGCGAGGGCAGTTGAGCCGGCCGTGCTCGTAGGCGTCGCCCATGCGGTAGTTGGCGTCGGGGTGGCCCAGCTCAGCGGCCTGTGTAAAAAGCTCAGCGGCATAGCTCTCGTCCTGGAAGATGTCATCACCGTAGCCGGTCTCGTAGAGACAGCCCAGCTGGTACGGCGCGCCGTTGTAGATGGCGTCGGCGGACTCCGTGGCGAGCTTCAGCCACTTGAGTCCCTCTCTGTAGCGCTTCTCACCAAGATCGCCGGACAGGCAGGCTTTACCAAGGCGAGTCATGGCGCCGGGGTGGCGTTTTGCGGCAGCGGTGCGGAGATACTGGACAGCCTTTGCAGGATCTTTGCGGCAACCCCAGCCAAATTCGTAGCAGAGAGCAGTGCGGTACGCAGATTCGGCGTGGCCGTGCTTGGCGGCAAGAACAAAGAGGGGGAAGGCTGCATTATAATCTTCCTTGCCCTTGCTGAAAAGACCCGACGCATAGCCGTCGGCCAAGTAGTACTGCGCAAACGGATATCCGTTGTTGGACAGGCGCTGCAGGATGCTGCGAGCCTCACGCACGAGCTCCAGGGGTGTGGCACCTGCAGTCTCGACGTAGGGGCTTTCGAGATCCCGTACGATCTTGGGGCTGTTCTTCCGCTTTGTCGACTCGTCATAGCTCAGGCCCTGCTCCTGTGCCGTCGAAATGAGGAACACGGCAAACGAGTACTGGATGGACATGTCGGTCGTCTTCTTCACATTTTGACGGTACATCTCAAGCGTCTTTTGTGTGCTGAGAAGGGAGGCATTGGAGCCGACGTTGTTACGCAATTGGTTGTTGTCGAGCGCAATGGGCGCCGGAGCGGGTTGTGGGTAAGGCACGTTGAGCATGTCGGCGTAGGAGGAGGGGCGCGTGTCGGGGGACTTGCGCGAGTGAGCCGAGGGCGCGCGCATGTGTGAATTGCCGCCAAGGAAACCAGGAGACCGCCCGCGCGGGCCCATGTCAGAGTAGACGGAATACGCCGACTGCGGGCGGGGCAGCGAGCTGCGGCGGAAACCGTGCGACGTGGGGGTGAGGTGGCGGTTGATGGCAGCGGGATTGCCGACGAGGTCCGGGTTGGACGAAGACCGGAAGTCACCATGCTGCTCCTGCTGTGCAATCGCGGCCATGCTGGCGGAGTGTGGTGGGTACGCCTGGTGGTGGTACTGCAGCTGGGGGACTGACTGGCTGCCGGGGATGCCGTCCTCGAGCGAGCTCTCGGGAGACAGGTCGCCCGAGTTGGGCTGCTCGTTCGGGCCGGAGATGGAGCTGGTGCTGGTCGCAGCAGAGGACTCGGTTGATATTTGCTGCTGGCCCGAGCTGGCGGTTGCGTTGGTGTCGCGGCTGTGGCGGTTGTCACCGTTGGGGCCAGCAAGACCGCCGTCGAGGTCTGTGTCCGGCGTGGCCGTGCCACCGAGTCTTGTCGGGTCCGGCAGGCCAAAGTCCAGTCTCGGCGCCTGGCTGTTGTCAGCGGCAGACCGCACACTTAATATTGGCAGCGCGCGGCCATCCAGCTGGGAGTGGCTTGCGCCCTGGTTTGCGCCGTGGTAGCTCGGCTCGGGAGAGTCCGCATACTCCACGCGTCCCTGGGACAGGGGCGTATGCGGCGGTGGTGAGGGCGTGTCGGGTGTCCTGGGCAGGGAGCGGTCTGCGGGCGGGGCAGGACCAAACGAGTAAGCAGGACTTGACTCGATGTTGACATTGGTGGGTTGAGCCCAGTTCTCAGGCTGAAAGTTGACTCGCACGGGCGAAACGGGCGGCAGGCGCATGCGCGGCGAGTCGGTGAGCGTGTGAACGACCGGAAGCGTTTTCGGCTCCTCGGCCCAGCTGTTTGACTCGGGTGACATGCTCTGCAGCGGGAGGGGTTTGCGACCCAGTGGGCTGGATGGCGGTGAAGCGGCGTGAGGCGCCGAGGTTGTGACAGCGGCCATTGTGAGAGAGGATGTGAGAGGATGTGAGAGGAGGAGGAGAGGCGTGGGAGATGTTGAGAAAACGAGAGGCGAGGTCGGGAAGGGGGACAAGAGCGAGGACAGTTTCGTGTCTTGGTTTCCCGTCGTCCGTCTTCTTCCTTTTCGGAGTTGTGCTGGGTTGGCTTGAGCGAGTGGCGGCTTGCGGGAGCACTCGAAGTCGGAGGCCTTTGTGTAAGTTTGTGAGGCTGGTTGTGCGAGCGAGTGAACAGAACGAACGGAACGCGAGTCGGCGGCAACGACAGCGACGAGGCGACGAAGCTAAGTGACAAGCACACAGGTGAAGAAACCAAATAGGCAAACGAAGGACCAAGAAGGGAAACAGAAAGAAACAGAATAAAACAGAAGAAACCCCAAAAAGATGCCCTGGGTTGGATTTGAGCTGACCAAAGAGTCAAGTCCAGGAAGGGAAAATCAAAAGACCAGGGGGGTTTGAGGGGAAAGGCAAAAGAGGAGAAGGGTGAGTGAGGGAATGGCGAAAGAGGAAAAAATCGAGTGAGCAGAAGATGTGTGACAGAATAACGGGAGGCTAGGCTTTTTCCCACGGGTGTTCCAGCGGCGCAGGCCCTTCTCCACGAGCGCTTTGGGGGGAGGGGGATGCTTGACAGGGGGGTGCTGTGTGGGATGCTGTCCACTGAACGTTGAGCCCTCTTTTTTTCTTCTTCTTTTTCTTCCGTCTTTTTCTTCCCTGTTTTCTCTGGCGCTGCCTGAACTGTTTTTCTTTTCTTCTTTTTCTTTCCTTTTTCCCTGAAAAAAAAGGGGCGGGGAGAGAACGAGGGCGGACTGGGCTAAGTGGCCCTGGCAGCCGGGCTAAGGGTCGTGGAGCCTCCTGAGGGCCCTAACCAAGGGAGCCACAGAAGCGATTTGGGCAGACTGTCTGTTCGTAGGGGCAACTGGGCGGAGGAACGTCGTTGACAGGCAATTTTGTCAGGGCCTCGCGTGTCGGAAGATGCGGAAAGGATCGTTGTATCCCAATTCGCAAGCGTGTTTGTGTCTGTGTGAGCGTGGGCTGTATCTTACGTGCAGTGCCAAGCAGTGCAAGAATCGAGGGCGAGTACCGTAAAGTATATGGGCACTCTTTTGTTGACCGGGCTGAACAGCGGTGTCTCCGAGTTAGCTCTTGTTTGAATACTGCTGTTCTTCGTGGCGGAGACATGACCTCAGAAAGCAGGCTGTGAAGAGACAACGAAGAAAGCGGAACACGAGTACACACGAGGGGCAAAGGAAACAGAAACACGGGAATGCTGGTGTTGTCACTGGCACAAGGGATGAGTAGGGAAGGGGGGAGAGGCAGAGGGATGGGGAGGGGATGGTGGCTGGCTACAGGCAAGACATGCAAGATGCCCTTGCACAGCAGGCTCTGGGGAGTTTCGGGTGAGGGATACAAGCAGGTACAGAGAGAGGCTCGAGAGGATACTGTCCCGACCGCTAGGAAGCTCGGCAGCGTCACAAGAGAACACTAACGTCGTAGCCTGGTGGGTAGCGCTGAGAAGGCTGAATCCAAGGGCAGCGCCGGGCCACGGACAAGACAAATAGCGAGTGTGCTGGGGAACGGACAGGCGGTATGACGACGGCGACGCTCCATACAACTGGAGCAGCAGGAGGCAACAGTACGTCCAGCGGAACGAGGGATCAAGCGAGCGGAGACAGGTGGAGCTTTGCTGTTCGGGAACAATCAATTGGGAACATGGAAAACAGGGCGAGGCAATGCTGGGCAGACACGCCAGGCCGGTTGCATGGCAGCGTGCAGGCAGGCAGACAGGTGGGACAGCAGGCGGGGGACAGGGCAGGGCAGGGCAGGGCAGGGCTTGGAAAGGAAAGGAAGGGAGCCGTGAGTGAAGCAAAAGAGATGAGTAACGAAGAAAGGGGGAAATGCTTTTGCTGGGCAAATTGAGAGGGACGGGCAGGCAAAAACACGGCCCAGCGTTTCTGGGACTGGATCGTTACTTACGACGTATGTCTTTGGAGATCGTGTTGCCGAAAATAGCTGATGGCGGGCGGGCTGGACGGCTGGGCGTGGGAGAGGGCGAGAACGGATTTGCATGGAAACGAGAAATAACAAGGGGGAAGAAGAGAGACGAAGACAGGAATTACGACGTTCCGAGTAAGATGGGCGTGGCCGCGTCCCCCTCTCTCGTGATGGGAACAGGAGAGCGCCAGAGACGGAAGGAATCGCATCATTCGCGGCGTGGGAGGGAAGGCGCAACTGAGTGTCGCCGGTAGCACTTGTAGCTTAAGGAGCGCTGTAAAGGGGCCGTGCTTGTGAGGCATGTCGTATTACTGAGTCTCGCACCAGGGACAGGCACCGCGCCACGGGTTCAGGGCGCTTCTCCCTTGGCAGAAAAGCTGTTGCAACAGGGCAGGAACCTAAGACAGGGCTTGGCGCAATTGGGTGGCGGTACTCCTTATGTACGGGTCCCAGTTCGACGTATTTGTTGGATCTTACGTTTCCTTCGTTCTTTCCTTTGTTCACATATGCCGTACTGGCTCGCTGGGTAGCTGTAATGTCTTCAGAGGCAGGTGCGATGGGGGATGCACTACAGCGCACGGAGTACACTGAAGGTATCTTACCAAGGCTGGGCACGTCGGGCAAGCTGTCTTACCTGCACGGCGGCGCGGCGCGAAATACGAGAAATCCAAACGTAAGTGCGATTCGTCGCTGACGTTTCCCAAAACAATAAAAGAGACATTGAGATAAGAGCAGCCATTCGGGGACTTTGTTTTTGAAGCCCCAAGGACGTGCTTGAAACGCTCGTTAGTGGCCGTCTTGTTTTTGTTTCTCCCTCTTTCTTGCTCAGCTCGTGCGGGATGCCTGCCTTTCCTGGACAAACAGGCAGGAGGCAGACAGGCAGACAGACAGACAGACAGACACGAAGGTGGCAAGATAGGAAGGCTCTCTTGTTCGCGCCTGCCTACCTTCATTGAACAGGACAACGACAAATGCAGGTGCCTGTGAGATATCTGCCTCGTCTGGCTTGGCACCTGCCACGATGCGCCTGTGCATCCTGCAAGCTCCGACGTCAAAACAATTCCCAATTCCGCACTCTGGCGGTCCAGACCTACCCACCTGGCCCAGTGCAGGGCAAGGTGAACGAAAGGGGACGAGGGGACCTGCCTGACCACACCATCCTTCGCGTTTCCAGCGCGCGCTACGGAGGATTGCGTCTTACGGAGCCCACGATGAGCGAGACTGGAGACGGGGCCCTGACCAACAGGCGCATGGCTGGCTAGGCCTCGTCGACATCCTTGTCGCCATTTTAAAATTGGATTATCAGATGGTCTTGGCAGAGCAGAAAGGCTCCAAACATCCGTGAGGCTCCTCAGACGGTTGTCTCTCCTTCGCATCATCGTCCTTGTCAGTCTCCGCGAGCGGCGGGTAGCGCCTTCCCGCCGAGGCTCTCAACTCCAAAAACTGCTCAGCCTGGCAAGACACAAGTCACAAGTTTGCGTCGCACCAACAACATCTGTTTCTGCGGACGGCATCTCACGCTGCACAACGACAAAGTGACGTCGTTTGCCTAGGCAGAACAAATGCCACATAAAAACACTGGGAAAGACACCGTCTGCCCCCGTGTGATCGGTTTGGACGCGGCCGGCACCATTAGGTCGCAGGGCGGCCACCTGAAAAAATTAGAGGTTTTATATTAAAATTTGGTTGGTAGCAGCTTTTCAGCTTTTTTCCTGTTACGGACCAATTGATTTCCCCGACCTTGTTTTTTCCCCATACTTTTGTTAACCTTTTTTTCTTTAGGTTTTTGTTAGCCTCATTCCGTCTTGGCGTTTCTTGCCTTGCTGGAAGAACCAGTTGGCCTCTGCCAGAGAAACGAGAGTTTTCAAAAGACGTAAATATCACGATGTTTACGTCGTATGTAGGAGACTCCCACCATTCTCACAAGGCCCTGAAAGTAAACTCTAAAAACGGGTTCTCATCCACAAGGGCGGAATACGAAAAAGTCCTCCTTCACGGATCACATCACTGCCCCGTCGTCTTTTTTTTTTTCCGGTAGATATTTTTCGCTCACACACTCTTTTCGTCTCCACAGGCCACACGTCTCCGCTTTCATGGCTTTTTATGTGCCCCACTGTCCCCTAAAGGTTACTTCCCTCTGTCGCGCGGCCCTTTAGAGTTCAGCCCCAGACCTCCCATCGCTTAAACCTCAATCGTTCTTGCCCGTCTGGGCTAGCCTGGAAACAAAAGAACAGAAGGAACGCGAGGAAGGAGCAGAAAAAAGGAGGGAAGACGTCTGAGCAAAAAGAGACGAAAAAAGAGAGCGGTAAAATGGCCCAATCCCCACTCTTGCAACAACTGCTGGTCTTGGCAGCCAGTTGCGCATAGCTTTCCAAATCAGGTGCGTTTTGCAGAAAGTGCTTTTGGGCGTCTCTTGCGGCTGGGCTGGCTGTGCCAGCCCGCTCTCCGTAGCGAAATACAGTGCGGTTTTGCAGCGTGTTAGTGCGCGCTATAACAGCGCTGAATAGAAGCTTTTTAGGACCTTCTTACTGCTCTTTCTGGTTCGCGCCTTCCGTTTCAACGTACTGTCCCACTCCGATCTGGGAAGGCACGATTTAGTTTTGCGGCCTCCTGTTGGCTGCTGGCACCATCGTCAAAATACAGATCGGGAAATGACAGATGCCCACCCCCTATTTCTTTGAGTTCTTTCCCCTTCGCGCTTTTCTTGCACATCCGGCACAGAATTTAAGATTCCACATTGGAGAAGGAAGGAGCAAAGAGCGTGCCCCATCGGTCCCCTCCTTCTTTCCCGTCTTCTTGTTTCCCCCGAAGGTGCCGTCACAGTCTTGAGTCGCACAACAGGGCAAGTGCCAGCAGGATATGTACTCTATTTTTACATTGATGACCGCTTCGTGACTGCAACTAATGTGGCTTCCCGAATGCAGCTGCCGCCCGTCTGTTCCTGCCCGGGAAGATCTTGGCTGCACTGATACCCGTATAACTGTCACTCTCCCCGGACAGCCTCATCCATTTAAGTTGCCAACAACGTATCATCATCCTTCTGCCAGCCACCACCCTCCATAAGATACGTCGTGAATACCTCCGGTACTGTACTTGTGTTACGGAGCCTTCTCTGCTTGGCATTCAGCGCACGTATTTTACTAGGCCAAGACTAGACGTCATCTGCCAGAGTGGACATGATATGTTCCACGACAAACACGGCAAACGGCATCAGACAGCTCTGGAATTCTTTTGACGTCGGCAATGGCCCCATTGGTACGGTGACTTGACAGCACGCTCCTCATTTCAGGGGTCTTGGATCAGGGGTGGTGGTCAGAGTCAGCACCTGTCTCTCCCTTTGCTCTCGGAGAGCACGGCGCCGCTCCGATCACTCTCCACCTGTTTTTCTTTGCTCTTCTTTCGTTTTTCTCTTATTCGCTAGAGAGGCTAGCTTCTCAAAATCTTCGTATTCAGCCTGGTGGGCTCTCCAAGCTCCCGAGCTAACACGCCGTCAGTAGCGCAGTTTTTTCCCTTCTTTTTTTCTCTTCTTTTTTTTTTCTTCTTTTTTTTTTTTTCGGTGGAAAGCACCCTTTGACAATACCCCTTTCTTTTTGGGCCCTTCTTTCCTTTTTTCTTTTCCTGCCCAGGTTCGATCATTATGATTCGTCTCTTTGTCTTTCTGTTTGTCTTTTTGCCCGCGTGCACTGCAAAACGGCACCGGGGCCATTTCGTCACCAAATTACGAGTACTTGTACGGAAGCAGTCGTCAGCTGTCTCGTTTTCGAGCTGCACTCTTTTGTAGCGTCATATGCAGTACGCGAAGATCGCCATCTGTGCTGTTTACCGTTTGCCGTTCCGGGCTCTAAGCTCCCAGCTGGAGCAATGGCGAAAGCTTTGAATTGCAGACGAGAACAGAATATGTGGAGTATGTCTTTACGATATATGGAGCAGTTCTGCCCAGCCAAACACCCAAACGCCAAGAGCCGGCCGGGTGCAACAAAGGCCGCGGTGGCGAGCCGCCGAGGCACTGAAAAACCTGTCTGTGATGGAAACTACAGTTGACAAGCAGCTCTAGCTCCATCCTCGTACAGATCACAGATCATTGTCGTTGAAAAGTATCTTTCTCGAATCCATATGGAATCCACTCACCCAGGGGTGCAGGGCCCCTGGTTCTCCTCGCTTCTTTCTTTTTGCCTTACAATTTTACTCCATCGCGTAACTTTACAAGGCTCTTACGCATTCAGACCGCACACCGAGCGCGTCGTTTGCTCCACCAGAGAAATTGAAATTCGGGGTCCCTTCCAAATACAGGGGACTTGCATGTTGGAGAAAACTCCAGCGCTCCTGCAGCCTTCTGGCTTGGCCGGCTGGCCAGGGCTGGTGGCGTGTACGACGTACTGGGGAAGCTCGCTCGTAGATCAGAATCTCACTGAGATCAACGCTGCCAGAGAGTGGCATACGAAGGGACGGAGAGATGGACGGCAGGGTGGACGTGTCGCTTTCTGAGACGACTGGAGCTGGCCGGCGGCTGCTGCTAGACCCGGTCAAAGGATCTCAGAGGCCCCCAAAAGACGTCCACTAGGCTTGTCTATTTTCAGATTAATGTTAACAGGAGGACGTAGTTTAAAGGACGGAGGATTCGTATCTCACGGGTAGGGACAAGCTAACGATCCGGTGTAGGACGACATGTGAGAAGAAGATTATCAAAGATCAAAGAGAGCATACGATGCAAAAACGAGGATAAGAGGGGCAACGTAGAGCATAGGGTCTCCGTGTCAGGTAAATTCGTATTTGTTTAAACTATATTTATGGAGCAAAAGAGAAACTCGCTGCAACTGGCCCACTTCGCCCTTGGTTTTGACACTTGCCACAGGGCAAGTGACAGGAGGAAACAGTGCTCGATGGGCCAAGCCGAAGCGTGAATACGGAGCAGAAAGCCCGTGTTTGGAAAATACGACACAAGGCTCCGGCGCTTCTTGTCGTACGGAGTGCTCCGAGATTCGTTCGTCATCTTGTTTACGATTCCCGTTGGAGAGGCACGGTCTATCGGGTTTCTCTTTTCTTCTTATTTTTTATTTTATTTTATGAAAAAAACCTTTTTCCTCTTCTCCAAACTAGACTTGTGAATTGATCAAATTGAAAGTGCACATCATTGACGTGCATATAAGTGAGGGCGGATGACATGGGTCTCTTGCAGCGCATCGCGCAGATCCGAGCGCCGGGAAGACTATCACAGGAAACACAGTACTCGATGACGTCGTAAACACAGTGACAACACATACAATAAAGAAAGACGGAGCTCTTACAACGCATGTTCTTTCTCCTGGAAACACTGACAGGTGGCCCTAAGAAAAGATATGCCGAAATAGGACCAAGAAGAGCACGATTTGAATATAGCCTCATTTGCTGCTGAAACCGGTCCTGCGATGGCCCATATCAAAGCGGCCCCCTCTGTGCGTTTCTGTCCTGTTCATCTTCAGACTGGAACACGCACATCTTCTTCTCACATCGCTGCCTTGGCACCACACATCATGTTCGCAGCATCCAGACTGACGACAGCAAGGATGGTGCCGTAACACAAAGGCCGACTGCCCAATAAAAGGGTATTCGAAGCCCGCGCCCCATTTGCGGCTGGAGGGGCACAGCAGTACATGCAAGATGCAAAGGCAAAGTACTGGACGCTTGGAGGCTCATGAAGGGGAACGGCCCGGAGAAAGGTGGTAGTTATTGGATCGTGCTGGACAATATGGTACCAGCTTCTAGCTTAGAGGTTTGAGTATGTATTTTGAGCACATGCAGAAATACGATTGGCACAGGTCCTGTTTCTACCGCAAAACACATAGTGCTGTATATTGCTACCCCGTGCTTCTGTAACGTCGCCGTTGTGGCCACGAACCCTTGTACATATCGGTGTTGGACAGGACCGTTGGAAGACTTGCGGGGATTGTACGACGTACAGAGATATGAATGGATCTCGTCGCTTGACGGCGATGCTCTTGAGCCTCTGCTTTTATTCATTTGACACTTTGTTAGATATGTTGAAGAATTAGCGTTCATGATCGTTCAAACTGCAAGTCTAAATGCTTGACAAGGCTGTGTGTGCTTCGGTAGTATCAAACCAGGCTAGGCTCGTATCAAACTGCGAATTGCAGACAGCGTCTTCCTGCGCTCCCGGTCGCAGGCATACTGCAGGGAGTAAGCAATACGACGCCGTGAGATAACGACGCCAGCATTTGGGCTATGCGGCTCATCCGCCGGCACGGCATTGCAACCCAGATGTCAGGGGAGAGCCTTTTGACTGAAATAAATAGGGGAAGACATCGGCAAAAGAGGACACAACCCAATATGCACGTACGAAGCTAATTTCTTCACGGGGCATCGAGCCATTGGCCAGGCCTGATCCAACACCACGAAGTAAGGTACTTACGTGGCCGTGTCGTGTCCTCGTGCTGCTCGAATGTGTTTCCAGCAGGCCGGACATGAGGGCATGATCAGTTTGCGGAACCACCGTTGTCATCGAGGGGAGTCGGTGGAAACAATGGAGAGAAGAGACAGTGCTCCCAGGAAAAAGCTTAGCAAGGCTGGCGGACTCTCGATCACACTCTCGTTTCGTGGCATCAACAAGCGCTGAGGCGAACGGGACGCATGGTCGACTTTTGGTGGACCCCCGGTGGACTGGTGTACAAGTAGTTTGACAGCACTGATGTCATTTCTCATTTTGCTGTCGTCTTGGTCCGGTCCCATCCATATTATGAAGGTTCAAGCAAGAAAAAGGGGTACGCACTGTTGGTTTTTCTCTCCCTGCGGAGTCTTTTCAGCGCTCGAAAGATTACACGAGATTCGCAGAGCCGTGCCAAGACATTCACAGTACGAAACGGTACGAGACACTGTTTCGAGGTCTTTTGAGGGTTGCCAGAGTGGGGCACAAATATGGGACCAGCGTCGCTGGTTGGCGGACAAAAATAATAACCGACTATCCTTTTTTGGTTGCCGGGCACTTACTTCGTAAAACAGGGTGCCAGCAACGCGACCTTGTACCAAAATGTACCCAATGGCCTGGGGAAGTGTCCATAAATACATTTAGGAATACGGAGCCCCCGCCGGTCCGCCTGCATCGAAAAAGCAGGAACGAGCCAGATGAGACGCTAAGCCGGATTTGGTGTACAGTGTGAGATTTAGCCAGGAAGGCGCGGCTCACTCTTCTTTTTCACGAGGAAGGTTCGAAGGCAGGCGAGGCAGGAAGGAATAACAAAAGTTCGACCGACCTGCAGCTTGAGAAAAAAACCATCACTGGCGCCCTTTTCTTAGGTCCAGGGGAAAGGAAACGGCCAGCAGCGCCAGCGCCGGCGGCGCAGGAGGCGCCACAAACAAAAACACAACAATGAAAAAACAGCGTAGACTAGAGGGGCCCCGAAGGGCGGACAACCTGTTGGAATACGGAGCGTCAGGGGCACGCTAGCGCTGTGTAGAGCTCTATTACGAGGTTGTGTCCTGCAAGGAAAGCGCACGACATGGGGGCGCTTTCCTTGTTTTCTTCTGATCTGGGCCATTTGAGCATTCCAGCGGCCCCGTATGTTTTTTCTCGCTCGCTCTTTCCTTCCACCCCACCCACTTGCGTTTTTGTTATGGAGGGGAGGGACAAATCAACTTGGAAGGAAGGGGCAAGATCCTCGAAAACGCAGGAACGAAGCGCAAGGCCCGTCGTTCTTGCCCTGGTCGTTTCTTTGTCCTGTCCTGTTCTTGCCTGGCCTGGCCAGTCCAGGCCACACGCCGTGCTCTGTAGCAATCCTCGTATGCATCGTGCCTTTCGTATCACATCCTCTCGTTTTCTGCTCTTTTTTTGCCTCCTCGCAACCTGTCTCCCTGTGTCTTTCACGCTGCATTGGCCACTCTTCTTGGCAAACGTCGTGTCGGCCGCAGTTCATCGCTCGTTCACGCACTAGGCCTTACCTTACATCTGGTGTTTCCTCTTGTTTCCCGCCTCTCACCTCTCGCTATTGTTTTTTGAGCATTTTTCATTCTTTTTTTTTGTCTTCTCTTTTCTTTCGTCTGTCGGACAACGCTCGTTTCCTTCCGTCTGAAGTTCATCGATCCCTCGACCCTCGCGCTCTTAGCCGCCCGCTCGCTCGTGCACCTCACACACCTCCGCCTCTACTCCATACGCCTCACATTCGATCTCTTGCCGTGCCTCGCCGCGGATCCTCTGGGTTGCCCGCTTCAGCCCAGTCTTTTGCCTTCCAAAACACTCAAAACACCCGGCGTCTGTTCTCTGGAGCCCCGTCTCTCCTTATCGAGCCTTGCTGCTTGTTGTTGGCGTAGCCGACTTTGCGTCCATCCTTCGACAACCAAGCATCTCCTTCCATCGCTTTTAGCCCCAGCCCGCCCGCAACATAAGCCCACAAAGGAATACACACAACCGGCCCTGGCCCTGTTTCTTGTTTACTTGGAAGTGGCAGCTCTCGGAACGGCCGTGCTTAAAGACATCGAAGCAACAACAACAAAACAACAAGGAAAAAAGGAACGAGGAGACTTGGACAAGACGACCGCCAGCACATAAACACATCCAGCGCTCTCGACCTGCCCGAAAAAAGCTTTTCTGATCGCCAAGCTGCTGTGTTCGTTAACCAGGGGGCCGACCATTCGCTGTCGACGTCCGGGTTGCATTTTCCCACCTCACATTCGCTCACCCGCAGCCTGCATCCTTCTCGCCTGACCACTCACACGAGGCGGTGCCTGTTGGTGTGTTTTGTTGTCCTGCTGGTCGCCGGCGCGACAACTGTTACAACAACCGGACTTCCAACTTTCGACCTGCTTTCCTGCTTTTCTGCCCCTCCTCGACGATCCAAGAAACGTCCACAAGGTTCTCTCGCGAACTCTTCGGTCGCGCATCGACGGTCTCGAAAAAGACACGCTCCAGACGCAACCGAGCCGCCTCGCCGCTCCGTGCTGAATCCTATTATCCCCTGCTCGAGTAATTTACACGCTCGTGCTGCTGCCCGTTCCTACGCTCCACTGCGCATTTGGGGGTTACTTTGCAGCGAATCGGCTTGGCACTCGTCCGCGGTCTCCTGAGAAACACGCCCTCGATCGCTGAAGCAGGGTTTACCAGGGGCATTATCCACAAATAATACCGCCTACTGCCTACTTCCCACGCCCCAGCCCAATAGCAATTACTGCAGTAAGACAGGCCCTTTCTTTTTTTCTCTTCTCTCTTTTGCCCCCTCCCCCTAGTCACGCTTGTCCTTTCTCCTCCCGTCGTGCGCTCGCTCCTCTTTTACTAGGCTCTCCTTTTTTCCCTCCGTGTTTTCTTCCTGTGTTCCCTCCACTGTTCGTTCGCTCCCACCACTCTCTTTCGCCTGATCTGCCTCTGTTTCCCATACATTCGTTTTTTTCTTCTTTTGGCTGTCGTGGCCTGCGTCGTTGTTTTTCTTCTCTTCCACCCTCGTTACCTTTTTGGACTTTGGTTTTTTGTTGCCGTTGCGTTTGGTTCAAGGCTACGTGAGAGAGGGCTTCTACTCTCGTTTCTCTCGTTTTCTGGCTCCTTCCACTTCGTCTTCGCTCTCGTTTTTTGTCTTTTTTGTCTTGTCTGTTTTTACTCGTTCGTCGCTTCGCAACGCCTCCCTCGTCCTCCCTCGTCCTCCCTTCGTCCTCCCTGACCCTCCTCGACCGTCCTCCCTCAGATCTCTCTAGGATATCGCAGCTCCGAAAGGGTGAATAGTTCCCCTTCCCCTCTTCCCCTCCCCGGCCTGCCTCGTGCCCGTTGCCATACAGCGGTTGCCTGTGGAATTCCGCGACAACTACTCGCATTCACATCTTCGCCCACAATCGCATACCTGTTGCTAACCTTGATTCTTCTTCCAGGGCCATGTCTCTCCCCGACCGGCCTGGCGGCGGTCCGTCGTTTGACCCGAGGAACTCGTACCGCGAGTCTCCCCAGCGACGTGTTCGCCCGACAGATGTCGAGACTGGTGGCTATTACCCCGTCGACGGGCAACATCAACGTGGGGCATCAATAACCTCTTTCGCCGAAACGGTCAGGGGTCCTAATGGAACAGCAGAAAGCCTACCTCTTACCCCCTCCCCCGAGCAGGCTGAGGCCGCAGCCAGAGATGCCCAACCCTTTCAACGGAAACGAAGCCTGATCCGCCCCGAGCGGAATCGGATAGGCAAAGACCACCCCAACTACCACTACCGCAAACATGCCGCCAACATGAACACCATCCCCTCATCGACCGGCAACGACCCGATTCTGGAAGACCTGGAGGGCGCTACCGATGTCTCCGGCTCTCGCATCGGCGACGCCGTGTCCGACACCTCGCAGACGCCACACCCGATCGGCCGGAGTCGCACGAACAGTGACGAGGCCGAAAAGAACCGCGTGCGGCGGCGCGCTTCTGGCCGCGGCAAGTCGACAAAGATTCGGAAAGACGGCACGCGCGAAAAGAAGGTGGAGGCCATTCGCCCGCCGAGTTTGTGGAACGTGTACTGTGCGATTGTGACCTTTTGGTGCCCCGACATTTTCCTGAGAAGCTGCTGCAAGAAGACCGCCAAGGAGCAGCAGCGTGCGTGGCGCGAGAAGATGGGCCTCATCAGCATCATCCTTATGATCATGGCGTTTGTCGGTTTCATCACATTCGGCTTTAACCAGGCCGTGTGTGGCACGCCCGGCATTCGCCTGCGCGTCAACGAGGTCACTGGTGGCTACATGATCTTCCACGGTACGGCTTACGATCTGAGCACCTCGCGGCATCCCGCCGCCGAGGGCATCCCCTCCGGCGCCAACGTTCTCTTTGATTTGCCCGAGAAGCACAGCGGCCAGGACGGCAGCTTCCTGTTCCAGAATGTCAACGGTAAGTGCAAGGACGTCATCACGTTGGCGCCCAACTCCGATGTCCCCACCGACTCGGACAACAACCTGGCGTGGTACTTCCCCTGCACGACCTACAACCAGGATGGCTCGAGCCCCGTCAACTTGACCATCCCCTACTACCTGGGCTATGCTTGCCACACAACAGCCAACGCCCGTAACACCTTCTACACCGAGCTGCACAGCACCGCCTCTGTCTACTTTACCTGGAATGACATCAAGAACAGCTCGCGCAACCTGATTGTCTACTCGGGCAACGTTCTGGATCTTGACCTGCTGTACTGGTTCAACGAGACGCAGGTCACCATCCCGAACCGCTTCAAGGAGCTCCGTGACAACACCACGTCAGCCAACCAGGCCATTCGTGGCCGTGATGTGACGCGCATGTTCCAGTCCACCGGCGACAAGGCGTACGCCGAGTGCTTCGAGGACATCATCAAGATCGGCACTGTGGACACGGATACCGTCGGTTGCATTGCCTCCAAGGTTGTGCTCTACGTGTCGTTGGTTCTCATTCTGTCCGTTGTTGTGTCCCGTTTCGTTCTGGCTATCTTCTTCCAGTGGTTCCTCAGCAAGGCCTACGCGGCGACTAAGACGTCTCAGTCGTCCGACCAGCGGAAGCGCAACAAGCAGATTGAGGACTGGAGTGACGACATCTACCGTGCTCCCATCCGGATGCCAGGCGACATTGGCAGTAGCGTTGCTGGTGCTGGCTCTGACCGCAATAGCAAGCGGAGCAGCTTCCTCCCCACCACGTCTCGCTTCTCGGCCGTGTCGGGGGGCGACCGCAACTCCCGTATCCGCATGGCACCCACCACCATGGCCAGCCAGAGCTCTGGCGCACAGCTTCTTCACCCCAACTCTCTCTACCGCCAGGGCAACGACAGCCGCAGCAGCTTCCTCCGTGCCGGATCCTTCAACAACAACGTCAGCCCGACCGACGGTCCTGGTCCCGCCGGATTCATTCACGAGGCTGTCGTGCCGCAGCCGCCGTCGGACTGGATGCCGTTCGGTTTCCCTCTTGCACACACTATCTGCTTGGTCACCGCGTACTCGGAGGGTGAGCTTGGTATTCGGACGACTCTCGACTCGGTTGCTATGACGGACTACCCCAACAGCCACAAGGTTCTTCTCGTTGTTTGCGACGGTTTGATCAAGGGCAAGGGCGAGGCCTTTTCGACCCCGGACATTGTTCTCAACATGATGAAGGACATGACCATTCCCAAGGAAGAGGTCCAGGCCTTCTCGTATGTTGCTGTTGCCAGCGGTTCGAAGCGTCACAACATGGCCAAGATCTATGCCGGTTTCTACGACTACGGCGCCAAGTCCAACATCCCTCTCGACAAGCAGCAGCGTGTCCCAATGATGGTCATTGTCAAGTGCGGTACGCCAGACGAAGAGACCAAGTCCAAGCCCGGCAACCGCGGTAAGCGCGACAGTCAGATCATCCTCATGTCGTTCCTGCAGAAGGTCATGTTTGATGAGCGCATGACCGAGCTCGAGTACGAAATGTTCAACGGTTTATGGAAGGTGACGGGCATCTCTCCCGACTTTTACGAGGTCGTGTTGATGGTCGACGCCGACACCAAGGTTTTCCCCGACAGTCTAACGCACATGGTCTCTGCCATGGTCAAGGACCCCGATATCATGGGCCTGTGCGGCGAGACCAAGATTGCCAACAAGCGCGCCAGCTGGGTGTCCGCCATCCAGGTGTTTGAGTACTTCATCTCGCATCATTTGTCCAAGTCCTTCGAGTCCGTCTTTGGCGGTGTCACCTGTTTGCCCGGTTGTTTCAGCATGTACCGCATCAAGGCCCCCAAGGGCGCGCAGAACTACTGGGTGCCGATTCTCGCCAACCCCGACGTCGTCGAGCACTACTCGGAGAACGTGGTCGACACGCTGCACAAGAAGAACCTGCTGCTCCTCGGTGAGGATCGTTACCTCACGACGCTGATGCTGCGGACGTTCCCCAAGCGGAAGCAGGTGTTCGTGCCGCAGGCCGTGTGCAAGACCACGGTGCCTGAATCGTTCATGGTGCTTCTGTCGCAGCGTCGTCGGTGGATCAACTCGACTGTTCACAACCTGATGGAGCTCGTCCTTGTCAGAGACCTGTGCGGTACCTTCTGCTTTAGTATGCAGTTCTTCATCGGCGTCGAGCTAATTGGTACCCTCGTCCTCCCTGCCGCCATTGCCTTTACCTTCTACGTCAGTAAGTACAACATGTTTTCCTATGCCCCTTTCTATCTTCATTATAAGAGCCGTCACTAACACATCAAGTTATCATTTCCATCGTTCATCGTCCGCCGCAAGTCATCCCGCTTGTCCTTTTGGGTCTCATTCTGGGTCTGCCCGCTGTTCTTATTGTGGTCACGGCGCACCGGTGGGTGTATGTGCTGTGGATGATGATCTACCTGATTTCGCTTCCCATTTGGAACTTTGTCTTGCCGACGTACGCCTTCTGGAAGTTCGACGACTTCTCGTGGGGTGATACGCGCAAGACGGCTGGCGACAAGACGAAGAAGGCCGGCATCGAGTACGAGGGCGAGTTCGACAGCAGCAAGATCACCATGAAGCGGTGGGCCGAGTTCGAGCGCGACCGGCGGTCACGCAGCCAGTACTGGAGCTCGCGCGAGAACCTTGTCGGCGGTGGTGCGCCGAGCGGCACGTGGTCGATGCCGCCGCCGGGCCACCAGCAGTTCGACGAGTACTACTCGGACGCGTGAGCATGACGCGCCTGGTGCGGTTTCTTTCTTTGATTACTTTCGGTTTTTGAGTTTTCGTTTTCACTAGTCGTGGCTCTTTGATTTTTTTGATTTTTTTTTCGTTTTTCATTTTGTTGGGTTTTCTCTCTGCATTTGTTTGCATGCATACTTGTTTCTTTTTCCTATGTTCGTTCTGCTTTTGTCTCTCTCACTCCTTTTGCGGTGGTTTTCCGTTTTCTCTCTTGTTGGAAATATTGGGCATCTACTCTGATTTCTTTTTGTCTCTTTTTTTTTTTCAAATCTCTCTCACACTATCTTATTTAATGACACACACACACACACACACACTTCACATACAACACACTTTACATACATTCACATCTCAGGGCCAAGAGCCGCCTTCACAAAAAGTTCGGTGCGCGAGGTTAATATACAGACATTGTTTTTTTTCTTGTTCAATTTCTCTTGCTGATTGTTTAGACAAGCTGCTTGTGTCTTCTATTTGTCTACACTTCCTCTTGCTTCTCGATTGATCTTCTGCCTCTTCTATCGTGTGCCTTGTTTTTGTTTTCTCTCTTGCCGAACGCCTTACATGATTTAAGAAACAAGATGGCGGCGTCTGGGAATGGCGCAAGCCCTATAGGGGCACGTTGTTTGCCATGTTTTGCCATGTTCCGCTCGAGTTGTTATTGTACATAGCTCTATGTCTGCCTTAGCTGGTACTCAGCAACACTCCAGTCGCTATGATCTGCTTGACTACTAATTCTATCTGCTTGTTCCTCGTGCTTGTTCACTGCATGTCAACGCGGCACGGTTCTATCATAGCTCGACTTGTGTTTCCTGCGGAGCAAGGATGTTGCCGTCACGGGCGGACGGCTCTATTTCTGCAGCGGACTCGGCTCCTGGCTCGTAAAGTTGGCTGACAGCGGTCCAGACGCAATACACAGGGTGCCGTCGCCCTGGCTCAGACCCGTGTCGTCGGTGCAGTTCGTCTTGGAGCACTGCAGACCCGACGGCAGGATGGACCCAGACGCCTCAAACTTGGTTCTGTGGGGGTTAGCACGAATATATACGATAATAAGAAGAGTCTGGTGTGTTTTCGTACGCAGTCTGGCCTGGACACGTCGTCTCAATGGCGGTGATCTTGCCCTTTTGCCAGATAAAGGAAATGACCTCGTCATCACAGGCATACCGCGCGGCCAGGCTGGTGCCGGCAGTCTGCGACTGCGACGTGGTGTTGTACGAGCAGGGCGTCGTGATTTGCGTGCCGCTGTCGACGTAGAGGAAAGAGACGTAGGACTGAGACGCGTTGGTCGCCGGCGACCAAGTGGTGAAGTTGTTGAGCGTAAAGGTGGCAGGATAGTAGCAGGAGGATGAAGACGAGGAGGAAGCAGAAGAGGGAGAGGACGAGGCCGAGGCTGTGCCGCTGGGCGTGGATGCCGATGCGGATGCAGGCGCAGACGAGGATGCCACCGGATCGGTGTTCCCCGGTCCAAACAGGGCCAGCAACTCGTCGGGGAGGTCGTACTGGAGAAGCTGCAGGCCGTTGGCTGCCGTGACCAGCAGCGACAGCAGAGGAAGGTGGGCGAGAAGCTGCATGGTGACGATGGTGGTGAGAGTCTAGGTTAGTGAAGATATGAGTGAAGAAGTGAGGGAAGAAGTGAAGAAGTAAAAGGTAGACCAGCTATGAGAAATAGAGTTGCTTGATGCTTGAATAATGTCTAGAGCCAAGCTAGACTGAGGCCAGAGTGAAAAGAAAGCAGCTGTGAGAAAGAGAAGTGCTGAAAAGAGTGTGTGAGAGGGAGGATATGAATGATGGGAGAAAGTAAAGAAAGACGAGTAAAGAGGAATAAGAAAGGAGTATGGTAGGAACAATTCAAGGAGAAGTAAAAAATATAGGAGAATATAAAAGAAGGAAAAGGAAGATGCCGTCCAGCAACGGTGACGTTTTTCTTTTTCTTCTTCCCTTTTCTCTTTTTTTTGGCGTCGTCCGTTTGTACCTGCCTTGCCTAAGGAACGTGCTCTTTCCCAATCAAGTATTTTACTCTACTTACAACAGCAGCTGGCGCTCAGGGTCCCTTGCGCCAGTGCTGCCAGTCCCTGCGCCAAGAGCTTTGTCGCCTCTGACCAGTGTATGACAGCGCCGTTCGTGCCTTTTGTCTAAAGCCTTTTCTTTTCGCGCAACAGCATACCGCGGCTCGGCCAACTGTTGTACAGCGTACAGAGACGGGAGTCCGGGAGTACGGCAGGAACAGAAGCACAGAAGACGGAAAGAGCCACTGGAACCAACGTCGCCATTGTCTAAGGCACTTGGGCGGCGCCAGAAGGCAGGACCGTCTGTCCCTGGAAAGGGGCGCACCTGCCTGCTTTCTCCCTCGCACTGGCGCGCAAGATTGCGACCACCGGCCGATCGCTACTGCCCCCTCTGTTCCTGTGTTTTGGCCACGCCAGCCTTGCCTTGGAAAACAGCCGGAAAGTACGACGTACGGGGACTGTCAATGTAAAATCCAAGTACGCACGCAGAATAGTGGTCCATTCCCCACCGCCGACCCGGTTGTTTTGCTGTTCGTTCCTGCCTTTTTCTGGTTCTTGTTTGATTCATGTTTCCCGCTCACATCGACAGCGCACTGTACCCCATCCGTACTGGGAAAGGATGCGCTAGGAGCGAGTCAGGAGAAACGTAAAAACATATGAAAATAGGAGCGGTGAAAAGTGAAAGCAACAAGAGGGGACGGCGCTCTGTTCTGCCTCGCATTTTGCCAAACGACCCCGGCTAAGAAGCGAGATAAAAAGGCCCGGCGGCCGCTCGTGCCACTGCGCGCGTGGCCAACGGAAACAACCTCTTGGCAGACAGCAGCAGCTTGCGTTGAAGAAGCAGGAAAGTTTGTTATGTCGCATTCTCCGCGAGAAAGAGATCCTCAAAGATCCTCAGGGGAGCGTTGCACCCGTAGGGAGGTAGCCCCAGATGTCTTCGTTGATGCTCGCCCTGCCCGCCCTGTTTTGTGCGTCTCGGCCGGAATGCCATGACGTCGTGCAGAAGTCATAGGAGATTCTATGAACAGAACAAACATCGAGTCAGACACGTACGAGTACAGAGCACAAAAGCGATGCACAGGGGCCCATCTTCGTATTGGCAGCCGTTGTGGACGGTGGTGCGCACATCGATAATATGTTCGCATTGCGTTCGACGTACGGAGTACAGTAGACACACACACAGTGTCAGTCGTACAGTGCTATTTTTAGACTTGCAGTCTGGGCTGGTCTCGCTAGTCCGTTTTAGGCCATTAAAATGATGACCAATCTAGAATGCACCGCCATACTAGCAGCCACACTGTAGCACGTGCAGCCAATTTTTTGAGGGTTTCCCTACAAAATCTGCTGGAGACAATCGCGCACGTGACGCACAAATATTCCGAAATCCAGCCAATTTTTCACTGTTTTTCCGGTCAAAGTTGCACCACGGTTTTCCCGACAAATGGGGGCCCACCTTTCCCAAAAATCCACTACTTTTTTTTTTCCCACACTCTGGGCGAGAAAAAAAGCTGCATATTACTTTTCCCTCTCTTTTGGCCCTCTCTCTCTTCTCCCCCAATCGACAACCGACGAAACGACAACCACAATCGTCTCGACCAACCCCCGAAGACACGATCACAATGGCAAAGGAAGCCGCTCCCAGAACCGGCCTGGCCGTCGGTATCAACAAGGGCCACGTACGTTCGAGCCCCGATTCTCCCGATGAAAGACGAAGCCGTTGATGGCGACAGACGACACGACGACGACCGACGACGACGAGCAATGGTTGATGATGAACGATGTTGCGGCAATGTTGAGCAATGTTTGTCAAAGGCTTTGAGAGTGCCGAATACCATGTTCGCACTGGACATTTGCTGCAAGCATTGGAGAACATTGAAAATGCATCGGACATCATCTACCTCGGCCGTCGAACATTGGTCGTTGGACATCATCTTTTGACCGTCAGACGTGGAACAGGCAACGGGAACCACGAGACAAGACACGAGAACCACCGAGGCTAACCTCCCGCATAGAAAACCACCCCTCGCGTTGTCAAGCCCCGCGTGTCCCGCACCAAGGGCCACCTGAGCAAGCGCACCGCTTTCGTCCGCGACATCGTCAAGGAGGTCGCTGGCCTCGCTCCCTACGAGCGCCGTGTTATTGAGCTGCTGCGCAACAGCAAGGACAAGCGGGCACGCAAGCTGGCAAAGAAGCGGGTGAGTACAGGACACACCTGCAACCAAAACTGTCACCATGTCGGTCAATCACTAACACATCCCAGCTCGGTACTTTCGGCCGTGCCAAGGCAAAGGTCGACGAGCTCACCCGTGTGATCACTGAGTCGCGCAGACATTAAACGGAAACCCAAAAATGAACGAACGAATTTGCGCGGTTTGAATGATTTCCATGTTCCCGGGAGAGGGCTGAGGGGAAGTGTTTGGAGGGGGAGCGACGACGACATAAAAAACAACAAAAACGCACACCCAACCCGCGAACCATACACAACATCCGGGTTGCGGCATGATAGAAGGGAGCAAAAGGGAAACGAGGAAAAAGGAAAAGACATCACTGAAAGCGGTGCCGAGGTCGACGAGGAAGGGCTGGGGGAACGGGACAACGGACCGCAGAATCAAACAACGTCGACAATCCAACCGGGTGGACGATAGAGGGAGAGTTATGCGGTTTCTCGTTTTCTTCTCCTTCTGTTTGCCTTCTTCCCTTTTTCTGTCTGCTCTTCTGCGTCCTCGAGTCTGTTTCTCCCCCACCAACCTCTTCCTTTTACTCCTTTTATTACTTTTTTTATTCTTGCTTTTGGGTCGGCATTTCGGTTGGCGTCAACACAAAATCAAAATTACAAAAAATAAGAAAATATATCCAAACGGACAGGTCCATGTTAAAGTGAAGACGCTCGGTCAGTGAGGAGACGAGTGGCGTAAAATCTTGGCTGTGGTGGAAATTCTTCTACAGATAAACGTAACATGCTAAGTATGTATGACTTCTCCCTCTAACCTTCTACTTCTTCGCTAGCCGCAGGAACTTAGCCATTTTGTTAACGGCCTCGGTCTTGTTGGCCCGCTTGGCATCGCCGCCTGTTCGTGATGACGATGCCTTGTCCTCCTCGTCCTCGTCCTCGTCGGCCGCCGCCTGCGGGATCACGATGTCCCGTGCCAGCGCTGCCACCTCCGACCGCACGTACGCCTGGCCGGCTGGCGGAGCGGGAACGTCGGCACCGCGCCGGAAGTTGACCACCACGCCGCCCCTCATACCGTAGCCGCGGACCAGGTCGTCCTTGGCGCTGCCCGAGCGGTCCTGGATCTCGTCGCGCGACATGGGCGGTGACAGCCGGAATTCTTGGTCCTTGACACCCGGGTGGAGGACGCCCCGCACGGCAGCATGCAAGGTGGCACCCGTTGCACCGTTGGAAAATGACCACATGACCGTGTACCCGTCAGGGAAGCGAATGCGGACGTCGACGCGGTTCACTGCTGCCGCCTTGGCCTCGCGCTCGCGCCGCTCCTCCTCGAGCTCCTCGTCCGACTTGAGCCGCTTGTTGCGCCCAGCTTCCTCGAGCTGCTTCTGGTGCGCCTTCATCTGCGCAATGGACGGCGCGAAGGCCGACTCGGGCTCCTTTGTCCAACGCAACGACGCCGCCGCTGGCATTCCGGCATTCGCCTTGGGCGGAGACCATACCTGGACCGGCTGCAGGTCTGACGCCGTGTGGGGTGCGTTGCTGCTGCTATCCACATCCATTGGCTCTGCAGCTGCTGGTGCCGGCGGTTGTGGTGCTTGTGCTTCCTTGGCTTCTGGAGTGCTCTCCCCTAGTGCTGCCGCTACAGCACCGCTTGCCGGTGCTGGCTCTGTTGGGGCCGGGGCAGGTGCTGGAGCAGGTACAGCCACAGCTGCCGTCAGGGCAGCCACAGCCGCTTGGCTGGCAGCTACATCCGCATCCGTCTTCTCCAGCTGCGTCTGCACCGTCTCCATGGCCTCCTGCAGCGTCGTGTCCGAGGTGCGGAACTCGAGCATGATCAGCTGGCTGCCCGTATCGATGCCGACCTGCGACAGCGTCTTGCGGAAGTCGCTGAGCGAGGCCAGCTCGCGGCCGGCAAACTTGAGCACCGGTGTCTCCCAGTACAGCTGCCCCGAGCCGCTCCCCACCGCCGCCGCCGCCGTCGATCCCGTAGTTGCGGCCCCCGTGTGACTTGTCCGCGGCACGCCCCGTGCCGTAATGTTAAGTCCCTTTTGCTTTGCGCCGTCGGCTTCCTCTAGATGCCGCAGAAGCTTCCACAGCGGCGTGTCGCTCCGCACCTTGGCTGACACGCGGCTGTTGGGGATACCGAGTGCCGCCTCTGACGGTGGCAAGCGCAAGGCGACTGTGACGGCCGTCGGCGTCTTGGACTTGACCACCAGCTCGAGTTTGGCGCCCTGCGTAAGGCCGGCAGCGCGGATGGGGTCGGTCAGGTTGATCGGCTTGTTGTTGTGTCTGTGAGTGTTAGTCTCACGACGTCTACCCTATGGAAAATAAAAGGACTTGCAGAACGCACTTTAACTGGTAGGTCTCATGGTTGAGCTTGAGCTTTGTGCAGGCTTCCTCGAGCACATCGATCATGTACCCGCCACCCGGGGCCTTCACCGTGGCCCGGCGCAAGTCGGTCGAGATGACCACGAAGGAGGTCGCCATGGCCGGCTCTGTTCGTAGGATAGATGCTCTAATGAGAAGGTAGAAGTAGAAGATGGGAGATGAAAATCAAAAAGAAATCTCAGAAACCAAAGATCGTCGAGATATGTCGGGTCCCTAGGACCAGGTGGTGAAGTATTGACGATCGCGGGGAATCGAGTATATAAATGTAGCCGGCTGGCTAGAACAGCTGTTTGGAAGTGAACACGGGTACGGCTGGATCGTTTGAAAGTCTGTAGAGAGTTGGTGAGTCCTCAAGAAGGTGTATTGTGGTGATGAGGGCAAATATCCGGCCAGTGATGTAAGTATTGCAGAAGACTAGAGAACTGCACAGAAGGCGGAAGGTACGCACAGTGCTCGTTCTTGCCTCCTTTGCTGGCGAGGATTGGAGGGGTCCGCTTGTCACTGAACGGACGGAAAGAGCTCTCCTGCGACGTAGTTTTACTAATAAGCTTTAGGTGTGCCTGCCTCCACACAGCGCGCCGCCACTGGCTGGGCTCAACAGGCAGGCAGAAACGCGTGGACCAACCACAACCGGCGGTCGGTTCCAGGCCCAAGCCAGGGCGTCAGCCAGCTCCTCCTAGCGCACCGCCAGGCCAGGCCAGGTCACGTTTTCCAGCCGCGCCAGCTGCGTGTTTGCCTTCGTTCTGCTGTTACTGTGTTTCGTGAAGCTCCAAAATCCCCAATCCCATCACGAACACTCCCCATCCAGCCCACATTGGCATCTCCACGAACGACTGCATCACCACGGACACCTGCGAATCTCGACCTTTGTTTCATCTCATTCTCCGCATTGCATTTCTCGACGACACAGCCTTCCAATCTCTCTTCCGAAAGCAGCCCTTCGAGCTGCCTTTTCTCTCGCGGCGAACCTCTCGATCCTCCATCTTTCCTGAAACGCAGGAGCCAGCTGCTTCTGTCGCTTCCTCTCCCTTTCCGACAATATGGTAAGAGCTCCAGAATGGCCGTGTTTAAGCATATGTGGCGAGTTGGGCCTGTCAATAAACGTGAAGTTAACCTGACGTCTCGATAGTCTTCTCCCTTCTCAATAAGTACGCCTTGTCCAACTTCCTCGAACGACGACGTATCGTCCCAGAAACACCTCATCAGGGCACCAAGAAGAACCGCTTGAACACACAAATGCTAACCATAGCTCCCTCTCACAGACGGCGGCGCGTGTGTTGCCATGGTCGGTAAGGACTGTGTCGCCATCGCCTGCGATCTCCGCCTCGGCATGCAGGCGCTCACCGTCTCCAACAACTTCCCCAAGGTCTTCCAGTACGGCGACCACGTCTTCCTGGGCCTGACGGGCCTCGCCACCGACGTCAGCACCGTCTCCGACCTGTTCCGCTACAAAGTCAACCTCTACCGCCTGCGCGAAGAACGCCACATTGCGCCCAAGACCTTTGCCAACCTCGTCTCGTCGTCGCTATACGAGAAGCGCTTCGGCCCCTACTTTGTCAGCCCCGTCATCGCCGGCCTCGAGCCCAAGACCGGCCAGCCCTTCATCTGCGGCTTCGATAGCATCGGCTGCATCGACTTCGCCAAGGACTTTATCGTTTCGGGCACGGCGAGCGAGCAGCTGTTTGGCACGTGCGAGAGCCTGTGGGAGCCCAACTTGGGCCCGGAGGACCTGTTTGAGACCATCTCCCAGGCGCTGCTCAACGCCGTGGACCGTGATGCGCTGTCCGGCTGGGGCGCGCACGTGTACATTATCGAGAAGGACAAGGTGACCAAGCGGCTGCTAAAGGGTCGGCAAGACTAGAGGGGGCAAAAGGAAGAAAGGGGGAAGGAGAGACAAGGAAACAGGGGGGTACAAGAGAAGAAAACAAAAAGAGGGAGGTCAAGTCCTCCTATTTTTTCTATATTTTGTACTCCTTGGAGGGTCCTCTCAGTGTAAGATACCATTCGTCTTCTGATGGGTGGCCAAGATATATCGTTCATCCACAACTGCGGCGCATTACAATAAAACACATACACCATGCACGAGGAAGGCTACTCCGTGATTTCGTTCGAGTGATTCGTTTTGAGTAATTTCGTCTGATGTATAAAATAACGTGGCCCTGGGACATCTGCTGCTTCACATGGCTAGCTTCATCGTAAATGATTTGTCTTCTTTTTATGATTTTTTTAGGTTATATTGGCCCTAATAACATATTGTTCCTATCTGTAGAGCCACCCATAGATTCCGAGTTTGTTTTGCTGTTTATAAATACACGTTCCTCCAAGTTTATACCAAATGACCCGATTTTTTTAGTATTTGTTTGTTTCGTTTCCCTTCTTTTTCTTCCCCGTCGAATTTAATGTCTAGATGTCTATCACAGGACTTCTTCCATCTTTCTTCGTCGCCTGATGGTTCCCATTTCTCGCCTCTCACCATAAAGATAGGCGAGGTAGGCTTCTCAGCACCCCTTTCCTATTCCTGTCATTTCTGTCCACACTAGATATGGAAATTTCCTCCCACTCTAGTTCTGCTTCTTCGCCTTGGTGACCTTGGTGGACGGAGCATCGACAAAGAACAGGCGCTCAAAGAACTTGAGGACCTCGTCGATGAGAACCACAGGGGCACTCAAGATCAGCACAGCCTTCCACTCGTTCCAGTTAAGGGGCAGGATCGAGAAGAGCGTCTGCAGGAAGGGGATGTACAGCAGGGCAAAGTGCAGCGCCATGGACAGCGTGATCGCGTACACCAGGATCATGTTCTTCCACAGAGGCAGCGTCAGAAGCGACTCGCTCGACGACAGCGCGTTGATGGCGTTGAACATCTCAATGACGACGAGGATCGACAGCGACACAGTCGACGCCGCCTTGGCGCGGTCGTCGGAAAACATGACGCAGCCAATGTCGGAGAAGTCGGCTGAGCAGCGGTGGAAGTGCGACAGCTGCCAGAAGCTGATCTGCGGGCCCTCGGCGTTGTACATGAACCACCACGCGTAGCCGGCCACGGTGGCCAGGCCGACGTAGGTGCCAATGACGAGGTACCGGAAGAACAACCAACCACTGATCAAGGGCTCGTCCCGCTTGCGAGGCTGGCGGCGCATAATGTCATGGTCGGGTGGGTTGAACGAGAGCGCCGTGGCCGGGAGACCGTCCGTCACCAGGTTGACCCACAGCAGCTGCACCGGAATGAGAGCCTCGGGCATGCCCAGAGCGGCCGTCAGGAAGATCGACACGACCTCGCCAATGTTGGACGAGATCAAGTAGCGGATAAACTGCTGCGTGTTGTTGTAGATGGACCGGCCCTCCTCAATGGCGGACTCGATGGTGGCAAAGTTGTTGTCAGCCAGAACCATGTCGGCGGCCAGCTTCGACACATCCGTGCCGGAGCCCATGGCCACGCCAATGTCGGCCTTCTTGAGGGCAGGGGCGTCATTGACACCGTCGCCCGTCATCGCCACCACTTCGCCGAGCTGCTGGAGCAGGTCGACCAGGCGGGATTTGTGCGAGGGCTCGACACGCGAGAACAGCGAAGCGGTCTTGGCGGCCTCGAGCTGCTCGCTCGGGCTCAGGTTGTCAAACTCGCGGCCAGTGTAGCTCTTGCCAGTCACATCCTCGTCGGCACCAAAGATGCCAATCTGGCGGCAGATGCTCTCAGCCGTGTTGCGGTTGTCGCCAGTGATCACAATAACGCGGATACCAGCTTCCTTGCAGAGACGGATGGACTCGGGGACCTCCGGACGGGGAGGGTCGAGCATGCCAACGAGACCAAGGAGCGTCATCTTCTGCTCAAGCTGAGCGTATTCCGAGGTAGTTTTAGCGGAGCGAGTGAGCGCGTTGCCGGCAACGTTGTCGACAGTAGCCAGGGCAATGACACGGAGACCATCGTTGCCGTAGTCGACAACCTCACGCAGCAGCAGATCCACCAGGTCGCGGGTCAGCGGCACCTTCTTTCCGTCGGCGCCCACCAGGGTGTGCGAGCACCGCTCGATGATCGACTCAGGGGCACCCTTGACCAGGAGCCTCTCGGCACTACCATCCTGAACAAGGACAGACATGCTCTTGCGGTCGCGGGAGAACTCGTAGGTGGCAAGGTGGGGCAGCTTCTTCTCGTACCAGGCGCTGGCGTAGTGAACGAGGGCGTGAGGCTTGGTGTCAGTGGGGGCAACGGGGCCGATCTTCTCGGCCAGGACGCGCAGGGCACCCTCCGTGGGCTCGCCGATGTTGGTGAAGGTGCTAGAGAGCGAGTCGTAGGCAAGGCGGGCATCGTTGCAGAGCGCGGCGACCTCGGCCATCTGGCGGACCGTCGACGAGGCCTGGGCCAGGCCGGCCACGGTCTTACCGCGGGAGGTCTTGATGTTGCCGCGGGGCGAGAAGGTCGTGCCCTCAACGGTCAGCTCCTCCAGGTCCTTGCCGTCCTCGCGGATGTAGACGATCTTGTTCACGCTCATCTGGTTGGTCGTCAGGGTACCGGTCTTGTCGGAGCAGATAACGCTACAGCTACCGAGGGTCTCGACAGACGGCAGGCTGCGAACAACGGCGTTCTTGGCAGCCATCTTGCGCGTGCCCAGAGCCAGACAGGTGGTGATGACGACGGCCAGACCCTCGGGGATAGCCGCGACACCGAGCGATACGGCAATCTTGAGGTAGTAGATGGCGCCCTTGGTCCAGTTTCCGTGGCTCGGGTCGCCAAAGTTGGGGATGTTGATGAGCCAGACGAGGATGCAGATAACGGTGATCACCTTGGCGAGGGAGTCGCCGAAATCGTTGAGTTTCTGCTTGAGCGGGGTCGGCTCGGAGATCTGGGCAGTGATGCTCTCGTGGATGTCACCAATGGCCGTGTTGGAGCCGGTCAGGACCACGACGGCGGTCGCACGGCCCGTAACAACGGTGGTACCGGAGAAGAGCATGTTGACCTGGTCCTGCTTGACAGCCTTGTCGTCCATGACGACAGCGGAGCTGTCCTTGCCGACACTCTCGCTCTCGCCGGTCAGGATGGCCTGGTCGACGGCGAAACTGTTGCTCTCAACATGGACAAGGCGGCAGTCGGCGGGGATGCGGCTGCCAACGGAAACAGAGACGATATCGCCGGGGACGAGATCGTCGGCCTTGACACGGGTGACGGTGCCATTGTTGCGGATAACGTTGGCCTCGTTGGCCGAGTACTCCTGGAGTGCGGCAATGGCCTTCTCGGCGCTGCTTTCCTGCGAGACACCGACGACGGCATTCAGGATCAAGATGGTGAGGATCACGGCGGGGTCAACAAAGGCGCTCCAGCCTCCCTCGTCCTCGAACAGGGCCAGCACAAACGACACGACGGCCGAGCCCAGCAGGATGATCACCAGCTGGTCCTTGAACTGCTCGAGGATCAGCTCCCACAGCGGGGTAGGCGGCTCCTCGGGTATGGCTGCGAGGGGGGTTAGCAGTTGTTATCTTGAAAGTAGGAACATCTTCGGACTCGTTCATATACTCACAGTTGCTGCCGTGTTTGGCCCGCTGCTCGCGGACCTGGGCGTCCGTCAGCCCGAGGGCGCCGTCGACGCCCAGCTGGGCGAGGACCTGCTCGGTCGGCAACGCAAAGGCGTTCTCCATGGTGAAGATGAGGTGGAGATCCCCAGTGTGAGTCGGCGTAGAAGCTCGATGTGTTTCTCGAAAGCTTTGGTAATATGCCAAGAGCTATACAGAGATTGGCAAGGCCGTGGGAGGTGACGACAGCTCCTATCTAGCAGTGCCCCGAAAGAAAAAGAGAAAAGGGCTGAACACGGCGCGGATGATGCAAGGGAGGGACAAGTGCAGGGCTGGCTTGCAGGGCCTTGCGAAGGCGTGCTGTCTCCGCTGGAATGGACAATGGCCGACCGAACGAGGCGTCAGTCTGATAGCGGCTCAAAAGGGCGGGACCAATTGCGTGAATGTAGGTCTCTCGAGCACTGGATGATGCAAGGAACAGACCAGGGGGCGGCAAGGGGAAGAGAGAAAGAAAATAGCAAAGGGGCCGCTTCAAGAGGGAGAGACTGGGACAGAAAATAAAAAAAGAGAGAGAGAAAAGAAAAATGAAAAAAGTAAGCAAAGAAAGTGAGAGGCTGGAATAGACCGGGCCGGGGAACAGATGAAAAAAATCACAGCGAGCAAAAGAGAGCTGCCCGTTCCAATGACTCGTGCCCGCGGAGGAAACGTGGTCGGCGGCAGACGGCAATGGGTGTGTGGTAGTTTGTCTACTCGTATCGGACGTAGTCAAAGTGAGGTTCCAGAATCGCTCAGAATCCCGCTGAACAAGGCGACGTGTCTTTTAAGCCGAGCGCCGCAGCAATTTTTTGGAGAAAAGAGCAGGAAGGGGAAGGAGCGCCCCTGATTTTGTGCCTTTTTTGCCTTGCTCCAGGCACCCAAGGACTCCAGGAGGCTAGCGTCTCTTGTTTCAAACGGCAAGCACGTTGGTAAATAAAACACTAAAACAAGCAGGCGAGGCAGGTACGACCGCCCTGTTGCAACGCCACGGCCGCACATTGACCACCAACCAATCCAGGCCCACTTCACACTGGAGCTCCTTCCTTCGTATCGGACTGACCACGTTACGATGGGCGCTCATCCGTTCTTTCCGCAACGGAGCATTCTGCCGCCCAACGAGGCCCACCTGCCTGCCGGCCTGTAAATTCCCATTCATAGGCCTGACCAGGCCTGCAGCGCCCTCGCTATCGGGAATTAAAGGACAGCATGGGATAGAGAGCAACTCGATATTACAGCGAAGTCTGGGCCACAGGCCCCACTTCCCCGCCACCACATTTACACGAACCAGCATGTATTACTGGGCAGGAGCGCCTGTTCCATGGGCCGAATCAGGACTACAGTGGGTAAAACTGACGCCCAAGCACCCACGTCCCCTGTCACTGGTCAGCCTTTTGGACGTCCACCAAAATCGTGCACCTGTTTGATCCACGTTGAGTTGAGCCTCAACTCAGAGGTCACCTGGCAGAGAAACGACACACCCGGGCAATGTCCCGGCACATTGGTCGCCACTGGCTGAGACCACGGTGTCTCTTTGATTTTGATATATCTGTCCTACGAATAGTCTCCGGCTGAGCTTGAACAAAATAAGCAAATACGATGTAAGAAGAAAACAAGAAAAATGAAAACAAGAAAACAAGAAAAAAACGAAAAACAAAAGGAAAGAACCCGAAATATGAAAAACCAAAGAGGGAAAATGGACGTAAAATAGCTCAGTATGCTTTTGGGATATACATCCCGCCAGGTGTACGGTGTGATAGTGGCAGCTGAAATGGTCGCTGTGTGCTTGAACTTGGTATCATTGTCTTCTGCCCGCCGGCTGCTATATACTCTTCCTATATCCATCATCCTCGAGATACGGCCGAAGCCTGTCCGACGTCCACAAGCATATGTCTTGTGCTGCCCTCTTTGACGTCGTGATTGTCTGCCAGACCGTCCCTATTGATCCTCCCAATTCTCTTGATCTTGCATGCTCTGTGCAACCAATCATAGGCCGACTCGTAGAGCTCCCTTGGGGAAGTGAGTCAAATGTTGCACGGTGTACTTGTGCTGCGTTGCAAGGTATGTGGCAGCAGTCCCTCATCACAGCCCCGCCAGCACGCTCTGAACACCGACGCTGCTGGCGTCCTCGCGCCGCTGCACAAACGCCTTGAAGTCGCCCTTTTGCAGCTTCTTGCCACTCACGCCCGTGCCCGCCGCTGTCGTCAGGCTGCGCGAGCGCTCGCGCAGGGCCTCGGGGCCGATGATAAAGAGGTAGCCCACCTCGGTCAGGACCTCGATCGTGGCCGCACCGTCCCGGCTGAGCGGCCAGGCCTTGAGGGTGGACACGTACTTGGCAATGTCCTTGGTGACCATCAGGCCGCCGGTGGCGTTGACGGCGAATTTCTTAAAGTGCTCAAACAAGAGCCGGAACAGCGCCAAGGCCAGCTCGCTGCTGAACATGTCGAGGTTGCGCCCATCGATGGACTGCGCCGCCAGCGCGGCCACCTTGCCGAGGAAGGTGCAGATGGCCAGGCACGTGGGCGTCTGCAGCGCGTCGACAATGCTCTCGAGGTCGTTGTCACGCGGCCGGAAGTCGGTCCGCTTCTGCGTCGCCAGCGTCTTGGACACCGAGTTGATGACCACGTCCACCGTCGTCTTGAGCACGCTGTTGGTCTTCTTCTCGATCGAGTCGATGCCCACACGCGTCTGCGCCTCCATGTTGCGCCGCACCGTTGGGTTCGAATCGGCGAGCCGGATGAGCACCGTCTGGATGAAGCGCGCCATGATGCTCGTAATCGTCACGGCGGGCCGCACCGACGGCAGATAGCTTAGGTCGGGCTCCGTCTTGACATTTTCTTGCGAGGTCGCTACGTCCAGCGCAGCGTCGAGCGCCGTCTCCACGTACACGCGGCCCATGGCCATCATCAGTAGGCCCAGCAGCACGTTGACGTCCTTGGGCGTCTCGGCGGCGCTGCCCAGCTCGAGCGTGCGGCGCACGCTCTCAGCCAGCCACTTCATCATGCGCTTGGCGCTGGCCGTGCTCAGCACGCCGTCCTCGTCCGAGACCTCGATTTCGTTCTTCTTGTCGGTGTCCTGGATGCCGGCGACGCGCAGCATCATAGCTTTCTGTGTCGGCGTCAGGTCCGACGAGTCCAGTCGTTCCATGTAGGCGTCCTTGGCCGAGGCCAGCAGCTGCGTGCCCTGCTGGGCAATCTTGCCCATGAAGCCAGCGCGCGTGGCCTTGGGCCGCCGCGAGTGGTACAGGGTAAACTTAAAGAGCAGCGAGTTGTACATTTCCTCCAGACTCTTCCGCTCCTTCTCAATGTACGAGCTTCCCACAAGGTACGGAACAAACAGCTCCTCGACCTGTTGGTCCAGGGTCTGCGCGATCTGGCTCGAGCAGGGCTCGGGGTGCTCCGTCAGGCCGTGCGTCTTGAGGTCCTCGACGAGCGCGCCAATGTAGCTCCGGGACGCGTGCAGGGACCGGAGGTAGGCCAGCGTCGAGACGGTGCTGGCCTTTTCGAGCACCATTTCTAGGCGCTGTTGGATCGACTGCTGGAACACGCGCTGGATAAATTTGATCAGGACCGTCTCGTAGTAGGGGAAGGCCCGCTTGATGATAAACGACTCCTCCTGCATGATGATCCGGACTTCGTCTATCAGGGACTGCAGACTCGGCTCGACGCCCGGCGGGTCTGCGTCGGGGTCGGCCAGTTGGTTCCACATCTCGCCATCCGTCGTGACTTCGTCGGTTAGGAGCTGGTCCCGGTCGATGAAGAACTGGTGCTGGTTGACAAACGCGGCGATGACGCTAGTGCCGCCGTTGAAGTCGTGCAGCACCTTGGCGCACTCGAGCATGTCGTCAAAGTTCTGCCGCCGGTAGCTGTTGTTGAACTGCTTCAACAGGTCCTGCTCCAGCGTCTCCGAAAACTTTTCGAGCGCCTCGCGCGTGTTGTGCGTCTGGCCGCTGCCGTTGCCTGCGCCGTTCGTGCCGTTGCCGTTTGTCGTGCCGTTCGTCCCGTTGGTGCCATTGGCCCCGTTGATGCCGTTGGCCGCGCGGCCGCCTTTCGTCTCGGCCCACGATGCCGGGTCCAGCCGCTGGCTGATGCGCATCAACTGCCTTGAAATCACAGCACAGCGCACTTTGTTCTCGGCGCCACCCTGCCGCTGGATTTCCTCGAGCGGCGTCAGCTGCCCGGTCTCGCTCAGCTCCGTCCAGCACTGCACCAGGAAGGTGGCGTCCAGCGCGCGCCTCCGCTTGCGGTCCAGCTCCTCGAGCTTCTCGCCGATCTGCACGGCAATGTTGCCGCCGCCCGTGTCGGGTCCTAGCCGGCTCCCGCGCTCGATCGAGCCGTTCGCTGTTCCGCCGGGGTTGTTTAAGCTCAGGTCCAGCGCCTCGAACTGCGCCATGGACTGGTCGAGCTTGCTGCCGAGGGTGTCGAGGGTCTGGTCGTGCTGGATCTCCGCACGGCGCACCTGCGACAAAATGTCCGACTCCTTTTCTTGGAGCTCTTCGGAGAGCGATCCAAGCTGAGAAAGCGCATCTAGTAGGAGCGAAGAGGGAAACTGTTAGCACGCGACTCCGCCCAGCACCAGCACCAGCGCAGCTTGCCATTGGACCACTTACTCTCAAACGTCCGGATCAACGGTTTTGGGTCGAAGGCTTGCTGTGCTGCCGCACCGGACCGTCGGTTGGCCGGCACGGCCGTCTCGGCCAGCGTGTCGACAAAGTCGCGGACGATGAAGTCCTTGTTGGAAAAGTCGTCGAGGGTGAAGCTGGGCCCCTTGGGGAAGAGGGCCCTCGATGCGGCCGACGAGACGCGCTCCATCCTGTCTCGGGTCACGCGCGGCGTCGCTCAGAGGGAAGAAGAGTGACAGGCCCCAAGGAGACGTGAGTAGATAGCGAGGGCACCTGTCGACGGACGATGGTGAAGATGAAGGGGGAAGGACGAAATCGAGGTTGCAGATGGCTGCAGCCTCACATCGCCGAGCTATCCAGTCCACGCGGCAGATGAAGTGGGGCGTCAGATGTTCGTCGTCGTCAGTACTGTTCGTCGTATCGTGCCTGTGCCGTCAATCCATGAAGAGGTGTGTGGTGGAAAGGTGTTGCGTTGGCGCGGCTGAGCTGGTTGTCGTCTTGGAAAGGGAGCAGCATCGCAGATCGACAGCTTGCCTGACGGATGGCGTTGAAGCACAGCGCCGTAGCGATCTAGCGCGCTGTAGCGGGCGCTGTGGCTTGGGTGCAGATGTCATCGAGGGGCGCGGCTAGGGGGTGAAGGCGACGCCTGTGATTGGGCCGCCGCGTCAGCCACGGGGGAAGGAGCGCCCAGGCCAGGCCCCCAAACCACATGCTTGACCATGCCAACGTGCGCGAATCTTACGAAGGAGGCAATACGAAAACCTGGCCAGTTGGACCTTCCCATTCGCGAAAGCTGCCAGCTACAAGCCAACTATCGATTATGGATGCATGCCCTGCCGCGCGGTCAACGTGAACCGCTCCTTCCTTAACTTTGCAGTTTACATCTCTGCCTGCGGCTGCTCTTCCCAGCTGTGATCCTATTTCTTCCCAATTTTCCCATTTTCCCACCCTCGTTTTCCCGGCGGCATCCACGGCGATTGCCTCCCTGCACACACAATGTCGTTCTCATCGCGAGACACGCTGCTCTACCGCAAGGATGCGCGGTCCGGCCACAAGCTGCTGACGCACGAGGAGCGTCTTGAGCTCGTCAAGGTCAGTTATGCTTCCATTCCTATTGCATGAGATCGTCGCAATCTGGAAGAAGAGACCCGAAGACGACGACAGGTGGCAAGGTAGCAGATATCGCTTTTGCCTTCTCTTCTGTTGTCGAGGGACTTCTCCAATCCATTGCAATTTCGAGAACCCCCTTCTATCCCTGCTTCAGATGCGCCCTGCCAGGTATCCTCGCAGCCGAGCCCTGCAGTGGCACGATCAGTCGCCTGCATCACATGCAGCTTGTCTATGACGATATTCGAGAACGCACTCCTAACACAGCTCCTGTCTTGCAGCCCTACCTCCCACCGGTACCCAAATCACCGGTCACTCGCACCGAGACCGAGAAGACGGGCGCCCGTAGCGATGCCGGCAGCACCGGCAACTCCAGCGCCAGCAAGTTTCTGCTCCGGGAGACGACACGGGAACGCTTCAGCGTCCGCAGCTTCCTCGCCCACCAGCTCTACGTCCTCATCTACATCGTCGTCCACGCCATCTTTTCCGTCTTCCGCCGCTTCCGCGTCGGCTACCACGGCGTCCGCGATCGCATCTACTCCGTCCTCAAGTACCACCACCGCACGCCCGAGATCATTGCCCGCGATGTCCGGGACCTGCGGCGGCTGCCCAAGCACCTGAGCGTCGTTCTTCAGCTGGAGGACAACGGCCATGGGCTTGCGGAGCTGGAGCGTCTCGTTAACGAGGTCTCCGACATTGCCGCCTGGTGCGCCTCGGCAGGCATCCCCATGCTCTCAGTCTACGAGCGGACAGGTCAGTTCCAGGCACCCTACATACATAGATCTTCGCGATGCAATGACGCAACGATGCTAACAGTCCACGCCACAGGCATTCTCAAGAGCTACCTAGCCGACACCCACCGCGCGGTCTCGCAGCGCCTGACGACCTACTTTGGCCGGGTGCACCCAGCCGTCACGCTGCAGGCACCGCACCTTCCCTCTATCGAATCGACGGTGTCGCCACACGCGCGCGAAAACGGCGAGACGGACGACGGACACATTACTATCATGCTGCTGTCCGAAGAGGACGGCCGCGACTCGCTGGTGGACCTGACCAAGACGCTTGCTGAGATGGCGCAGCGATCCAAGATCTCTCCGTCCGACATCAGCATCGACCTGATCGACGCCGAGCTCACCGAGAGCGTCATGGCCGAGCCCGACCTGCTGCTCCTCTTTGGCCCGCACATCGAGCTGTCTGGCTACCCGCCCTGGCAAATCCGCTTGACGGAGATTTTCCACTTGCCCGACAACCACAGCGTGGGCTACCAGGTGTTCCTGTCGGGCCTGTACCGGTTTGCCGACGCCGAATTCCGTGTTGGGCGCTGAGCGACACCTTATCAGTCGGCACCAAACCAGACCACCGCAAACTTTACACATCAACGGCCACGATGTTTCACCAAGTTACATTACAGTTTTAATCGCCCACGTCGGCCTGTTCTCATTACGGATTTCATTTTGCGCCTATATTTTCTTATTTCTTTTTCCTTTCATGGTATTGTAAACAATGGGAGCGACCCGTTAGCATGTGTTTTGGCCCGAGAATCAAAGAGAGTTGAGACGGGATCGATGGCCGTTGGGCGGCTTCACGCAAAATGTTAGTGCGCCACACTTATTTAGAAAATTTTCATGACGTAACGCCACACTTTTTTCACCTGTCATTGAGCTTCAAAAATTCAACTAGTCAGCCAACAGCACATGTACTTCGTTGTGTTTATTTTTACGAAAGCAACCCGAACCTTTTTTTTTTTGTCATCCCATCTATATTCTTATTTTTTTGCCCTCCTCTCGTTGCGCTTTTCGAGCAGCCTCACTCCAGACAGCCCTGCCATCCCACCACATATTCCACCCCTCCACATGATAGCGGGCCAGAAGCGTCCGCGGCCGGGCAGCAGCGACGACGCCGACGCGGGCACCAGCTCCGGCTCCGGCCCAGTTTCCTCAGACATGAGCATCTTCCGGCCCCCAATTCTGCGGACAGCCGCGCTGACGGCAGCCGCAAGCCTGAACAAGGCACTTTTCACCAGCACATTTGAGATCGCGGCCGCACAAGTGCACGACAACCGCCTCATCTCCAAGTACCAAAAGGCGCTGACCTCAAGTAAGGAGCTCCTACGAGTCGAGCGCGTAGCGTCCGTGGCCGATGTCCCAGAGGTACCAGTAGAGCCGGCCGCCGCCGCCGCCACTACGCCAGCCAAGCCACTCCCCAAGAGAAAATGCCTGCTGCTGCGGCCGGGCATCGTGCCGTCGTCCCCAGAGACGTGGAGCGACGTGCTCAAGCAGGGCGTCGAGAAGAGCGAGCTCGGCCTCATTCCGTACCAGCTGACGCTGCACTACGACCACTGGACGTCGCGCGAGGTGCTCGTCTCGGTGCTGCCCGAGGAGTTCCACGACGACATCCCGACGGGCTTCAACACGGCCGGCCACGTGGCGCACCTCAACCTGCGCGACCGCTTCAAGTCGTACAAGCACATTGTAGCAGAAGTACTTCTCGACAAGAACCCGCAGCTGCGCACTGTCATCAACAAGATTGACCTCGTCGGCACGGAATCGGTCTTCCGCACGTTTCCCTACGAGGTGCTGGCGGGGCCCGACGACATGGACGTGGAGGTGCGCGAGAACGCCTGCACGTTCCGCTTCGACTACAGCAAGGTGTACTGGAACAGCAAGCTGGAGCCGGAGCACACGCGCCTGCTGTACCTGTTCAAGCCGGGTGAGGTGGTGGTGGACCTGATGGCGGGCATCGGGCCGTTTGCGGTGCCCGCGGGCAAGCGCGGCGTCTTTGTGTGGGCCAACGATATGAACCCCAACAGTTACGAGGCGCTCGGCAATGCGATCCAGCGCAACAAGGTGAGGCCGTACGTGCGGCCGTTCAACGAGGACGGGCTGGTGTTTATCCACCGGTCGGCGGACTTAGTGCGCGAGTCGTCTGAGGCAAACGAGGGTGCGCTTGACGTTCCCGACACGGTGGCCCCGAGGAAGCAAGGAAGCAAGCCAGCACCGGCGCCGGCACCAGCGCGGCCGGCAAAGGATTCCCCTGCCGCCACCTCAGGCGGTCCCAAATCTAGGAGACAACCGCCGCCTCGCCGGCACGTCCCCGTCCCGCCCACCGTTTCGCACTTTGTCATGAACCTGCCGGCGTCCGCCATTACGTTCTTGCCCCGCTTCCGGGGGCTGTACGCCGGCCACGAAGATCTCTTTGCGCCGGCCGCAGGTGCCGTGTCACAGGCAGACAAAACCTACCCCAAACTGCCCATTGTGCACACGCACTGCTTCGCGCCCAAGGACGAGGACCAGAGTGTGCCCCTTGGCGACGTGTGCGCCCGCGTGTCGGCAGAGCTCGGCGTGCAAATGACGCTCTGCCCGCGGTACGAGGACGTCGAGAACGACGACCCGCTGGCCGCCGAGCCGAAGAACCTGGTCTATGTGCACAACGTGCGGGCCGTGGCGCCGCACAAGTCCATGTTCTGCGCCAGCTTCCGGCTGCCGGCGTCCGTGGCGTTTGCACCGAGGATGGAGGAGAAGGCAGAATAGGCAGATTGGAGACGGCCGGACGATATGAAAATAGCAGCAAGCTTGATGTGCCACATAGCGTTTGATACTTTTAATTACTACGAACCTACGACAAAAGCAACCAATCTTCCATCTGACGATTTTGGGAGCATGAGGCTCTCTCTTGCTCGATTTCGTGGATCGCATCAGCTCATCGGCTCCCTCTGGCGAAACGAATCACATAGTTTGCACGAGATTTCTTGATCTAAACACAGCATGTCGTCGATACCACGACAGCTCGGGCAGTTACAGGTTCGGTGAAATAGCCGCTTGTTTGACAAAAGCTCCGCGGGGGAGCTCTCTGCCCCGTGAGCTCCATGCCAAGCGGTGCAGCGAGACCTTCTCCTCACGTTCACACACGTTCCCTGTAGGTTCGGTCTGTGAGGGGGTCGCAGTTTGACAAGATAATATGCGGGCGAGGGCACACTATTGTGATAGAGAGCTCACGGAGCGGGTTTCTGAAAGATACTGCGGTGTATGGTTACCTGTGATGTGTGGAAACATACGAATATATATTGGTGGACAATTAGATCGTGTGAATTTTATACAATTTATGTTGTCGAGTATCAATTAGATAAAAAATAAGATCAAATAAACCAAAGTCAAAAACAACATATTTTATCGACATAGTTAAATTCATTAAAATATAATCTCATCTACATGTCATCACATATCAAAATGAGGCGGTTATGACACGACACGACGAGCCTTGTGACATATCCTCTTGCTATTCATCATCGCCCATACCGTACAACCGGAGAGCTTTACTCAGCAAACCAATCACCAAGCTCGATATTAACAGGAGCTCACTCGGCCAGCAATGACGAAACCCTAGATACAGGGTCTTTTTGACAGATACAGTTCGACAACGAATGAGCAATGTAGTAACCCGAGTGAGAAGCTCTGGATGCAGCTCTGTTGATCAAGGGAGATGATCGGAGCCGAACGATGGCGAAATACGCCGTTATACGTTGCTGTATGGTCTTTGCAGACTCAGTTGGTGCGTTTTCGACATAGATGGACAGGATACGCACCTCAGCACGCCCAAAAAGGACAGAACAAAAATACCACAGAATCGACCAGAAAAGGACTACGGAATCGACCAGAAAAAGAAACGGCAGATCGGCACTGCTCCCTTGAGCGGACAAAGAAAGCTTGTTTCCCCCCCAGGACAGAACGACGGCCTCTGGAGCTAGACAAAGATATGTGAGGAACCAAAGGAGAAGAGTGGAAGAAGGGAGGAGGCATGAGAGAGACAAAAGGAGGCGAGGAGGCGAGGAAGCGAGAAGGCAAGTGTTGGGGATGCTAGGGCGTGCCGTTGGATGTTTGCTTGAGCTCCGATAGCTCGACGGACGGCCGACCAACAGAACACACATGTTGCAATTTTAGAAACGCTGGTTTTCTATCTTTCTTTGAAGTCGATTTTTCTCATGTTGCCGTTGCTGATCGGTTGTTGATCGGTTGATCGGTTGTTTGTATTTTGTTTTTTATCGCCTGCGTTTCACTATCGATGGATTCCAGATGCACATGCCATCAATGTCATATGCATGCATATCCGTCTTGCGCATCACAAGCCAATGCTCCCAAAAAGCATCTGATATTCTGCCAGAATGACAAAAACATGCCAGCGCATGCTGCACCTCCTCGAGTCTCGGTCAAAGGGCAGCCAGACCCCTCCATGAAGATGTACTTTTACATCGTAGATGTGACTTACATGATGGCCACCGCGCGGCCATCGGCTCGGCAGACGAGCAGCTGGCGAGCGGCCACGGCAACGGTGCTTGGTTCTTTGTTCTCGGTGCTTTGTGTCTTGCAACAGGGATAGAGACGGCTCGTCGTAGGTGCTCGTCACCCAGAATTGCACATGAATTGATCAAAAGGCCACGAGTCAGCACCGTCCTGTCGCGAAGATGTCCTCAGAGAGCGATGTCTTGAATTGCCCATGCATCGCCATGCGCTTGTACCATGTATATGTCGTTGTGTGATAGTGCGATATGATATCGTTATCGCTCCTCGTTTCCGGGGGGGGGGCATTATCCTTGATGCACGAATCTCCGTCGCTTCACCGGGGAGGAGGGGGAGACAGGAGGTGGTGGTTGCATCGTTTGTACGGGGTGTGGTTCTATTAGCTGTCGGAGGCCAGAGCTCTGACGAACGACGCGGAGGCCGGTGAGCGACGGCACGCGCAACAGAAGGGTAAGGCCAACAATACCCGAGAAGAGAAGGAGGGAAGGGGGGGAGGCGCCATGCGCTGCAACGATTGGGCGACAGACAGGGAAGGCGCCGTGCGTGCGCGTGGGGGGAGGAAGGAGGGAAGGAGGAGGGTGAACGCATCCAGGAGCACAAAATCACACTGCACACAGCAAGAGGCACACAAAACCACACACACAAAACGCACTCGCACACCACGCGCATACGCACACACGCAAAATACTCGGTCTGTCGTACGCTACAAAGAAAATGCGAGCAATTGTCCGGAGCGAGGAGGGAAAGCACTGATAGTGCGGCGGAGGCGGGCTTTGTCTGCAGCGCTCCAGACCACGGCGGACCGCTCTAGAGAATGGGAAGGAAAGAGGAAAGAGCGAAGCAAAGAAAAAATAGCGGAAAGAAGGCTGGAGGGGAAATAAACAACCAGAGGTAAAAAGAGAAAGAGCTACCGCGTCGCACAAAATGAAGAAAAATGGAGAGAAAGAGGAAAGAGCAGGACGAAGATAAAACGGATCCACGCCGACGGCCCTGTCTTGTCAGAGCGCCGTCTAGGCCCTTGTTAGAACGACTTCCAGCCTCCCCGACCCTGTTTGATACGCATGTCTAGACCGGACATCCAGGTTCTGGGCGTCGAGGGTGTCCAGATTTTCCATTTGTTTATTCTCCTCGACGCTGGGCGAGCGCTCTCCCCGTCTTACCACCAAGGCCTCGCCACAGCCCAATCCACATTGAAAACAGGAAAGGAAGAAAACGAGGCAAGAGCAGAGGACCCCGAACGTGCCCTACCACCGCGTACGTGTAAGATACTTGCCATGGCTGTAGATACAAGTGCGCGAACGACCAGGAGATAGCAGCTGCAGTGTATATCCAGTCCTTCCTCTTTCGTCTTCCACACCTCCTTCGGCTTCGCCTGCCTTGCTTGCCTTGCTGGCCTTGCCTGGTTGCCCATCGTGTCACGTCGCATTGCAGCCGGTAGGGCGGTCGATTTCAAGATAGAGAATGAGAGGGAGAAGATGGCTCCAACGCGAGGAGCAATTTACTTTTTTTGTGTTTTTTTTTCTCTTCTCATCCACCGGGGGCTTGATAGCATCTTTCCTGCCGGCCCACCTGTCTCGCGTCTCCCGCGGGCTCCGTTGCAAAGGCTCCGCAATCGTATCAAAATCTTTAAGAGGGCTGTGAACGAGCATGGAGCATGTCCTCCGTTCTGCGCAGGTGAGAGGAGAGAGCCCTCGACTCGATCCTTTTTTCTGGAAGAACAAGGTTCTCCGATATAAAATCGTGGGGGCCAGGTCGGGCCTTGCCCATCCAACGCTCCTTCCTGGTGCCGGGCTTCGCCGGCAGCGGAGAACAGCGACGGCCGCGATAGGCAACTGCAACCCCCTTCTTGATAAAGCGTCTTGAGCGTGAATTTGTATGTGCAGACAAAACCGCTGGACTTACAAAATGCAATGCGACGAACCCCCGGCCCATCGACGCACGGAGCAGCAGGTGCACACACCGAGGTGCTAAATCACCTGTGGGATGCTTTTCTGTCTGTTTCTTTCATCTTGTTTTGTACGGAGTAACGCGAGGGTCAACCCCCACGAGGAGGCAAGGCTATGGGGCCTTTCTAATAGGGAGCCCCCACAGGCAGGTGGTGCTCCTGCCCTGGAGGTGCCACTGCCAGGGCTGCTCTCCTATGTCATTTTCGGAAGGAGAGAGGGGCAGACCGGGCAGCCGACGAGGCATTTGTCGACATCAAGAGATAATGCAATCGTAAGAGAAGGGGGAAAAAGGCGAAACGTGAAATGAGAAGATGAAAAATACAAAGAAAACAACGTACAACAAATTGTGAACAAAAAATGAGGCCAGGATTCTTGATTCTTGTCCTGTGATCACAACCTAGCCGTGCCAGCTGGCAAGCCCCTCCCCTCCATCCTTCCCTCCTTGCCCCCCTCCTGGCCCTCCTTCCGCTACACCCTCCCACCCCTCTTTCTTAGAGCTCAGAAAGACGGTGAGCAGCCAACGTTGGAAGGGTGGGCAGTAGCGAAACGGGAGGAGGGTAGGAGTAGAGCGGGAAAGAGGGGATGGGGGAGGGAGAGGGGAGAAAAAGAAGAGGGGCGGAGAAAGGAGCTCGAAATTCGCCTTGAAACGGGACATGGCAGATGACGAGATATAAAAGGACAGTGGGGGGTTACGGCGGCCGCGTGGTGTGCGCACACACAGCTTGGCGACTATGGGAGTGAAGGAAGAATAAGAATTGCGAGTGCGAGTAAAGTGCTTCGATATGCTTCTTAATATGATTAAAGCTGGAATTGACTTTTGTACGTTGTATGTGCTGCATCGTTCCGATTGCCGTGCCTGCGGGCAATCTAACTCTGGGCCGGCAGGAGCTGTCCACATGGCCTGCCGCCCACATACGGAGTGTGCACCTGCTGGCAGTTCTTTCCCCTTGTGAGCCCACATCAATACGGAGCGCTCCGTATCTTTTGGCTCCGTATTTTGCGCCCGAACGGAGCACGACCGTCCCCCGGAAACAGCAGTTGACTTCGAGGTTGCAGCAAGATATTCCAAGAAGTAGATAATGGGCAAACACAACAGCAGCCGAGACAAACCTTCGAAGAAAAGGGGAGGGAAGCAAAAGAAACAGCCTGTTCTGACCTGTCACTTTTCCCTCGCTGCCGGGCCCTGAGCACTAAATCCGAGGACCATGTCGGTGCAATGTGACTGTCTCGAAGTTGTGAGTGTAAATGTTAGATACATACTCCGTACTCTATTTCATACTGCAAGGGTGCGTATTCTCCAGCACGACGCAATATGCCTCGGAAGGGATCGACAACCGGCCCAGGCCTGGCCAGGCTCAGGCAAGCAAATGGAACCCTGGAACAGCTTGGACGATGGGATAGATGGGAAAGCTGGAACGCTGAAACGCAAACAGCTGGCAAGCTGGCAAGCTGGCAAGCTGGGAAGCCCGGGAGCTCAAAAGCTGGAAAGCTTGTTGTAAGATACTTCCAAGGTCCAGAACAACATTGTACACCAATGGCGCCCAGCCTCACAGGTTCTGCGCATCACTTGACCTCTGTTTGTGGCAGCGCACATTTCGGTGCTGTTGCCCATGTCTCGTCCTTCGTTCTGTCTCGTCACTTTTGTTGTCTGAGCATGTTTCCATTTGTGTTACCGGCCGCGAACGCGTTGTGTCCTTTTGTGTCGATCACAAACGTACAACGAACACAGTCGAGACAGTCTGTCCCTGCGCGCACATCATATCATAATCATACGCTCTAATTGCCGTCACGAGGTCGGGGCATTTGTAGATGCACATCGATGGGGATGTGCCATTTCCGGGGATCGTGCTGCCCCATCTTTCGCGGCGTTGTCGCGCTCGCGCCTGTTGCCTTATCTGGGCGTGAAACATGCGAGATGGGCGATACTCGTAGAGACCGGATGTACGAGCAAAACTAAAACGACGAAAGTCTCCGAGGCAAGAACAAAGAAAACAAAACGCTGCGCGGGTCTTACAATGACAAAGCCGCACAGCACCCAGGCCAGCGACAGCGGCCGATCTCCCAAGGCCCCGGTCTTCCCTCCCTTGTGTATCTTACTCCGTAGCATCCTACTCTATTCCCTCCCTGGCAACGTCTTGCGCGCAGCAGTTGGCGCGGCCTTTTTCGTCTTCTCACAGCTTTCGAGGTGCTTCGTTCGTCTCGCACGTCGTATTGCCCATTGCCCACTGCGTCCAGCGTCCATGGCACACAAGTGCAGCCCCCTCTGGAATGCAACACGGTTCGCCCAGTATGTCTCACATCTGCCGTTGACCGCATTCTGTCAAGGCGGAAGCCAGAGAGCCAGTCCCCGGAGAGGAGAAAGGCTTGGAGGGCCTATTCGTAAGCTGTGGCATGCAGTTCATGTCCAAATATTGGCGTGTTTCTGTTTGTCGTTTCCTTGCTTTCTCCTTTCCTTTTCGGTTCCCAACGGGCGCCCTTTCCTTCTTTTCAGTTCCTGGCTGCCCCTCTCTCGCGCACCGCACCAACGCACCTGTTGTTTTGTTTCAACGCAACCATGCTGTCATGCAAAACAGGATACGGCAAGTTACGACCGGGGAGTATGGGGTATTATGGGGCGCCGAGCGCGTACAAGTACGATACAAGTACTATACTCCGGACGTGTGGGAGTGCGAGCACTTGCATCGTATGGGGCCATCTTACGACATATCTTACAAGAGTAATACCAGTAATACCAAGACATGGTTTTGATTTGTGCTTGTATCTGTCTCATGAGCACGAATACCCGTAGCGCATCGCCTCTTCGATGTTCCTTCCCCTTTCTTCTTCGTTCTTTCATTCATTCTTGTTCCTTCTTTGTTTCTTATCCCCTCGGCCTCTCAGGCACAAGGGCGCGTTGCATCCAATGGTTGGTTGGATCTTGGCTCGACTTTGCTGTCTCTCCTTTCGGTGGTTCTTTACTGGCTTGTTGGCCCTGGCTAGGTCTTTGGCCTGGCCGCCGTGCGTCAAATGTGATTCACTGAATAAGCCCTACAAAAGTCATACCGAATGCAGCTCAACAGCTCTCCCAAGCTCTCCAAGCCAATCACCACAGTCAACGAGCAGAAAGCAGAAGACGAAAAGAAGGCATTCTAGGAACGGTACGTCGTAGTTGTTTGTTGCTCGCCTCGCGGCTCGCTATCTTCGCGCCCTTCGTCTCTTGTCGTCTTTGCTCTAGCGGAGCATGTCGGAAATGTGCCTTTTCTACTTCCTGCCCTTTCTAAGTCCAGGTATTGGAACCACTCCTCGACTTTCTCTCCTTCCTCCTTCCTACCGTTCTTGCTCGTCCTTTCTGTCGCTCCGTTCTTTCCCTTTACTTTGTTTCTCGTTTGCGGTTTTGGCTCTTTCCTCGCGTCTGATTCGTCCGTCTACCAGGACGCCTATCTGGCCTGCAGGCGGTCTAGTGGAATCGGCTCCCCGGAACTGCACTAGCCTATGGAGTAGTAGCATCTGTCTGTCCGACCGCCTCACTGCCTTGGCTGGTCCATTCTCGATTTGGTGATGGTCCAGAGCCCACCTCCATACGAGTCGTCCGCGCATTTGGGACGGTGTCTGTTTGAGTAAAAATATCTTGCAATAAATCCCTTTCCAAATACACGCACTGCCAGTCATAGGACCGATACAGACCTCGCCGCCGCCGCCGCCGGCGACCTCACCGGGCCTCGGCTGCGACGCCAGCGGGTTGTCCGCCGACAGTCTGCTTTTGCGTGGCAATTCAAGGCAATTCAACGGGCCGGCATCGAGGCATCTCAGGCCTCCTGTGCGCTCTCGCGGTAACAAGCGAACGAGGTAGAAAGGGTCACTCTCAGAGTCTCTGGCCCCAGCTTGCCTTGAGGGGAAAAAGGCCCTAGAGTCTAGACCGAATGGCGTATCTGACACGGCCTTGGACAAGAGGAAAGAGAGGAAAAGCGTCCGGCCTAGCAGTCTGGCCTGTGGAGAAAGAAAGAGGCAAGTGCAAGGGAGGTCGCCTCGGTCGTCCTTTCTCTTCGCTTTGGCGCATGGAGAGCAAAAAGTGAGATGCGCTAACAATGCCGCCGTTTTGCCTCCCCTCCACACCCCCAACGAAATTTTCTTAGTCGTCGAGCTCTTTTTCGCTTGTTCGGTCCCTTTTGCCATTTCCTATTTTGCGTCTGGTTTTTTTCTACTATGTGTTTGTCAAAAAATAAGCAAAACGCAGATGAGAGCAGCGCCTAGCCTCGAGTTTCACCCGGTGTATTCGTCGTGCTGGAAACGGCCTGCTATGGCGGCCGTCCACTGTTTTTCGACGCTCGGCATGAACGACCTGCTGGCCCGTCCCAGACAACGCTTGCGCCTGGTCCGTGCTTGCCCTGTCTTCTTGTCCACCGCTCGACCCAGTGCCAGTTTCTGGTAGGTCATGTGCCTCGACAAAGCCTTCTTTTTGGGCTTTTTTTGACAACGCCGCCCGCCGGCCACTGGGCTCTTCTCTCGGGGTTCTTTCCTCTTTTCCCCTCCCTCTTCGCCTCCCGCCCCTTGCACCTTCCTCCTTCCGTCCTGTTGCTCTTTGTATCGCTCCTGGTTCGTGCTTTCCTCACGCAGTAAGGGGCTTCGATTGCGCCTTCCCCTCTTCCCTCTTAACAGGCATTGCGAGAGTATCCTGCAGAGCACAATACGCTGTATTAATACTCTCTCATGTACTCGTACGTCGTAGCACTCTCGCACTCTACGGTGTCCGTTTGCACGTCGCACGTAGATGCTCCTCTCGCTCTCCCTTGCTTGTTTGGGCTTTTGCTCTGTGCTGTTGGCCAGCAAGTAGCAAGTCGACATCAATCTTCACCGTTGTGCAATCACACACCGCAGAATCGCCAGCCAATCAGCGTAGCCCCTGCAGCCACTGGAGCAGGGGAAGAAGGTGCAAAGGAGAAAGTGAGAAGTATCTGACCTTGCCTGCATGCTCCTTCCGCACCCAGACAGAGGTCACCTGCATTGGGGGGGTGGAGGGGCGTGAGGGCGTGTGGGTGTGTGGGCTACTCGTGGTGGCCATTCGCAGGTCCCGACGCGCAGGCCCTTTCCTTCCTTTTCCCCTCTTTTCTGCCTTTGCATTCCCCCCCTGTAGTATGTTTTTTTTTTCGATGCTTCCTTCCTTTCTTCTCCTTCGCTTCCTTTCGCTATTTTCCTCCCTTTCGCCTCCACCTCCACCCAAACTGCATCTCCACACATCCTTTCTTCCCTTCTCCCCCCTTCACTACCGTGCACCCCCCCTGCAACCCATGCATCCCGCCTGTTGTTGTGTATTTCCCAATCGGTTGTGCTTCTCGGCGTCTCGTTCTTTTTCATTCTTTTCTCCTCGTCACTTCACAAGCCTGGAAAAAAGTGCTGTTCGATCCTCGAGTCGCCTCGATGATCGATCTCGACCTTCTATCGACAGCGTCATCCACCTTGCTTGTCTCTTTTCACTGACGTCTTCCTCCCTTCACCTTTTTCTCAAACCGCTAGGCCCATCTCCCTCCTCACCACGACCCCTTTGCTGCTCGCTTTTACGGAATTGGCACACCCTGGTCACCGACCCAGACCGACCGTCCTCGTCCCTAATTGCCTCCCATCTACTACGGAACGGAGTACGGAGTACTTCACTCTGCACATCCTACGCGGCTGCGCGCTCTCGCCTCCCCGAACGGTCGCTGGCCAGAACCTTTGCTATCACTGTGTAAAAACAGAGACCCAACTTGCACTCAAAAGCCTGCAGGGGTGGTGGCCTGGCCGGAAGTGGAATTGTGGGCTTTCGAACCTCACCTTTTCTTTTTTTAACTCTTTTTTCTTTCGTCTTTTCTTTTTTTCTTTTGCTTCACTTTTTTGCCTTTTTTCGCTCGTTTCTGATTCTCTGATTCTCTCGACATACCCAAAAACTACCTCGTAATACTGTCATGTACGTGCATCCCCCTCTCCCCCAACATTCATTCTAGCCCATTCCCATTCCAGACTCCAGTGCAGAGGAGAGACACTGTCCGACTGCCAATCCCTCCCCATGCCGTTCTCTCTCCTCTCTCTCAGGGCTCCCACACGCCCAGCTTGCGTCCTCCCACACGCCCTTGCACCCACTCCTCCTCCCACACCCTCCTCACCCTCTCACACCTCAGTCCGATGAGCCGGTACATTCATCCGTTCTTCTTGAACTCTCCCTCCCTCTCTTTTGCTCTCTGAGCTGCGACACCAGGAAAAAGGCCACCGCCTTTTCACTCTCTTCTATTTCTCTGCAGCTATCCTGTGGCTCCCTTTCTTCCATCGCCATTCACACTGCATCTGCATATCTCTTTTTCGTGCTAGACCGCGCGCCATCTCCCCCGTTCGGCTCTCTCTCCCTCTCTCGCTCTTTCATTTTCTCTCCTCCCCTTCTCGTCTCTTCCTCTCCACCTCCACCTCTCACTCTTCTTCTCCCTCCCACCAGCCGTTCCCCGGCATCTATCGGAGCCTTCTTCCTCGTCCCGCTCTGCCTCGTTATCTTGCCATATCTTCGTTATCGACTTTCGCCTGTTCCGGCACGCCTTTCTGATTCTGACTCAATATAACAGCCTTTCCCCGTCTTTCTGCAGCCTTGTATTCGCTCGCTTTCTTTCGACTCGCATCTTTTCACTCGCTTCCCAAAGCTACGACGACCAACGTCTCTCTACTACCGCTCTAATCCCTTAATATCACTTCTACCCTCGGAACAATTCAAAATCTTGCTTCTGAATGTCCAGGCAAGACACGGAACTACAGCACCCCGACTTCGTTCAGCAATCGTGACTCTTTTGTGGCAAAAGCCTTGTGGCATTTTGTCTCTCAAACTCGCTCAGCACGTCTCTTCAGTCTTCCCCCCTGCCTATTAGTACGACGAAACATTCAAACACCAGACCGCCTCGGCTTGCTGTCTTTTATCTCGCCTAGGACCACCCTCTCCGCCGAAAGGGAAACCCAACAACCACATCCGTCAAAAACCACCTTTCATCCTCTCACCTACCTTGCCTATGACAGAGATCCGGAAGTCGTCGACTCGTCGGAGTTGAGAATTTGACGGAGAGGTCTTGGGTATCGTAGTCAAAGAGACGAAACCTGCTTGCGTTTCTCGGCCAATCTCTCTTCTCACTATGGCTGTCGTCATCACATCTGACGAGGCCGCTCACTTCGCGCCTGGGATGCGGCGCTCGCATTCGCAGCCCAAGTTCTCTTCAAAACAGACAGGGTTTCACCAGTCTGCCTCCGCCTCCAAGATCAGTGACGTCTATCAGCAGCAGCAGCGGCAACAGCAGCAGCAGCAATCACAACAAACACAACAAAAATCACACTCTCCGAAAACACAATCACAGGCACAACAATCCGCGCCAGAACCATATCAACAAATCCCCGTCTTCTCCGACTCTTCAGCCTCCTCGAGCGCGTCTTCCCCCCGCGCCTCTGCTACTGGCGATGCCGTAGTAGCTTCGTCATCACCATCCAAGCTCCTCGTGCCGGCCCTGCGCCTGCCGCAGCGCCTTGGCCGCCCAGGCTACGGCTCGTCACCAAATGGAACCGACGACGGTACAGACGCCGACGTGGCCATCGACTATCCGCACTACGATGGGGTGAGTTACTTCAACCCGACCAAGGACTTCGACTCACCAAATCCGAGCGGCTTGGGCGAGTCATATGCTGCCTCGCCCAACGACAACACCACCGTGTCGTCGACTGGCCCGTCAAGAACGAACTCGTCCGACCAGTTTGATCTGTTCGAGCATGTGGCCGAGGACGACACGGCGGTTCGCGCGATGCCCTCCCGCCATGTCGACTACCTTTCCCATAACTGGAAGGAGGAAGACATCTGGGAGTCGTGGAAGTACATTGTCTCGCGGAGAGGTGACTACAGCAACTCGGCACGGCTAGAGAATGCGTCTTGGAGAACATGGATGAAGTCCAAGAACAAGCTGAAGACCGTTTCTCCTGAAACGCTCAACTGGTAAGCACTCGCTAACCCACCCCAAAGTTATATCCTACTTATTTACCTCTCTGACACCACCTACAGGCTCAAGGACTGTGATGTGACGTGGCTGTATGGCCCATTACAAACAGGACATGCCACCCTGGCTCCTGGTCAAGTAGCAGATAGTGTTGAACTGACCAAGTCGAACTCGTTCCTGGCAAGCAACAAGAAGCCCATTCTCAAGAAGCGGAGTATGTCGGAGATCATGCTCCAGCGGTCGCTGTCTGCTTCGTCTCTTATCAAGCAGGCTGCGGCAGCCGTCCAGGCTCAGCAGAAGGACTCAGGCTCCCGGAGAATGTCTCGGCCGCGGCTGGAGCGTGCCACAACCGACTACGTCACCTTCCCCTTCTCCTCCCGCCAGTACAGCACCGGCCCGCCTAGTATGCTGCCGTCGACGTCTTCCTCTGGAATTGTCTCGCCGAACGCGGAGCGGAGACACATCCACTTCAACGAACAGGTCGAGCAGTGTATTGCTGTTGAGGTCAAGGGTGACGACGACGAAGCTGATAGTATCATGGTGCCTCCCAACTACGACAGCGACTCCGACGACGGCGCCATCATGATGAAGCGCACGACATCCAAGCACCGCATGCAGCCGCGCCGTCGCCATAGCTACATGAGCCACCACAACGAGAGCAAGACCATCGCCATGCTCCCGTCGACCACCCTCAAATACCGCGAGGATACGCCAGACCTGCCGGGTACCGGATCGACTGGGTCCGCGATGAAGCACAGCTACCGGAGCCCCATCCTGTCGCCATCTTCGTCCCAGGAGACGCTGCGTCCGTCAAAAGCGTCCGGCAAACTGTTCTTCGGTGCGGATGATGACGAAGATGAAGACGACGACGACGATAGCGAGGGACACGGTGTCCAGCAACCCAAGGACGATGACGATGAAGACGACGACGACGATAGCGACAGTGACGACGACAACTTCGGAATGTCCACCAGTGGCCCGAAACGGCGCACTGGTGGCCTGAAATCGTCGGCATCGACTTCGAGACTCGGCGGCCATTCCATCAACAGTGCCTTGCACGCCTCATCCATGTTTGCCGACAACAGTGGCGGCAGCAGCAATGGTGGTGGTGGCGGCGGGCTCAAGCGCACAACGTCGACCAGCAGCCTTTCCGCGGAACCCGCCGGGATGCGTAGAACAGCCTCGGGCATGTTCATGCCCTACGACGAAGGTGAGCCAGCGGCAGGCGGAAATGGCGGGCTGGTTGGTCGAGTCATTGATACGGTCAACACAGCCCGCGACATTATCCACGTTATTTGGAACGTCGGCTGGAGGCCTTGAGCAGTTCGTATTTCCCCATGCGGCTGACTTTCTCGAGGTACTCCAGGGTGGTGTCCTTTTAATTTGTCGCCTGAGGGCTTTGCTGATCTGTTTGCTTTTTTGATGAATAGGAGGAAGTTCTAGGACCCTGTCATCTATCCCACGCCATCATCGAGGTCGATGATGGTATCGCTATCTTGCCTTTCTTTGGAAAATTCGCGCGCGCATGGTATCTTTGTCTGTTTTGTCTCTTTGTTTGTACAATTAGTATAGCAACGAGGCGGCACGCATTCGAGCAACGGAGAGCGAGCGGAGGACGACAACCACTAAACCGGCACACAACACTGGCTTCGACCCTTACCACCTATATATACCCCGGATGGACACCTCGATTTACGAATGCACACCCGTCTCGAAACCGAAGGCGACCACCCATAACTACATCTATTTTATAACCTCGAAACATCAAATCTCGCGACCTGCCTCACAAACCATGGCAGTTTTCTTAGTTTCATTTTTTACGGTATGAACTCGACTCGACTCGACGACCAACCGATATCTCTCTTGTTACGAAACGGCATTTTCAAACGGCGTTTAATTTTATTGTTTGCCTCTTTTCATGCACTTTGCTCGCCCCGGAGTTGGATGCAGCGACAAAAAAAAAAAAACGGAAAAATATATTTTGGTCGAAAAGGTCGACACAAACAGACCGGATACACGGATTTGGCCTTTGGGAGGAACGGACACACATGGTTTTGTTCCTATTTTTCTTGTTGATTGACCCTGTTACGAACAGTTGTCATCAACACAGCATTTTGTTACGGGGGCGGTTAGGACGGTATTCCGGTTTGGGAGACTCTTGTCTCGGGAGATTTTCGCGCTTTTTTGGTCTTTTTATCACGGCCGGCGGGTGGACTACTCATTACTTTTTTTCCCTCTCTTGTTTCGGTTGTCTGTACTTGTTTATTTTTATTTGTCTGGCTTTTTGTGCCTCGGGAACCAGGGGCAAAGGGGGGTTAATGGGCACATTTGGATCGGATGGGCGCGAGCTGCGAAACGGCAAAAAAACAAATATGGATATGGATATGAGTTTCCATGGTCACAAAGGGAGCGTGCTTTTTTCAAACCGGTAGCAAATAACATACATGGCATTCGTTTTGAAAACTATTTTCCTTCAAACTTTACTATGCAAAAACGCGAGTGGTGTGAATGTTGCAGATATTAGTTTACATAAATCGCAACGCATATCTCCTGCACGTCGCAGTGAATAAATATATGATTTAAGTTGAGAGGTCTATATGGAGTGGTATCTAAATTGTATGCAAAAATTCCAAATGCTTTCCTTTCCCAAGCAAAATGGTCGTTAAATCCAATAATTCGTTACATGCACATTATAATATTGTACACTTAAAATATTGTCACGCTGATTGCTTCATTTGTGGCGCCGTTTTCTACAAAACATCACCAACACGGCGGACAAGCACCATGTTTCCGTGGACGTCCACATGAGACAAAGCTACGGGGTAGACCTGGCCAGCCCGTATGTCTTCGAGGACTAGCCGCTGCATGCCGTCGTTGTTCCCATCCGGGGCTGTGGCGTTGAGACTTGACACATCCATCACCGCGGTCCGTTCAAACCAGTCGAGACGGCCCGTGACGATGCCGCGGCGCTGGTCGATGCGCGAGATGGTCAGGTGGAGGTTGGAGAAGGGCGTCTTCGAGGCAGTCTCGCTCGCCTTGCCGGTCTTGTCGGCCCGGCTGGTTACCTGGGCCTCTTCGCCGAGCCACGCTCGAACCATTGCTTGCAGGATCCACTGGTCACGTCCGACCTGGTTGTCAAGCGTGCGCAGGGCGCGCTCACGCACCCGGAGTAGCGGCAAGATGTCGTGCTCCATTTGTGACCGTGTGAAGGGAGGGCCCACCGTCGAAGATGTTTCGGCGATCGTGGCGCTACTCGCACCGTCCTCCATCTCGGCCAAGAGCGCGCCCTCAACCTGCCAGTGCACCAACAGGTCGGCGTACCGGCGCAGCGGACTCGTCGCCTTGGTGTACCGTGCCACACCCATGGTGACATGGGGTACCGACATAGCCGTCACGTCATCGGCACCCAACAGTCGGCGAAGCTCGCGCAGCGAGGCATCGTCGGGCCGCTTGCCCGAGATCAGGGCAGGGTAGATCTCGTCGCGCGTCAGCTCCCGTAGCCGGTCGAGGTGACGAACCGCATCGGGCTGGCCGCGGAAGGGTACCGGGATGCCGCGTTCGTGGCACCAGTTGGCGGCCACCTCGCCCGCCAGGCGCATGATGCTCTCGACAAGACGACTGCCGGCAGCAGACGAAGCAGCCGCCGCCGCCGCCACCACATCGGCACCCTCATACCAGATGCGGATGTAAGGATCCCCGGTGCCGTACAAAATGGAGGTGGGTGTGATACTAGAGGAGGCCAGACTGGAACCACTTGTTGGCACCGATTGTGTGGCAGCATCGACAACCGCCACATTCGTATTGTCCAGCGATACGTCAACAGAGGGGCGCGGCCAGTACAGAGGCATGGCGCCGTTGGCGAGGCGCACTGCACGGAGCGCTGTGGCCAGGGACGAAAGCGTCTCGAGGTCGGCCTTTTGGTCTCCGGTGAGCTCGTCTGCTGTCGTCATGTGGCGTGCTGCAGGGGAGGAAGATTCGATTTCCTTGTCACCTGGGGGAATGCCGACCGAGAAGGACGACGTTGTCCACGGCAGATCCAGAGCCGAAGGCTCGGCTAGAGCTGAAATGTTGCTGTCACGCATGGCCTGCTGTTCGGAGTCAGCGACGATGGAGGAGACTTGGCTGGGCGTGATGAAGACGACACGGCCTAGGCGGCCGGGCGTAATCTTAGATTCAAGCACATTGCCTTGTCGATTGACCCTCGCGCTGAAAGTCAGGCATGGCTGGCCCGGACCCAGGGAGAACTGCTGGCGAACAACGTCGTCGGGGAACATGCGCACGTGGTGGCCTGGCAAGTAGGCTGTCTGGGGCATGCGCGCGGCCTGCTCGGCAAGAGCACTGCCCGGGCGAATGCTCGAAGCCGGGTCGGCAACATGTGTATGGACCCAAAACTCGTCCGGGCAGTCTGCGATGTGCTCTAGCGCAACGCCGTCGTCAATGTCGGCGGCTTCTGGAGCGTCGATGCAGAATGCAGTCAAGTCACCCCAGTCCTTGCGCTTGCCCGCGAAGATGTCTTCGGATAAGGGTGAGGAGGTAGACACAGGAGTAAGGTCCGAAGAAGAAGATAGTGAGGGGTCTTCAGAAAGATTGAGAGGAGGGGGCAGCTCGAGTGACCGTTCAAGTCCGCCTGTACGGAGAGGCGGTATGTCTGGCAGACCCAATTTGTAGCGGGCGGGAATGTCCCACGGAGTTACCCAGCCGACTTCTTGGAGAAACGTCCACCCTGTGGACATGACGAGGTATTGGGACTCCGTGTACCGATTGAGAGCGCGGAGGATGGACGAACCGGTACCGTGCAGCCGCGACGACGGCGAGAAACGCTGCGAGCTCGCCCATAGGTGCATGAATTGGAAAATGGCGACGTCCGAGGGGGTCCACTGCTCATATACAGGAGAGAGAGGTGGACCATGTTCCTGCTGTTCGGGTGGGAAGGTCCTAAGCATACCATAGGGCGACCAGGCGCGGATCTTGCGGCTGCGGTCAATCACCTTGCGGGCCTTGAGGATAAAGGCGCCAAGCCGGCTTTTGCCCAAGGCTACGTTGTTGGGCTGGCCGCCGGTGTATACACGACCGGGCTCTTCGTAGAAACTACGCACGATCTGATCCACATCGTTGATGGTGTCAATGTCCTCCCGCGGTGCGATCGAAAACAGACAAGAGCGGCTGTGGCTGTGCAGCTTCTCGCCGGCAGCAATGGCCGCCGCCGACGTGGCATCGTCTGTTTCATTGGCGTTTCCGAGGGTTGTCGTTAGCGGACGGAAGGCCAGGTCGCTGGCAATGATGGACCGATAGACGGCGTACATGGCGGGCGCCGTGAACTCGTCCTTGCCCTCGGCGCCACTGCCGCTGCCCCTCAAGTTGCGAAGGGGAAAATGGTGCCGGTGGTTGTTGTGCTGACCTCGGGGACCGAAATTTTTGTAGCCCTGACGCTGTAGCAGGACTGACGCAAGCTCGTCGAGAGTCATGTACGTCTTGCGTTTCTGCGGCGTGGAATCTGATGCTTCTTCCTGGAGTTGGAGGACGTCAAAGGCGTTGTCAAGCACGCCGGCATGGGCCATGTGAATGCCGGCGGCCTGCTCAGCAAAATCAGCCATCTTCTTGAGCAGCTCGGCACCGGCCTCACGCGAGGGCCCCAGTTTGAGGTCCTGCAGCGTGTTGAGCATCGAGTCGAAGGCCGCAGCATCCATCTCCCCTTCGGCGCCCCCGCCCTCGCTTTTGCTGACGGGATCGCTGGTAGTCTCTTGCAGGGCCTCTGACGGCAGCGCTGCAATGAGAGGTGCTAGCTCCTCCGGGGCAGCGAAGCGTGTCACACCGAACAAGCTGCGCACACCCGAGCTCACAAACCACTTGCCTGTGTTGGTGTAGAAGTGATCGACACCGCGGAAGTTGCCTAGACACACTGCCAGCAGCTGCACTCGCCATGAGTCGGTACTGATCTCGATCAGGTCGCCTGCACGAGGCGCCACAACACCATAAGGGCGTGCAAGCAGCGACAGAGCGTCGTCCGAGTCGCCACCGCCGCTGCTGCCCCAGGGGAGCACCTGGTCTGTGTCATCGGCGCTGTCAAGACTCGTCTCGCCAGTCTTGATCTCGGCCAGCGTGTGGCTCTCGACGCGCGTCAGCGAGTTCTCCGTGGTACCCATGCGTGCCGAATCACGCGGGATGGGGCGGGAGCCAGTCTCGGGCTCCACGGCAACAAAGTCCCGGAGCTGTTCACGAATCGACGGCGTCCTTTTAGAAGACAACCTTTCTTTGGTAGACGGCTTCCTTGTGATAAGCACGTCATTGCTGCCGGAGTCCCCACAGAGGACATTGCCAGAAGAAAAGTGCTGGTAAAGCGTTAGAAGAGAGACCAAGCACAAATTCACAGACGAGAGATCCGTCTTACCCGCGTTGCACGCTGCCGTTCGAGGTTGGCCCATGATCGCGATGTAGATGCTCGCGCTGGCGATGAGGTCCGAGCAAGACAGTTTTGGCAGGCAAACACACGCAATGCGCCTCTCCTGGTGTATGGCTGCATTCTAGGACACGGCGGGGTTCGAATTGGCATGCAGTATCGAGAGCCTCGTGTGCTTGTCGGCCGGTTTTGCTGTATCGCCGTTTCGCCACTGGAAGCTCAAAAGCTCAAAAAATCTGCAAAAGGCTGAATGAAGCTTGTAGCTCACCCCTAAAATCTTGTCCATTACAGGCGTTGATTGGTCCTGCCCTGGCAAGGCTAGAACCACTGTGATGCCAGGCCAGGCCCAGTGACTGGCACCTTCCCCACAAGAAACTTGCATTTCGTGGCGCACTGAACTGGGCAAGTGCGACTGGTGGCGCCGGGGCCCTGCCCCAGTTCTATGCGACCGTGTAATGGCGTGCAGCGGGCATTTGAAGAGTAGGGGGACGCGTTGTCGCGTCTCACGCTGCATTCACATGGCAAGAACTTTGTTGAAGAGAAAGAAAGGAAGGCACGACACAGCACAATTTTTACGACTCGACCGACCCAGGAACGCCAGGCAGGAGCGAGTCACGATCGCCATTCCGTTTTGCAGCAGCACGCTCTCTCTTTGAGGGCGGGCATTCCTCATTGCCTCCTTCCGTGTCCCGCCCTGCGCCCTGGTGTCTCGCCGTCTGTTTGTGTCGCTCTGCCCGATTGCGCCTTCCCATACTGGCCATCATCGGCGCTGAGCCATTCCTCAGCGTGGCCCGCCACGCACCTGCCTTGACGACTTCCTTTGACTTCTCTCGCCTTCTCTCACTCCGTTTTTGACCCGCCCGGCCCTTCCGTCATGGGCACGAAGCACCTGACCGAGGCGGATCGCCTCCGGGCGCGAACGCTCTTCTTCGATGCCGGACTGCCCAAGGCGCGTATCTGCCAGATCACGGGCTTCAGTCTCAACCAAGTCAAGCTGGCCATTCGTGAGAAGACGCCCAAGACACGATCTGGACGGCCACCGCGGCGAAGGCCGGGTGCCACAGCCGCAGCGGCGGCGTCAGGGGTAGCAGGAGAGCCACCAGCCGGCATCGCGCAAGGTGTGAATGACCCGGAGGCTGTTGGTGAACACAGTGGGCACGGCGAGCAGGGCGAGGACAGTTCGTTAATTCTGGTCCATTCGACAGCGGCGACACCCTCTCTGGCCATGGACGAAGCGGCAGCGGCAGCGGCAGCGGCAGCTAATTCGGCGCACCGCCTAGACGACCGTATGCCGTCTCTCCATCAATATGGACAGCAACAACAACATCAACAGCAGCACCCTCACCATCACGGCCATCATGCTGTGAAATGGGAGCCTGAGTACCACCCCCAGGCCCCCTATTATTCATCGTGGACACAGCCGGCCCCGGGTAGCCCCAACTCGGTGGTTGGTGGTCACCGCGGATCTGCCACGCCTGCTTCACCGCCATTGCCGCCGCCGACGACTTCGATTCGCATGCTCCCAACGGTCGCTCCGCTGGGCATTCCTTCGTCGCATGCCTCGGCCAAGGGCCGTGGTGACGGTGGTGTTGGCAGTGTCAGCAGCAGAGACGGTCGGAGCAGTGACGGTCACGATTTCTCGTCGTCGACGTCGTCGTCTTCTTTGGCGTCCTCGGCGACGTCCTACTCGTCCATGTCATCGTCCGCGTCCGGAGGTGGCTTCTCGCTGCCGTCGATTCTCGCATCGGCCACAGGTCCGTGATCGTGAGAGGGCGGACGGTGATATACCACGCAGTATTCATGACGGGCAATGGGGACTGGCTGCTGTCAGGTTTTGTTGTTTATTTACTCTTTTTTACCTTTTCTTTCTTTGTTCGGCTTCTGTTCTTCTTCTTTTCCTTTGTTGCCTGTCCTTCTCGGCATTATACCACCTTGTTCTGGCTCTTTCTTTGCGCTACGATACCATTTTCTTTTTGTTCTCCTGGCTGCTGTTGGCATATCTTTTCTTGAGTACACGCATTGTTTCTACGGACTTTTAATACCTTTTGAGTTTACGTCTTTTAATCTGTTGGGTTTTTATATATCGGTGGCTTTTTTCAGTGTTCATACATGCATTTTTCATTTGTTTACCTTTTTTTTCTTTTCGCTTTTCTTTTCTGCTTTTCTTTTCTCACTGTGTCTGGCTGCATCGTCAGACGGTAATGTTCTTGGCAGCCTATTGGGGCCATCGCCTTGCATACTACAGTTTACGGAAATCTACAGAGGTCTCTTCTCTCCTCACGTTTAAACCAATACACAACATCGTTGAGCCTCATCTTCAGATGCTGTGCTTGACTCACTCCTTTTTCTTCTTTGCTCTTTCTTCGTGTCTTGGCTTTTCCCGACGCACGGAAATTGCCAAGGACCCAGAACAGATTGTCCGTCTGTATGGCGAGCAAGTGCAAGGGAGGGGATGTGAGATGGGGGATGATCAAGCCGGCAGCAGGCGGCAAGCAAGTGATGGACAGATTCGAGATTGACAAAAAGATAGACAAAACAGATGGGCTGGATCTGGACGAGCAAGAAAGGGGTATTCTTCTTCACGCTTTCACGAGTTGATGAGCAGCAGCAGCAACAACAGCGCTTGCAAGGCAGCTCTCCGGAGTGCTCCGTAAAATATCACAAGTTCCCACTCTGGAGGCAAAATACACAACGCTACAGAGCATTAATTTCATGTCGGCGCTGCTCGCATTTGGATTTGATCGACATTGAGAGCAGCAGCACCCTCGTTCGCGATCCATTTCTTGGACTGGGGAAGGCGGACCTGGGAGAATTAAAATCAAATCAAGAAAAAGGGGGGCTGCCTTTATGTTCGTATTCATAGGCCCGACCAGGGTTCACACAACACAACTTTGAGCGGCGCAATTTGTGATGAGCTTTTCCGGAATTTACTTCAAAAGAGCCAGCCGCCAGTTACCTCGCCGCATTGCCACAGCGGACAGACATGTCCCTCTCCCTCCCTACCCCCTGTTGTCGAACGCGGAGGCATCACCGGAGACAAGGCCAGGGCAGGGCATGTCCAGCTACTTTCCGCCTGGCGCCCGAGTCATGCTTGTGACCGTCTATTCGATTGCTGCAACGGTTGCCCTCGGGACTTGAGAAAGTAAGATACGGTGTGAAGGAAAGAAGACAAAAAGCGGAGGCCTGTGCCAGCGCTACGACGCTGGAGACACTGGACATGGAAAAAGGAGACGAGAAAAGGGGGCGGACGAAGAATAAAAAGGTGCATTCCAAGTGGAGCGTGCGGTATGAAGGGAGAGGGGAAAAGAAAGCCACTGCTGTTGCGGTTTTCTTGCAGAAAGAGTGTCGTCGAATGGGAGAGGACTCCATACGAGTAATCATTTACACGGGACGCGGTGTGGTTGGAGGCCGGAGGTTGGTGGCTGTTGCTTTGCTTGCCCCTTTTCTTTTGTCCAGTTTGCATGTGTGTACCTCGTAATAAAAGCCAGCAATATGAGATTGGCAGCGAATACGAGAGGCGATCTGGGCCCAGCCAACACGTATCGAAATGGCAATAGGGGGAGACACAAGAGAACGAAGAGAATTGAGGCAGGAGCGCAGGGAGAGCTGTGTCGAGTCAGCCACGGGCCCGAAAAGGAAAGACCAAGTCTGCTGGGTATGTGTCTCTCCCTTCCGTCCCGCGTGCCTTCCTCCCCGATTCGCGATCAGGACAACTAGTATGGTATTCCAGAGGCAAGAGCACACGACGTTGAGAGCCCTGTGCAGCTTCCTTCCTTCTGAGCAGCAAAGACGCGCCTTTTACTTCCTTCCTTGGGATGGGGGCTTGGTGCCTTGCTGGCCCTGGCACCCGGTCCTGCGCCCCGCAAAATACACTGCAGGAGGCTCAGTCGCCAAATCCACCTTTCCGCATTTCTACTTTGACGACAGTAATAATATCTAAGCATATTACTCCGGAGCATTTTATGATACTGTGGGTAGCGCTCGTGAGGCGCGCGCTCATGGCGGAAGGAGCAATGTGGAGAGAAAGAGAGGTCCTTTTCTGCCCAGTGTGCTTGTCAACGGTCGGCCCGGCGTTTCAGGTGGCCCTATTCGGTAGGCTTCTCCTCGCCCATTTCACGATTCCGCGCCCCCAGAGCCCCAAAGCCACTCGGTACGTAATAACAGGGACTTCTCGAGATATTAAGAGCACGGCCGTGTCTTATTTTAAGTCATTTACGCCGCTGGCTGCAAGGCACCTTCTCTCGCCACTCTCTTGCTCTGTAGCCCAACCGATCGCGTTTGCCTCTCCCTGGTCAAAATGAGGATGCGGGCCCTATTTTAAGGTTCATTAAAGATCAGGGGGCTCGTCCAAGGATGAAAAGGAAGAGAGAGGGGAGAGGTGGAAAGGTGGAAAAGTCACCTTGCGGCGTAAACAGACAGGGACCTGTGAGAATGCATGGAATGAGAAAAGGAACCTTTTTGCGAGGTGCAATCCCTGATTCCGCAGCGAACAGATATCAGTTGACATATGGGCTGGTTAAGCATATTCGAGGATTCTCCAGTGGCACAACAGCGTTTGTTTCCATGGAGCCATGGGCACGCCGGTTGACGCAAAAGCCCTGTGGACAGCATTCCTCGGCAGGCCAAGGAACATTCTCAGCGGCATAACAGGCCAACGTCATGGGATTCTTGGGATTCTTCACAGTTCGCTGGCAATTTTGACTGCTCGAGCCTTATTCATAAGTATCTTACTTTTCTTATGCTGTGGTAATAGTTTGTTTTCTTTTTTTTTTTTTTTTTTTTTTTTTTGTTGTTGTTGTTGATCGTTTCTCCCAGCAGATCGTCCGTTCGAGGTCGGATCGACGGATCGCCCACGTCGTAGGGCCCTCTCTTTGCCCGTTGATGGTACCAGTTGTTTTCATATGCGTTTTCGTCCTATCCCCTCGCACCCAATCTTCCACTCATTGGCTTTCTGGTTTTCTCTTTCGTCCTCTCTCCCTCTCCTCCTCATCGTAACGGTGATAATTACGGAGTCTGCTCCGCACCGGCCCACCATATAAACGCGACTGGCTTCGCGGTTCAGTAAGGGATACAGCACGTTTCACGGGCAGTGCCTGGCCACGAAATAGGATCTTGTTCCGCCGAGCAAACCTCGTAATACCCTTTATTACAGGGCAGATCACAGTGATCACAGTGGAGGACTCGTAAGCTACGGAGTACGACGTACGACGTACACGCGGATAGATGCTCTAGATCTCTCGGCATTATTTTCTCATCTTGGCAGCTTGGCCATATTCCTTTGCAATCTGATTCCCTCCTGAACGTCCCGTATGTAACTTACTTTTGTTCCTTTTGTTCATTTTGTGCCTTGCTTCCATTGTTTTGTTTCGAGTTGTTCTCGTCCAATCGGCGGCGCCCGTTGTGTACATTCGTGTGCCGCTGGCCGTCAAAGTCAACATCCCCTCTCATGACCGCGTCGATCGAGCTTGCGTCGATTCTCTCGATTTTGATTTGGCAATATGGGGAGATTAGCAACAGCACAAAAATATATGAAGAGACGTCAGTTGCCCTGGGTGCATCGACGAATGGGTGTGCGCCTCGCTGTCGGTGTCAACGGGATTGTGCCCTCCTTTATTCCAGGCCGTCGTACGGCATCGCGCGCATTGTATCTTACTAATATGCGGTGCAGGTCTCCGTATACACATGACATCTGTGTCGCAACATGGGGAGAACGCAGATACGACGTACGCAGAAAAGAATGATCGAGGAACCGGCGTGTTATGCGGGGAGGGCGAAGAGGGTGTCGCGGTGATGTGTGGGTGCACAGGCCGTATGACTCGAGAGTGGATGACGCGCGAGGTAGGATGTACTTGTGCGAGCTCCGGCATTTGCTGGCCACGGCTGCTGGCGCGCCCCATGTACGACGTACTAGGTACTCCATGTACTACGACGCTTGTCTTCGTACCTTCCTCGAATCTGTTTACGACGATACGTTTTGACTGTCTCCGACGTGGTGTGGCCTGTGGCTTGCTGCTAGCAAGCTTATTTCGCTCGCCGTGTGTTTGAATTAGGCTTATCGGAAAGAGCGACCTAATAACACGAATGGAACCTGGAAGGGGAAAGAGGGAACTGCCAAAGAACGAAAGAGCGGACCCATTTTTCCAGGGGTAATGCCACCCAGGTTTTAGTCGTCTCCTGCGAAATTAAGATGAGCAACCACCATCGACCGGGGTCGTGCCCGCACATCTGCGCCGTGGGTGGGTGGGATGGGCAGTAGCGTGGAACTAATGTCGCTTAGCTAATTTCCCAGAGGTTCCGGGGCCACTCATGGGCGACCGAGAGCCGCCTCCACACCAAAACCGCCAGGAACCAGAAGCAAGTAGGCAAGCTCCCCTCGTCTTTCGAGAGCGCAAAAGCCTTTTTGGCTGTACGGTGCGGGACGCGCGACGTGCAGATTCAGGAACTGGCAGGTGCTTCTGTCGAGGGGACAGCATCTCCTTTTTAAATTGGGCGGTCTTGCCTTGCCGCCGCAATGCCCCGTCCGGTCTTGGCCACAAGTCCCCCATATTTGTACCGTACGACACTGTCTGCCTGTCGCTCCTGCTGTATCCATATTTGGGCTTTGCAGGACCACGCGCTCCACCGCCTCCTGTTCTTGGCAGACCCGCGCGCAGCTTCTTCACTTGGACAAAAACACTGCACTGGGGTGATTTCCCTGCTGAAGCGTAGCAGTGTCCTCTCTATTGCAAGAGATCAAGTCTGACGGCAAGAGCGGTCGAGCGGCCGCGCCTGCCACTTCTGCCACTCCTGCCGATGCATCATCGCACCTTCCTGTGCCGGGTGGTCGGCAGCGCCAGTGGCAAGAGCGAGCGCCTGGGGAAATGAACATCGCCAGCCAAAAGGTCACGGCCGTTCTTTTGGCTTCGTTTTCATTTTTCCTGTGTGTCCAAACCGTGCGCCTGAACGACGCGACCGGTACTCGTCCCTCTCGCCCAACTCGCTGCCTGCGCAAAAGTAGCAAACTCCCATTTTCTGTCTTACGCCCTGGGGTCCATCCCATGCCCCCCCCCCATGTCGCCGCTAGTTCCTGGTGGCTGCCAACGCGAGCAAGGGCCGCCCCACAAGAACGGGCGCCATGCAGCAAGAAAAAGAAAGAAAAGAAAGGGAAAATCCAGGAACCCACTGCACCGCGAGAGCGACACGACAATCCATTGCAGCCACGCCCGCCAGGACCGCGCCCTTGGTCGGCCTTGCACAGGCTCGCAGGCTTGCAAAGATGGCCCTTGCAACGCTAGGTCGGCTTGGACGGCGGTGGGTTTGTGGACTTTGTGGGCATTGAGTGCTGGGCGATGTCCACCTCCCATGCTCCAACTTGGTTGTGGGTTTGTTTTCATTTTCTGATTTCTTATTTTTCTAGATCCTGGCCGCGGCCTTGCCTAGTGGCTGTCACTGGGCCTCGCTGGCCTCGTTGGCGGTGCCTTTTTCGTCTTCGTTTCTGCTTCCTGTCTTGGAAAGGCTTCTCGAGGCGGCGTCCAAGTATCCCAGGTATTGCACCGGTAGTTGCCTCGCTGCCCACTCGGTCACTCTGCGAGAGCGTCGCAAGGTCGCACTCTCCACGGCGCCAGACATGCCTCCCGTGGCCTGCATTCCCTATCCCCTCCCCCCGGCCCTCGACTGCCCCATAATAAGATACAAGTACTCTCATCGTGGTGCGGATGTGGGTGAGAGGGTCAGAGTGTGTGGGCATGTCGGTTGGCGGAGTGTGTTCTAAAATGGTTTAATAGTATTGGCGTCCGCCCACCCTCTGTGTCTCTCTTCTGCTTCCCTCCCTTTTCTCCTCTTTTCCCTTTTCTTCTTTTCTCTTTCCCTTCCTTTTTCTTCTCCCTCTCTCTTCCTCCCTCTTCTCACCTCCTCGTTTCCCATCATCAACCGGATGTGGTAGTCAAGTCTTCGAAAGCCCCCTTTGCTTTCTGTCACTCGTTTATACTTGTTTTCTTTGCTCTACAAACCGCTTCACTCTTTCAGCGGGCATTCTTTTTTTCACTTCCACTTCTCACGATCAACACCAATACACCAAACAACCGTTTCGGTATTTTCACTTCTTTTTTGGATAATTCAACATGAAGGGTTCAATTCTGGCAGCAGCAGCTGCCCTTGCCGGCGGCGTCAGCGCCGCCCGGGTTCACCACCGCCACGCGGCCGCTCACGACCTGTTCCAGAAGCGCGGCCACGCCGAGGGCGAGGTCTGCACGACCATCGTCAACACGATCTACGGCGAGATGAGTACGTTTTGCGAAATCACAATCACTCGGAAGCTGGAGGCCGAGACCGAGCCCAAAGTCTTGGCATTAGAGAGGAGATTCGTGTCTGGATAGGATGTCGTGATACATCATCTAGTTTGGTATCTCCGTGTAAGTGAACAGTCAACTAACAACAGTCAAACAGCCTGGCACCCGACGCCCGCGTGCAGCGACACTACGACCACGCACGTCACCAAGACCCACGCCGTCACGACGACCGTCACGAAGCCCGAGACGACCGTCGCCAAGCCCCGGACGACCGTCACTAACTATGAGACCACCGTGACGACCGAGACGCCCTGCACCGTCCCGACTCTCGTTGTACAGACGTGCCCGACCCCCGGCACCTACACCTTCCCGGCTACCACCGTTGTGATTACCGAGACCACTACCGTCTGCGGCGGCGCCACCACCTCGGTCCCCGCTGGCACCCACACCCTTGGCGGTGTCACCACCGTTGTCGAGACCGAGACCACCGTCGTCTGCCCCGTCGCCACGACCTCCACGCTCCCCAATGGCGTTGTTACCAGCATCATTGAGGAGACCACCTATGTCTGCCCCTCGGCCGGCACCTACACCATCGGCCCCGTCACCACCGTCTGCGCCACCGAGACCGTTGTTGTCATCCCCGTTGTCACCACCTTCTGCCCCGGTACCTACACTCGCCCTGCTGTCGTCACCACCGTGATCGAGACCGACGTCGTTGTGTACTGCCCCTTCAGCATCCCCACCACGGCCCCCGCCCCTCCCCCGGCCCCCGTGACGACCATCAAGAAGGTTGCCCCTGCGCCCCCCAAGACCACGACCACGACCACCCCCGCCGCCGCTAAGTCGACATCGCCTGCTGCTCTCGGCGGCGGTGACCAGTGGGCCATCACCTACACCCCGTACACCACCACCGGCGGCTGCAAGTCTGCGTCCCAGGTCCTGGTCGACCTCCAGGAGATCAAGGGCAAGGGCTTCACCACCATCCGCGTTTACTCCACCGACTGCGACACCCTCCCCAACGTCGGTGCTGCCTGCGAGTCGACTGGCCTGAAGCTCATCATTGGTGTCTTCATCGGCGAGGTTGGCTGCGACAACAGCAACCCGGATGTCGCTTCCCAGATCGCTGCCATCAAGGCCTGGGGCCAGTGGGATCTCGTTGAGCTCGTCGTTGTCGGTAACGAGGCCGGCAACCAGGGCTTCTGCACGCCTGCTCAGCTCAAGGAGCTTATCGTCGAGGTCAAGGAGATCATCGTCGAGGCCGGCTGCAGCGTTCCCGTCACCACCACCGACACCGTCAACACGTGGCAGGACACCTCCTTCTCGGGCGTTCTTTGCGAGGTTGTTGACGTTGTTGCCTGCAACGCCCACGCCTACTTCAACGCCGAGACCACCCCCGCTGAGGCCGGTACTTTCGTCTCGGGCCAGCTCGAGATCGTCAAGGCCATTTGCGGCCTTGAGGGTTACGTCATGGAGTCCGGCTGGCCTTCGTCGTGCGTTGCCAACGGCGTTGCCACCTGCTCTGATTCCGACCAGGCCACTGCCATCTCGTCGCTCAAGGCGGCTCTTGGCGGCCAGATTGTCTTCTTCTCGTACTCCAACGATGACTGGAAGGACAACGGCTCGTGCGGTTGCGAGCAACACTGGGGTTGCGGTCAGCTCTTCTAAACGCTTAGTTGAGCCTTTGACTTCTTCTCTTTTGTTTTACACAGCGCTTCCCTCCCTCCGCCACGGCCTCTGGTCTCCCTCACTCCCCCTTTCTCACCAACCCCTTTTATCTTCGCCCCTCCTACAGAGCGACTTTTCTTCCTGTATATGAATGAACATTTCTTTTCTCTTGCTCTTCTGTACAATCTCAAAAATCCTATCCCGTCCCTCTGCCTCCCCTTTCCATGGGACGTCCACGTTTTTTTGTGCATTGTGCGCCGTGTGCTATTTTTCAACCAGCGTGCATATGAAACGATTGTAAAATACGACAAACGCAGCGAAAAACTTCTCTCTCGCCAATCTTTTACCTGGGCCAACAGCCAGCCCGAACCCTTTTCCAAGCCAATCGGACACTTTCTTTTTTTGTCGAGGTGCTTCCCCTGTGGCATCTTCCAGCGCTCGACCAGGCAACAGACGCGTTTGCTCATCTCTTTTGTTGAACCCTTATCCAAATATTTTTTTTTTCACTTCCTTTTCTTATTAGTGTCTAATTATTTATGAACGAAGCTGTATTTGGCTGAATGAGATAGTGACGTCCTCTTTTTTTTTTTTTTACTATTTTGGCGTTCGTCTGCTTCGCTTGCCTGTGATGTGACATCGTGGCCTCTGAGCCTCTACAATGAACATGAAAGCGTCCTTCTCGTACACTTGTATCGCGAGACTGAGCGTGTCGTCTGAAGTTCAAAACCTCGTGTAAGCTGATTAGCTGTTGAACTGCAGCATAACGTGAGTTGCGTAGTCAGCCTAGTTCCACCAATCAGAGCCTGCGCACTATTGCGCTCCAGACTGAGTCCATCGTACCTACAGGCTTTCCCCGCGTAATTGCGGCAAACAATGAACGAAGGGGTCATGCGACCGCCAATGCGCCTCAACAAAAAAAATCGAGAGTGAGTCTGAAAATCAGGCAAGAGCGATCGCCGACCCTTTGAGGGGAAGACAAGAAACGACTCGAAACATTGACGAAGCGTCTCGAACCTGCCCTCGCTTTTCTTCTGCCTACAATCAATCGTTCTTGCCTCCGCATCCTTAAGAGCGCACTTTCCCGATCCACCACGAAATAATCGATTGCTTCTCGCAAGAGAAGACCAACCCCAACGAATTTTTGTCGCATCAAAGCGCCACGTTGGCCAAAGACACTTTCGAGGTCAATTCTCCCATTACGCTGAGGCTGGACTTTGGTAAACGTCCTGAGATGCTGCGATAGCAGCAGGCCCCGATTGCCGTCCATCTTGTTTGCTCCCCCGATTCACTGTGCACGAGTACACAGCGACGCTCGTCATGAGAGTCGCGCCGATTTGCGGTTTCGCACTCCACATTGCCTCGCTACTTGCGCGAGAAGATGCAGACCAGTCTGTGCTCGGCGGCAATGATGACAGCGACTACCATGGCGGCAGCAGCGGCGGCCGCAGCGGCGGACTTCGAGGCATGATTGAGGCGCCACCTGCCGCTGTTGTCCCTGAGGCTGCGCCGCCGCCCGAACGCCCGCCTGCTCTTCCGCCCGCTCCTGAGTCGGCACCGGCAGTACCATTGTTGGTATTTCTGTCGCTAGAGCGCTATGCGCGGATGGTCGATGTTGCCTATTGTGTGGGCGTCACCGGCACGGGCATCGCGCCGCCCTTTTCCTGCGCGTCGCGGTGCGCCGACTTCCCTGAACTGCGGCTCGTCGCGACGTGGAATACGGGCGTCCTGATGCGCGACAGCTGTGGGTACATTGCCATCGACGACAGCGCGCGCGAGATCATCGTGGCGTTCCGCGGCACGTACAGCATCGCCAATACCGTGGCAGACTTGAGCACGATACCGCAGAAGTACGTCCCCTACGAGCCAGGGGAGGGCGAGGACGAAGACGCCGACATTGCTGGGCGCACCAAGTGTACGAACTGCACTGTCCACATGGGCTTCCTGGCTTCCTGGCAGAGCACGCGCAGCCTTGTTCTGCCGATCGTGGCGGAAGCCCGAAACCAGTCGATGAACTCGTCGTCTGTCTCCTCTGCGGTCCCCTACCGTGTTCATCTCGTCGGGCACTCTCTTGGTGGCGCCGTGGCAGCGCTGGCGGCGCTCGAGATGAAAGCCGTCCTCGGTTGGGAGGACGTCCAAGTGACAACCTTTGGCGAGCCGCGCGTTGGCAACATCGGATTCGCGAGCTTCCTCGAAGGTGTATTTGACCTACGCTCAAACGCATCGACATCGCCAACACCGGCAGATAATTACCGACGTGTGACGCACAAGAACGATCCTGTGCCCTTATTACCGCTGTCGGACTGGGGCTACCGTTCTCATGCAGGCGAGATCTTCATCACAAAGGTAAATCTGTCACCGTCGCCACAGGACGTGGTGCAGTGTCGCGGTCGGAGCGACCCAGCGTGCAGCGACGAAGACGGCAGCCACGAAGACGCCAGCGAGGAGGCGTCTGTTTCGACGCGCAAGGGCATCTTCCCACCGAGTCTAAAGCTCTGGGAGCTGTTCTTCGCACACCGCGACTACTTTTGGCGCCTGGGCCTGTGTCTTCCCGGCGGTGACCCGGCGGACTGGGGCCGCGAGCGGTACAACTACACCAACGACGAGCTGTGAACGAATCTACGCTCGACTCACACGGTTTTGTTTTGGCATCTGTTTCCTTTCTGGCCTTATTCCAAGGCGTTTCTTCATATCAAGCATGTTGTTCCAGCGTCAAAACGTCTTTTGTCTTCTTTTTACGATGCATGTCTGCCCTATTGCGGTATCTTCATGTCTGTTATTATCTTCTGAGTAATTAAAATTGCACGGATCGAAAGTTAAGCACATATCGAAGCTTGTTCACAAGTCGGGGCCGCTGAGATTAGAGGTTGCATGACGTAGCGCGCGCTTCCGCTTCCTTGATATTGGAACCCACCCGTGCCAGCGCGTTGCCGGTTACCAAAGGCGCCAGACGAAGTCAACGTCAACCCCAACGTGGACGCAGGACAACACAACAGCTAACAAGATCCTGGTTTCACACGAATGGTAAACCGGAGACGGCACTGGGTTGTTGTTTGTTTACTGTCCAGGCGAGCCAGGGTGCCCCATCCCGACGTTGTTCTGTTTTGCCCCATCGCCTTTCTTCTTCGCTGCCTTTGGTCTTCAGCGAATGACGCCCGCTTGTTTCAATGCGGACTGATTGGACGACAAGCTCCCGTTCTGCAGTGGACAAGCAAACACATCATTTCCCGCCTTGTCGTCGTTGGGCCCTATGGGCACTCAGACACTCTCTTGGCCGGGCCTTTTTCTGTAGCACGCTTGTACTAATCTGCATGGACAGAGAGAACGTGGCACGCAGGCTACGGTTGGTCGAGCCGCACGGCAGCGGGAGTGTGACGAGAAGAAAAATGACGAAAAAGAGAGAGAACACACATACGTGACCACCTGGGCCAAGCTGACGGTGGTGACTAGCCCTCGTGACAGGTCCCATCATACCCAGTCAGCAGCCAGAGCAAGACAAAAGCCGGCCCAAGATGGTGTGGCGTGCAGCGAGGAGCATACCGTCGCCCCATCAGCCATCAGGGAAGGAAGCAAGAGATAGGCGCCTTGCGCCGTGAAGCCTGGCGCCTGCCTTATCGTGAGACATCTTGCATCACCTTACGCCCAGCGTCGCGATCTGCACAAATGCACAAATCGAGGCCCGGTCACCTCAGCACCAAGTGCGACGTAAGGGGAGGAGGCTGTGGTGACCCCGTCCCAGTCTCTCTTGTGAAGACTCCCCCGAGCCACGGTTCACGCCCGACTGTTGCGATGGCAGCCTAGGGCATGTTTTCTGGGTGAGGCGCGGGGGATGAAGGTCACCCAAAGCGAGGCGGCTGTGCTGTGCCTCTGCTTGTTGGAAGGGCCGCAGCAGGAGCGCTCGAGCGTGTCTGTTTGTTTTTCGTTTTCTTTTCATTTTTCTCGTTTCTGCCCTTACCCGCGACGGGGGGGGGATGAAGGGTGTGATGGAAGACCGAAGAAACCGGGCGTTTGTTTTGTTTGGTGGAGGGCGAGGACCAACCGTCGCGGAATAGAAGATGGAGCAAGGCCAAGTCATATGGGCCGTCAGGCAGCGGGGCCGATTGGGGCGCATGCGATTCGCACTTGCCTGTGTTGACATGGTCTGGGGTGTTACTTAGGCAAGTGAGGCCGCTCACAAAGAGAGAAGAAAACGGAGGAAGGCGGGATGCACTGTTCTTTCCGTGGCAGGCAATTCGACAAGCATGGGCAGATAGGGTCGGGCAACAACTGCACCCAAAATGTAAGATACACGACAAATATAGCCAGCAGGCAACAGCAGTCAGAGAGTGCGACGCGCATAGAGAAACAAGACAGGGCTACGATAGTCAGCAAAGCAGTACGGAGTAGACAAGGGCGCAAGGCTGGGACGCATCTTCACTGAGGTCTTGTGTTTGACACTATGACCCGCCATCACGAGATGACACAGGGCAGGTGCGATCTTAAGACGCAAGACAGGATGAACGGCCAAAACGGGCAGGAAGGTCAGCCCCAGTCGGTCGCCTTCGCCTTTCATCTTTCCTGGAGGCTTGCTTTGAGTTCTGTAGACGTCGTACTCCGTATATCGCAAGCACGCGAGCCAGTCTCCTCGGGCTGTTTGCATTTGTTTCATTTGTTTCACTTTTGCTATGCTGCTTGGCGCTGCCTCGTTTCTGACCTTTCTGTTGTTTTCGATCCGTCCGTCTTCAACGCTCTTTCCTGCGCCCACTGCCAACTGCCCCGCTCTCTCTCTCATCCCAACGTTTTCTTGTCAGTACGACGTATTATTACTCCGTACAAATACGGCTATGGTTACGCTCTTGCACATGCTGCTGCGCTGCACACGCCTCGCTCTTGCCCTCTTTTGCCTGCTTCTCACCGTTCGACGACCCCACTTGCTCTGGTTTGCCTCTCTCGCTCTCCCTTTCGTTCCTTCCCTCGCTCCCGCCCTCGCCCAATGCGTGCTAAGCCTAAAACAAGCAAAGGCGCTCAGGCCCCCATCTGACTCTTGCCTGTTCCTCTCCTGTTTGTGCCTGCTGTGAGTCGTTGTCGTCAGGGCCTAGCCGGGCTCAGTCCAGGTACTTTTGTGCTAATAACGGTGCTCCGTACAGCGTCTGTCAGAGGCGCTCCGTAAGAGACTCGCACCGCGTCAGGAAGCCTATTAGCGGCGTTTCCACTAGGAAGGCACGCCTTCCCTGCTGGCTGACCATCTCCCGTGCCTCGAACCTTCCCTCTTCGCTCGTTGGCCAGGCCTGGTCTGGCCCAGGCCCGCTGCCCATCGCTCTCCTTCTTCGCTCGCCCCTCCTCTCTCTGGCTCTCCCTATCTCGTCTCGTCCCTTCCCCTCCCCCCCTTTCCGTTTCCTGCGTCGCTCCTGCAGTTTCTCCGCCAGCGCAGCAGGAACCGCCCCATGCACACGTCTCCTTCCCTTTCGCCAAGTTCGTAGAAAATAGAAAATAATAATATTAAATTGAAAACGAAAAATACACCCCATCGCTGTAAAACAACCCCCCTTCCCCCAAAAAGAACTTCATCTCACACAATCACAATCCTCAACACAACAAACCCAACTCCGTCCACATCGATCTCCCCCACCACGTCTCTTCTTTTACCACCGCCGGTTTCCATCCGCAAACTCCTTCTTCACTCTCGACACGAAGTCTCCTCCCCCTCCTTTTCCAACAAAGTCCCCTTCTTTCAGCAGACTCCTCTGCCCCAGATAAGACGCAACAATGGCAAGCGAGGTAAGGAAACGCCCCTGTCTCCTTTTTCTCCCCCCTTTCGGCAGCCGGGTTCTCCCCGGCTCTCTTTTGCATCGGCCTGTTTTGCACCGGCACGGCCTCGTTCTTCCCTTTGTCTTGCACCCTCGCCCGCCCCATGCTTTTGCTGCCGATACCCCCGCGCGTCCGCCAAGGCAGCGAGGCTTATCCATCATTTCCTCCCAACAGCACATGACCGCCACCTCTGCCCTTCCGGTGATGTCGTAGAGGCCTGCCTCTCCGATCTCTCCGATTCCAAGCGTCGGCGTCCTGTTGGCCGTGGTCTTGCTTTGGCACACCGTTTCCGCGCGTTTGAAGAGCTATCTGCTAACGTTTTATCTCTCTCGACTAGCGCGACAAGTATGTTCTACAATCATATCCTCCAATCGTGCACTCGTTCTCTTCTTCTCTTATACCCCGGAGCAGACTCTCTACTTTTTCTCTACAATGTTGAGGACGAACTGCTTGGCCCTGCCTGTTCCGTAGTTGCCGTGCATCGCCACGTGCCTAGGGGAGGGGCAGGGGGGAGAGAAAAGAGAGGAGGAGAGCGTGCACCCGATCTTATGCAATGCACAGATGCTGACCTTACGCGCGTTTCTACAGCAAGACTTTCCTGGCTCGCCTGTGCGAGCAGGCTGAGCGTTACGATGAGATGGTCACGTACATGAAGGAGGTCGCCAAGCTGGGCGGTGAGCTGACTGTCGACGAGCGCAACCTCCTTAGCGTGGCCTACAAGAACGTTGTCGGCACCCGCCGTGCCAGCTGGCGCATCATCTCGTCCATCGAGCAGAAGGAGGAATCTAAGGGCTCTGAGAAGCACGTTGGTACCATCCGCGAGTACCGCGACAAGATCGAGACCGAGCTGGAGAAGGTCTGCCAGGATGTCCTTGACGTCCTTGACGAGAGCCTCATTCCCAACGCCGCCACCGGCGAGTCCAAGGTCTTCTACCACAAGATGTACGTTCCAGCAGGCACCGATTTGGTGTTCTACTTCGTTTTTGCGGCAAATTGAAAGTGGCCTTAGACTAACAACTGGGCAGGAAGGGTGACTACCACCGCTACCTGGCCGAGTTCGCCTCGGGCGACAAGCGCCGCGGTGCCGCGACGGCTGCTCACGAAGCGTACAAGAGCGCTACCGATGTTGCCCAGACCGAGCTTACCCCGACGCACCCCATCCGCCTCGGCCTGGCCCTGAACTTCTCGGTCTTCTACTACGAGATTCTGAACTCGCCCGACCGTGCGTGCCACCTGGCCAAGCAGGCTTTCGATGACGCCATTGCCGAGCTCGATTCGCTCTCGGAGGAGTCATACAGAGATAGCACCCTGATCATGCAGCTCCTCCGTGACAACCTGACCCTGTGGACGTCTTCGGACGCCGTTGAGGCAGAGACCACTCCTGCTGATGGCGCTAAGGACGAGGAGAAGGCCCCCGCCGCCGAGACGGAGGAGTCCGAACCCAAGGCTGCCGAGCCCGAGCCGGAGGCTGCTTCGTAAAGCATTCCTCTTTCTCTCTCGACCTGCTTTAGAATCCTAATCCATATCTGAAAAACGAAAGAATTTTGGAACAGAGACAAGCCACAATGAAGACGGCTGGGCCAGATCTCGGTTAGCAAGGGATTGCGTTCACGACTGGTTCTCTGCTGAATGCTTGCTATTTGGGCTTGTTTCAGGCTGTGTTTGTTATTTGTTCTCTCTTTGCTACGCTTCCCCTTGTCCTTGTTTCTGTGTGGTTTTCTTCTCTTCTGTCATGTCCATTTTTGCGTGCGACTTTGTTTGCCAACATGTCTTGTTTTATTGTTTTTATCCCGCCATGTTGTCTCTCCACTCCAGAGAGTGATTTTCTACATTTCGGTGGCGCCTGCTTGGCCGCCTGCTGCTTGCTTGCGGGCCGGAAAGGAGAGGGACGCAATGCAGAATAGGCGAGGATGTAAGGGAAACCGCTGTCTGTGCTGATGTCCATGTTAGCACCGTGTGTTAGTACCTGTGGGAGAGGAGTGTGGTCATGTTTTTGCGTTTTGTTTCCCTCTTTCTTCTTTTCTTACCAATCTCCCGGTTTATGGGATACGACGGGGCAATCCGGGTTCCTCCAGGAGCAGCTCAACCGACGACAACTATCAGACGAGGCGACCATCACGGCGGTCATCTCTTCTCTTCCTGGTCCCGATGATTTCTTTTGCTACACTATCGTCTTTCCGAGATATATCCTCTCCTTAAAGCTTGCCCCATTCTAAACCTTATATTTCACATCTCTCAGTATGGCTGTCTCCCGTTTCTGTTATGTGTGCGCGTCTATGTGTACGTGAACTGTTTGTAGGATCAGTCTGACTCTTGTCTCCCCGACGGTGCAGGAAGCAGGTGGTGCAGTTGCAGCACTATTGATACCCATCGTTTCCTTTCACGACTATACTTTTTGGCCAACCCAATTTAACCTTGATTTATCTGTCTCTACATGCGCCTAGAAAAATCAAAGATACGCGGTGAGAGGTTTGTCTCACGTCGCCCCCTCCTATTTGATTCTCAGCCTCATGCGACTCCCCCAAAGGCTCTCTTACAGGCTCCTCCATGCTCCTTTTTCACTCATCTCGCCGGGTATCTATGCCGGGCAAATGCAAAAGGCCTGCTGTGCTACCAAAGACCGAACGACCAAACTATGAAAGGGAATAACAAACAAAAAAAATAATGGGGGTAAAAACGTCCGCTTCCAATGCAATGCAATGCCTCATTTGTTGAAGCCACGTGCGATATGCCGCTATGCTGTGTTGTGTATAAAATGTACGTCGTCATTTCGACTTTCTTCCTCCTACTGTACCTCGTTCGCATCGATTCCTTAGAACATCTTGGCGAGACGCGAGCCTCGCACTGGTGCGGGCAAACAGGCAGCGAACCGATCACGTTCTATATAAGAGGTTAGCATACAGATATACACAAAGAGAGCGATGGCCAAAAGACACAAAGGGGAGAGAAAATACTAACCTGTTTCCTTGTCGAACAGGATGGAGATGTCGTCGTGCTCGCCAGGCAGGTCGGGCATATCAAGACACACAAACGCTGTCTCACTGTTGCCCATGCTCCGGCCATCGGCGCCGCCGCTGCCACCGCCACCGGCTCCGCTGTCTGACCCGCCTCCTCCGCTGCCCGAGTCGCCGGTCGGCATACGCGGAAGCGGGAACTTGGCGTCGTCGAACTTGATGCCCGCCTTGCTGCCGCGGCCAAAGGCCTCAAACACGTCGGTGCCCTTGAGCACGAAGCTCATGCAGTGGCCGTAGTGGAAGTCCTGGAAGAAGGCCAGCAGCTGCACGACCTTGGTGTCTGGGTGGACGACCACCTGGATGCGCGTGTGTCCGGCCTCCCACTTTTTGTGGATGGGCACCACCATGCGCCGCCGCGCAATACCAAATGTCGTGGCCACACCGTCGAAGAGAACCTGATAGCCCGTGATGGCCTGCTGGACAATGTGCAGGTCCGTGAGCGTCGAGAAGCGCAGGGCCCGGCATGTCGCGTAGGACTTGGCGACACGCAAACCATCGGCCAGGCCGCGGCCGGCTTCTCTGGGCACCTGTACATCTGACACGGCCACAGTAAAGTCCTGCTGGGCCTGGCGCACGAGGACCAGAGATGTGCTGTCTTTAACATCGAGTCGAATCTTGAGCTCGCCTGGGGCCGCGTTGATGCGGTCGACCACAGTGCAGTCACCAAACTCAAAGATTACCCGCAAATGCTCGGCAAGGACGGTGGGCGGCTTTGTTCCATCAAGACCATCGTCGACGTTGATCACCCGTAGGCGCTTAAAGGCCAGCTGCTTGAACGTTGCGAGGGCCTTGTTGCCGCTTGCGCTGGCATCCACTCCTCCCTTTGATGCGACGCGCATATCCAGAGCCGAGATCGGCACGTCGGCGGTGACTTGCTCGTCGGGCTGCAACGCCGTGCCGGTCAAGAGGTTGTGGAACTCGGTGCGTTCGTCGGCATGGCCAAAGGTGAGGACCATGCTGCCCTTCGTTCGGCTGTTTTCGAACCGCAGCAACAGCGCCGGGTCGCCCTGGTCACCCCGCAGGAAACTAAACTGCACGGGCGCGTCAGGAAGGTAGGCGTGCGACACGCCGTACAACGTCCGCGTGCGGGTGCCGGACACGATGGCGACACGGAAGCCTCGGTGGAGGTAGCGGCGTCCCGTGGCCGCATTTTCTTGCAGCGTCTTCTCGAACAGGGCCACGTCGCAATCGGGCACCGCCTCCTTCGGAAAACTGCCAGTTTGCGGGCCAGATTCAAAATATTGGAATGCTTTGAGCGTCGAGCGGAAGATGGGGTTCTCTCCACTGCGCGGATAGAGCTGGCTATGGATCTTAGAGCCAAAATCATACATGCTCCACAGAAGGCCATAGTCCTGCTTGGATAGCTGGATGGCAAGGAGGAAGCCGCGCGGAAGACGGATCTCGAGCGAATACAGATCCGACCGCCAGCGCACGTCTTCCCACATCGGGCCCGGGTTCTTTCTACCCTGGACGCGCAGTTGCACGTTTTCGTTCTGGCTGGACACGACAATCTCGAGCATTGCAGAGTTTTGAGGGCGAGCGACACTCAGCATACAAGGGAAGTGGAATTTGCTCGACGGGTGCGGCGACGAATCTCGGCCTTGCTCCATCAGATACACGTCTGCCCACATTCGGCTGAAAATGAAGTCGTCGGTGTTGTCCGAGATTGGCAGTGCCTCAAGCATTGCCATGGGGGCACCGGATACAGGCGATGCGGCTAAGCTCGACGTCCAGTTACCCTGTAGGAGGGCGGTGATATCGGAGCTGATCGGGGGATATGTTGCCCAAATTGTCTTGTCGATGATCGCTGGAAGGAAGGCGTCTTCTGGAGGCAGAATGTTGTTGCGTTTCATGGAAATGGCCAGTTTGCGTAGGTTGTACAAAAGGGCCTTGCGGACCTGGTCAACCTCACCATCGGCAGGCGAGGGTGTATCAATCAGAATCTCACCGGCCAACCAATATGCTTTGGCCAGATCGGCGTAGGCCTGCTGCATGGCAGCTTCGTTGGCCCGCGAGACTGGCGAGTCGGCGCCGGCACCCTGGGCGGACCGCTCCCGGAAGGCATTCTCGAGACCCATACGGCCGATAATGAACCACCACAAGGAAGCGCGGGCCAAGTCCTCGGCGGTACTCGAAGAAAGAGGGTGTATTGTCTCAGATTGCAGACGGAACAGCTCAAACAGGTGGCGAGACCGGGCAATGAACATGTTGAAAGCGTCGTCTCCAGCAGCCTGGACAACGTCGAGCAGGTCGGTCATTGCTGGCCGTGGCGAAGTTGCGGAACCACCTGACGTTCCAGAGTAGACCGACCCAGAGTCGTCATCACGCTCTCTGTTCGATAGTCGACTGCTGGCGTTTTGGCGGAATGCGCTATATGCACGATGCACGGCAGATGTCGGAGAGGCGATCGAGGGGGGACTGTACTCCTGTGCAGCTTGTCTGGAGCGAGAGGCAAACGAAGTGCCGTCGGGCGTGGATGCCGTCGGTGGTGGTAAAATCGGGGAAACCTCTGGGTTCTGCGCCGGGAGAGTCGACTGCGGAATGCCGTGTCGGGGATGCCGTGGGGGCGGAAGAGAGGGCGGCGGTGTCATTTTTGTGGGCGAGTACCTGACGGGCGACACCGGCTTTTTCTGGTCGACTTCAGGACTGGATGGCGGGCTGACACCATCACGAAGATTTTGGAGCAGGGCCCGGCCTTCAGCCTCGCGCATCTCTGCCTGGTGAATTTCGATAAACGACCGACGCTTCTCGTCCCGGCCCAGTGACGGAGCGTCAAGGAACGGAGCGGCTGCCAGTTGTCTAGCGGGTATCTTTTCTGCAACGGCCTGCGGTCTGCGTTCTGGGGAGATATTTCGCCGATGGTCGTCCCGAGGAGATGGCTCTGAGATGGTAGAGAAACCAGTTTGCGTTCTTCGCACAGGAGCCGGCACGAAGTTGTCCCCTCCGTCAAAGGGTCGCTGTTGCTGCTGCTGTGGTGGTACTTTCTGGAGTGGAATCGGAGGCAGAGGTGACCGCAAAGGCAGTGACCGAGAAGATGCGGCAGACATCGGCACGGAGGCGTCAAAATTTGACAACGGCGCGACTTGCGGCCGTGCTGTCCGGACACTGTTCGTCCGCCGCCGGCGACCAATTTCAGCTGGTGGTATGTCGGACTCGTCACCGCCCTCGCCAATAATCTCGGGGTAGGTGTCGGCAAAACGGACCATCAGGCCCTTAACACCTTGTCGTCTCTGCTTTGGCGTGTAGTGACTGGTTGATATTGGGCTATGGGATGCGCCTGTGACGGGGACAGCGTTCGGGTAGCGTGATATGGCTCGCGTGTCCAGCTTGGCTAGCTGGGGTGGCGCAGAGTGTGCCACTTGGAAGCCGTCGAACGAAGGCCTCACGGTGGTGGACGAGCGCGGAGACGACGAGACCGCATTTGCGCTTGAGGAGCCGTGCAGGAAGGCGTTGATTTCGTCGTCGCCGCCGCTGTCACGCAGCTCGTTGGACGCCTTCCGGTCACGGCCGCCGAAGAGCTTGCCCATTAGGCGGCCCTTGCGCGACCGCAGGTCGTCCATGCCATGCGCCGCGGCGGGGCCATGGTCTCGGTCCATAGCAGGTTGCTGCCGGACGGGGGAAGAGGGGAGAGCGGGTGGGTGTCGTCGAGGTTGAGCGTGTGTCTGCTGTTGTGCATGTCCGTGGCGTCGTCTAAATGGTGACTCTCTCTCGCATAGAAACGTCCGGCATGAGAGAGGGAAAAGGCGGTCAGTCGTGTGCGGTGGTGGCCAAACCAGTCTGGGGAGAAGGCGTGAGAAAGGAAGGGAAACGTCGACGCCCTCTCTCTCTTATTGTTTCTCAAGTCTAGACGCCGAGCAATTTTACGAGATTGCGGAGAGCTGGGCCGATGTCCGCAGCAGGATGTCACTGGTTAGATTCGTAGGCGCGGATGCGTGAGACGGCACTCGTGTTCGGCCACGGTAGACTTTGGGCTATGTCGACGCTGGGGGTCTCGCGGGCTTGTCGCCGGTTGCTGTCGTCTTTTGAAGCCAATACCGAGGAGGAGGCTGGATTTAGCAAAGGGCCGCGTGCTCGTGGTGCGGCAGTGCTGTGTGGGGGAAGGGCGCGAGATAAAGGGAAACGAGACGAAGAGCGGCGCACAACCAAGTCGGGGCGGGGAAGGGGAACGTCTTTGAGACCGGGGCTCGCTGGTTTGGTCGTGTGTTGAACGGAGTATGGAGTGGTGCAAGTAAGGTAAATGGGATCGCAGACTCGAATATCTTTTGTTCGGGTGGCTCTTGTGTGTTCCCTGCGGACTTTCTGTTTCTGTCGCTCACTCGCCTGGGCTGCTCTTTCCCTGCTTCTGTCTCTCTCCTGCTCTGTTTCAGAATAAGACACCCAAAAGAGGGAAACTGCGATGGGCCAGGCCAGGGATTTACAGGGACCGGGGGAGGCAGGAGCAGCTCACCCCTCCTTCCTCCTCTCTCCACTATTATTTTCCCCTAGCGAGCATAAGATACGTCGCAGGCGCTGTCGTCGTCTTTTTCTAGACGTTTTATGGGGCTTTAATGGGGCAGCGGCGACGTAAGATGCGGTATCTGTCCCTTTCGCTGTGAGTGCGACTGGCGTAACCTTGCACACGCAAGCGTCGAAGGCATATTGTATGTCGTGGGATCTAAATGTGGGATGTGGAATGCGCAAGGAAGGAATTTGGGTCGCAAAAGCGAACGCAGGAAGGGACGAGGGGACGCTGCGGGCTGGGAGGTAAAAATAGCCATGCCGTAGGGAACAGGCGCGGAAGCTACGATGCAAGAAAAAAGCGGAACACAGTACCCAGCCAGGCGCCACATATCATAATATGAGGAATGCTGTCACTGGGACGGTGACGGGAAAGGGAAGGTAAGAACGACGTAATACGACCGACACGACGGCAGGTGCTTCCCTGCGGAACGGAGTAAGATGCGTCGCACCTTCTGAAATAGGATACAAGGGAGTTTACAACTGTTCCTTTCTGAATATTGTCCAACAGAAGGATGCAACATTCAACAACAAACCAACAACAAACCAACAACAAATCAAGCCGCCGGCAACAAGCCAGAAGCCAAAGCCAGAAGCCGTCTAGATGCCTCGCCCGACCACGCCAACGATGGTAGTTGACGGACAACGCCTGCCAAATACGACAACACAATGCTCGTCCGCTGACGCCGCTGGCTGCTCCAGCGCTATCGAATGGAGAAAAGGAGAGGAAGAGGGGCGGTTTCAGGGTCGAATACGAATGTGGTGGGCATGCCAAGACGGTCCGCCGCGTACAACGGGCTGGTTTTGGGCAAGCGGCACGCAATAGGACTGTGGAGTGAGGAGGTGAAGCAGTGCTGTTTGAGAGGCTTATCGCAAGGAGACGACGACGCCTCACAAATTGTTGCAAGCGCTCGCTCTGAGGCACAAGAACGATCTGGCCAGTGAGACGCTCCTTGCAGACCTTTGTCTTCAACGCTCCCCGATTTGGAGGATTTGCCAGCTACATCGTCTGGCTGACTTGCCGTATTTGGAACCACGGCTGATATTAAAGACTGTGGAAGTTGTGAATGCCGCACCACGCAGGAGGCCACGCATTGCGCTGCTCGCATTTCTTAGTCACGTTCCAGTTGGGCAGCGGCTGCCCTGTTTCTACCCTGCCTGTGCCTTGCTTAGCCGTGCAGGTCGTTATATCCCAAGGCGTGCATCGGCAGTGGATGCTATCTCGAAAGATCCCAGTCCACAACGCACGAGGCCTCCAGGGTCGCGCTTGTTCTTTATGCTATGGAGCACGGAGTATTTGTTTTCTCTTTAATTTAGCCGCCATCCAGAAATGCCCTGTGCCCGTTTCCATGTGGTTTCCAACCGATCCTCCGTGTAGGATGTTCTGTACACGATATGCTGTGAAACGAGGCTGCTGGCCAGGAAACAAAAGCATGGTGGCGGAAAGGCGGCTGCAACGACAGAGGAAAACTAGCAAAATATGATAAGATACAACGGACGAAAAAGAAGAAACGAGGCGCAGCGCGGAGTTGACAGCCGCGCCCTGGACCAGAGGCTTTTTGTCTTCCCCTGGTTTCGTCACACAGATCGTTAGCGATAACAGGGAAGGCAGGGAAGAGACAAAGACGGGACGATCCACTTGGTCATAGGAAAGAACGTCCAGACTCGAGAGTAAGCGCAAGGGGCGGGCGGGAGAGGCAAGAGCGGCCATGTTCCCGTTCCGCACATGAGGCTCTTTGAAGAAGCTTTCCAGCTTTCGACTTGCGATCATCCCATGCACCGTACCTTGCTTCTCTCAGGTCTTAGCATACCAGCCGGCATCGACATCGTGTGCATTCTGCACTTTTTTAGACATCCTGACCCTGTCAGACCGGGTATCCCTCGCTCGAACTGCGCATCTCCCGGCCAGCGAGACAGAATTAATCAATTTTTAGCGAAAGTGCGAGAACAACATCGAGATTTGCGAAAAGAGGAGAGAAGCCAACCCTAGATGGCCGGCGTCGTACGTCGTATGGCCTACGACGAGAATGCCAAAGGAGCGCTTCCTCCATCCAGCGTAGCGTAAGGGATACATACGCGGCCTCTTTCTGCGGGCCACGGCCAGGCCATCCCAAGCGTGCGGCGGCTGTCCCAGAAACGACGATGCTGGATGTGCATGTCAGTCGAGCCCCAACCCACCGGCATCCCAATGCAGCCTGGCTGTACGTGGTACTGTAGCACCTCGGAAGCCGTATGTCGTATATCTCGCGTGTCGTGTGCCGTGCTCCATGAGACAATCGAGCTCTTTTTGCTCGCCTGCTGACCATCCAGTTTGCTGACAGTGCTGAGTTCAAGTGTGTCGTAAGATACTTACAGTTTGCTACGGCGTGTCATGACAACAGACATTCCATCAGGTCCCTCAACCAAGAGTCAACTTACAAGGCTGTGGCGTTGGATCTACAAGTAGGAGGCCGCCCTGCCAGCCCCTGGCAAATTCCCCTTTGTAACCCCTTGCCAGAACGGTGATCGCCGCCTTTGGTCTTCAGTGACGGCCCAGACATCAATATCCAAGGAACCGCAAAAGGATCGACGACCACGGACGAAAAGCACTCGACAAAAACGTGCTGCAGACCAGCTCTGCGAGAGGCCATTGCAGCGTGCGTGCAGTGTGCAGCGACGGATGTCGGCCCCCAACAAGTCGTGTGGCGCAGTGCAGTAGGAGCATGTACTGATGCATTGGCCAGTTTTGGGATTGTTGATGCTGCTACACTGAGACGAGCTACAAAGTAAATGCAGCCGTCCTGTCTCGACACAGTCAGCAGTAGTACCACGTCCCAGTCGCTCTTGCCTCTGTCACAAACAGCAGACTGTAGATTCAGAGATAAAGGCAAGCGCTCTCATTGAACCTAAACGGCCGCTTTTGGCAACTGCTATCAACAACTCAGTAAGCTCCTTCTGTTCCAGCAGTCTGGCCTGGCCCAAATGAGGCCTGGAACCGCCCTGGCCTGGAACTGCCCTGGCCTGGACCCGACGGCGGGAATTTGTAGTGTGGTCTCGATGGTGGACGATGACATATTGGTCGCGCATACGTCGGCGGCGCTTATTGGCGTCCCCTACAGGTGCGGTGCACGGTCTCTGTGCACCTCCGACGCTGGTTGCTGAGCTGCTGTAGGCTGCTAGCCTGACCACCCTCAACGTCATTCATTGCCCCGCAGCTGAGAGCACCTCCTTCGTTCCTTCCCCTCTTATCCCGCGTTCGTACAAGTTTGCTTGCATTCGCTCACGCTCATTCGCCCAACGAGACCCCAGCTCGCAGCTCGCGGCTTCCCAACATAAGGCACATAGGGCGAGGAAATCGTAGCGAACATAAGGCAATCGGTAGTCAAACTGGCCCCGTAGCACCGCAGAGTGGGAAAGAACGACTGGCAACCAGCTGAGGGGGGCCCATCAAACTGCGCGAGAGACGAACGAAAAAAAGTGCGTGGGCAGCACCCAAGAAAAAACTGCGCTGCCTATTCAGGTTCCGACCGTTATAGTGCTGTAGCGTGGATCTCTTGCGATTCACATTCCTCCGTCACTTTTTTCCACCACCCCAGCGCCCTTTGCTGACCAGATGCTGGCTTTCCCTTCTGCCTTGGCTCCCAACGCTTCCAACGCGCCTTTTCTTCTTCTTTTGCATCTCTGCTTGTTTGTACCTCTCATTTCTCACCAGTCTTCTCTCTGCAAGACTTCAACTACTCTCGTTTCGCATCATATTCAGCCCGCATTTTGAGCAGCATCGCCAGCTTGCTTCTCCCAACCGATCTCGCTCGTCCTCGTACCCCCCGCCCTTGTGCAGAGCACGCTGTTTACTGTCAACAATCCCCCACTGCGTCATCGAAGCTCGGCGTCGGAGAGGGCGCTTTTGACTAAGTACTCCAGAACTGCCCAAAATGCTCAATTTGGTATCCGGCTCCCGCCGTCGAGCGACTTCAAGCGCAAGTACGTAAAGAGCCTTCCCCCATGTCTGTATCACTTGCTGCCGTCGGCAGCGGACGGCATGGCCCCTGTACCCCGGGCGGTGTAAGCTCGGCGGTCGCGGTTCCGGAGCCTCCGGAAGCTCCGGATCTCTTGTCCCTTATCATCGAAGCTCGGCCTGCTAACACAAGCTCCTTCTATTTCTCCCTCCCGTCTAGGTGCTCACTCGAACCGGTCATCTGATGAAAACAACGGAAACGGCGAGGATGATACGCTCGTTGTCGAACCCGATCAGGGCAATGGTAAGGACTCTCGCCAACAGCGCACAAACGGCCATCCCAGCGGTCCACGTGGCTTTCGGCCTCTCATACCATCCTGCCGCCATCCTGCCGCCATCCTGCCGGGACGCCAGCTAACTCTCGCGCCTAGTCCTCATGCACATCATTTCCCAGCTGCGCCCTGGTGCCGACCTGAGCCGAGTCGTTCTTCCAACATTTATCCTGGAGCCCCGCAGCATGCTGGAAAGAATAACAAAGTATGTTGAGAGAGCTTCCATGCCGTGCCATGTGAAAGAGCTGACGTTATGTACAGCTTCATGTGCCACCCCGAGATGCTCCTGCCCATCCCTCAGATTGAGGACTCCACCGAACGCTTCGTGTCTGTCGTCAAGTTCTACCTGAGCGGCTGGCACATCCGCCCTCCGTACGTTTCCTCCTATCCATATATCGGCCATCGATGCACATCACATAGCTAACTGCTTTATTTGCAGAGGCGTGAAGAAGCCTCTCAACCCTATCCTGGGCGAGGTCTTCTCTTGCTACTGGGACTTCCCCGACAACTCGCGCGCCTTTTACATCTCCGAACAAACGTCCCACCACCCTCCCAAGTCGAGTTACTTCTACATGGTCCCCGAGCACAACATCCGCGTCGACGGTACACTCAAGCCCCGGAGCCGCTTCTTGGGAAACTCTGCTGCCAGTTTGATGGAGGGCACGGCGATCCTGAGCCTGCTCAACCGGGGCAAGGACGGCAAGCCGGAGAGATAGTATGTGAACACTCGGAGCATGCCCTTTTTTTCTTTCTCTACTAGTACTAATCGACCTCCCTCTGCACAGCATCCTGACACAACCCAACATGTACGCCCGGGGCATTCTTTTCGGCAAGATGAAGTACGAACTTGGCGACCACAGCTTCGTGCGCTGCCCAGAGCTCGGCCTGACTGCCGACATCGAATTCAAGACCAAGGGCTGGGTTGGCGGCACCTACAATGCCATTGGCGGCACGGTCAAGAACGAGCACACCGGCGAAGTGCTGTACGAGCTCTCTGGTCTCTGGAGCGAAGAGATGACCATTAAGAACGTCAAAACCGGCCAGAAAGACATGTTTTTCAACGCGCTTAAGGCGAAGCCGACGTCGCCCTTGGTCCGGCCCATCGAGGAGCAGGAGGCGAGAGAATCGCAGCGGCTGTGGCAACGGACCGCCCGCGCTGTCAAGGAGCGCAACCACGAGCTCGCAACTGACGAGAAGACCAAGGTCGAGGACATGCAGCGCGAGGAGGCTGCCGCCCGGGCCCAAGACGGTGTAGAGTGGACCCCGCGTCTCTTCCGGCGGGTCAGCGGCGGCCCCGGCGGTGCCGAGGAGGGCGAGGAGGACCTGGAGTGGATCATCAATGCGCAAATGTATGTGCTCTCGTTCGTGCGTGCATATGTTATTTTTATTGAGCTGATGGCTAACGATTTGCAGTAATGGCGACACGCCGGAAGCGCAGGAGGATCAGATCCTCGCCATATACCCTGTGTTGCCCGGACAGACGTCGAAACGCGACAGCATAATACCCCCCATTCCCGCTCGCAAGTCGCTCGACACACCCCCCGCCGGTGCAGCTGGTGCTGCCGGTGCCGCCGCTGCCGCCGCTGCCCCTGCGGCAGCGGATGGCGACCTGATCGATTTTGGTGACGACGACGCGTCCAAGCCTGCTGCGGCACCACCTGCGGAGAGTAGCGCGCCGGCGGTCGACCAAGGCTCCAACCAAATTACGGAATTGCTGTCTTCGACAGGCAAGCCGGCACCCGCAGGCCCGCTTATGGATTTCAACAAGGACCTAGGTAGGAACCTGCCGACGATTAAGCGTTCCGACACGAGCGGGTCTCAAGACATATTCCATGATGACGAAAACTAAAGGAGCTACGGTACACAAGGAAGGGATGGTGATATTTAGAAGCAGGAGCAGCGGTGCAAACATACATGGGACGGGAATGCCCAATTTGGGTAGGATGGAGACGGGAAGGGAAGAAAGGAAAGAAAGGAAGGGAACGGGAACGTGAATACTAGAAGGACTGCCTCGAAAACTTGCCCTTTCTTATGTTTTACTGTCTTCGTTTACTTTTCATTGTCACTTTCACCATTGCTTCTTTTCGCTTTATGTTTTCCAGGTCCTGCCGTGATTGTTGACTTGAAGATAGCTAGCAAGCTGCTCATTCGCATAGCACAACATAGTCATGCAGCATGACCAGCCTCGATGATTTTAACTTCTTTTACTTTCTCTCCAAACACAGGCATGGTTCACAAGGCGAATATATGCTCAAGAATTAAAGAATGCGATTAAAACAGTTCGATATGTACACTATGGAAAGCAAGCTCCCTTAATTTTTGAGCCCAAACGCCAATTGCAGATAAACTCTATACATGACCGATGCAAAAAAGACAAAACGCAAATGCACATCCCCTAGCCAAGCAGGTCCTTCTAGTACCGCCGACGTGTCGGCTCTGGTGATGGCGACCGGGTTACACTGCGCTCGTCGCGGCCCCGCACCTTCAACCACTTCTTGGTCGACAGCGACAGGTCCCGGTCCAGCTCCTCGCTCGGGTTCTTGCGGTGGATAAAGTTGCAGAACCCGCCTCGCGCGCAGCCCTCGCCGGAATTGAGTCGACAACAGGCTTCGCGGAAGTCGGTCACGGGTGATAATTCACAGTAGATAGGTCGTGCGGCGTACCAGCGGCTGTTGAGCGCGTCGCAGGCGGAGGCGGCGCTCTCTTCGTACTTGAAGCGCGCGTAGACGTTGCCGATGAGGTGGTCGTTGTTGTTGTCGCAGACGACGAGCTCCTCGAGCTCGCCATACTTGCACAGCTCGCACCAAATGTCCTCGTAAAAGGCGTCAAAGTGGTTCTGCAGCTGCGACGCGTTCATGCGCGCCTGCGGGTCGTAGGCCGGGTTCTGGTAGAGGTTGGGCATGAGGATCGTCTGGCTGTACGAGGGCTTGACATGTTTGCGAGAGCACCGGTCGCCGTGGCGGCAGGCGCCGATCTTGTAGTAGAAGGAGCAATTGACCTGTTGAGAGAGAGACGGTTAGTAGGAGAAGCAAGAAAGAGAGAGGGAGTAGAGGAGAGCCTCGTGCGACGAGGAGGAAGAGCTTACCTTGTCCTGCTCTGTGCCGAAAATGGAAGCCAAAAAATTCGCCATTGTGATGTATGATGTGCCTAGTGGAGTTTGGTACGAAGAGTCGGGCGAGAAGGCGGGCGAATATGCGTTTTATGGATCGTGAGGTTGAGAACTGCAGTTGCGCGTTCATAAAAACGGCGATAATGATGACTAAAATAGAAGGCTGCAGAACGCCACAGACTACGCCACAGTCGCCTCCCCGTAGTACACACGTGATATGTCACGAGAATCAACCAGGCTGTATCTTTGTACTCTGGGCCTGTAGTTTAATACAAGTGAAGGCAAGAGCAGTTATCAACAAACTCAATGTCCAACCCAAATGAATGTGGTTTTGAACGGCAACGATGTGGCCGCCAGCTTTTACCTTTGCTGTCTCTTGCCCTGCGACGTGAGCATTGCCAAGACACAATTTTCCAAGCATCCTGCTGCTCTTGACAAAAAGCGACGACGCCCAAGCTTCATACCCCAATCAGGCCCCTGTCTTCAACGTACGATGCATCTTACAGCGATGCTTCCTAGCGCAGGCCCCTGTCCGAATGACGTCTGTTTCTTTGATGCGAACAATACAAAGTTCAAGCAGAGAACACAGCACTCCATGTCACAGGAATTCAAGTTGTGAACGCACACCAAATTTAACCGCTGTACGTCGTGTTTCGTTTCACATTATCGTCTATTTGACAGCATTTGGCATTGGAAGACGCTTGCGTGTCGTCCAGCAGATACAGAACGATAGGCGTAGGACAACAGGCATCTTGCCGCTCGCTGTACGCCAGAATGGAAAAAGGAAAGGAATAAAATCAACGCAATAGCGAAATGCGGTCTACGGGCCGCAGTAGCGTGCATGTGAAAGACGGTGCATGCTGCGGTGACAGGAAGACAGTTTGTTGCAGACAGGTGGCAGGTTTCGTTGTCTATCCCATTGTTTTCTGCTTCTTGCCTTGTAAAACGAAACAGAAGAATTAAAGTACTTAATGACATTGCTTTTACCATGCTTTCCTGTCAGCACGCCCTGGCATTGTTCCGAGCCAAAGCTTTTAGGCACTGAGACGGCGGTTTTGCCTTGATCGTCCGGTGCGGCGATCTGAATGAGAGGGGGTTGGAGATCGCTATCTGTGCCGAAGACAGAGATTTGGGCGCTTGTTGGCCCCAAAATAGGCTTTTCTTTCTCCTCGCCGTCAGTCTCCGCCGTCGCTGCCGTCGCCATCGCCGTATCGTCCTGGTCCTTGCTGGTTTTGTTGATAGTGCGCGAGATTCCAATCCGCCCCAACCACCCCGACTCCGCTTTATTGGACAAGGGGGTTGTTGTTCGTTTTCAGCTCATGCGGGTATGGATCACTCCAGAGGAGCACACACCATGGATGCGGAACTGGCCCACCAATTCGGGTTCCCAAAGGTGCACAGATCACGCCGGGGGGGCGGTCCAGTTCTACCTTGAGAACTTGTGCGAGAACAGAAATTTTCAAAGTACGTCGTAGACGGAGAACATTTCCTTCCCATCACGGCGCTCGGAGCACATACGGCGTGTTGCGATGCACGAGCAGCCGGGCATGCAGACCTTGCCAGGCTACTGTCAACGGGCGGGCCTTGCGGCAAACACTACACATCGCACAACGACTTATGATACTTTGCAGTATTGGACGCTGCATCCCGTTTGTCGTCTTGGAGGTTTTGCATACGATGAAATGCGCTATCTCCATTTCTCTGTGCGACGCGCAACCCGTACATATTGCATGTGCGCCAAGCTAGGCAAGGAAGGGAAAGCATGCGACGCAGAAAGTAATTACGAGTACGGAGTACAGAGTACTTGTACATCGTTGCGAGAACAACGCAATCTTTGCGCATCGCGTGCTGTCCCTCCCAGCCTCCCGTCGGTCCCTCCGCATAGCCGGCATCGAGACAGACCGCTCACAATTCCTACACATTGTGCCTGTACTCTGCCCAGTCTCATCTCGACACCATCTGTCTGACCCCACGGGGCATGCCGGCCTACGCCAATGGCTACGACCTGGTTCCAGACTATCCATCATCGTGTTCATCGTATTTGGTCGATGACCGCGATTCGTTCGGACAAGTGTGGTGTCGCAAGAATGCGACGCTCGATCTGGATGCGACGATGCCTGGGTCTGCTCCCGCTCCCGCTTCTGCACTCCGTCTGTCGCTCTGACCTGCCTCTCGCCGTCAGATTCTTCATCCTCGGCCCTGTAAATCGTCACGTCGACGTATGTTATCGTGCGAGATGTGGGCGACTCCGCATCTGCTTCCCATCGACGACCCCTGTTGCTTGCGAAGAGTGGAAAATTCTCGTCTGAGAGCAACAACATTTGCCTCGCCTTTTTTCGGCTTTTTTTTTTCTTCTTCTTTTCTCTCTTTCAGCTGGACTCGCCCACCCCAATCCCGGCCACCCCTGCAAGAGCATCAACCAGCCACAGCCTGACAGGGTTCGTGCCCAGCTACTACTTGTAATACCGCACGACAGTCGAGCTAGCACGCTGGTTTGGCCCGGCCTGGACGCCCACAGCCCACAATGAGCGCTAAATATCGCTCCCCTCACTGGGCTGGGTGACCCGATCGTGCTTGCCCTGGGATCGCCCGCTCACTTGCGGCCTGTCCAGGCCGTGGGAGGCAGCGTCGCTTCGCGTGGAAGGAGCGTTCGTGTGCCTGCCCTCACAGCCGCAGGAAATAGAAAACTTGTATTCTGTTGCATCCGTTCTTGGACTGGCAAAAATGCGATATTGCAACCCTGTTCCACCGCGCTAGCTTTTTTACAGAAGCGGCGGATGTTGGCCAGGGTGAAAATCTGCTTGTCGTTGTACGCAGTATTTGCCCATTTTCTGCGTTTGTGTTGATTTTTCCCCCCATATTTTCTATTTTGTCCGCCTTTTCCTCTCGTTGCGCAACAGACGGTACGACTTGTGCATCGTAGTTTCCGCAAGTACCTGGGAGTTGCCTCAAAGTTTCCCATAGTTCGGTCGCAGCTTCCCCCATTGGTCGTGCTGGCGTGTCGCCAAAGCTCTGGCCGCCCCATCATCCCTTCCTTCTTTTCGGTGGGCCCGCGCCCTCTGCCAGTGGGTTCGTCTCGGTTATTTCCCTTTCCACCCACTCTGACGTATCTTACGTCGCAGTCCCGACTTTTCCTGCCAGCAGGCGATTCCCTGTCAACGCAGACCACCTGCAGACCATCTGCAGGCCACACAATCACCTTTTGCATGTATTGCTTTTTTTCTTCTGTCTTTTCGTCTGTCTGTCTGTCCACTCTGGTTTTCCCTTGTTCGGCGACTGCTGGCTGCCTCATGCCCAAGAAGTAGCCTTTTGTTTGTAGTCTTGGTTGTCTCGCATTCTTACTAACACGCCTCCTTCTTTGTTTCGATCTTTTGCCTGCCAATTGCGCCTTCCCATTCTGTAACTCCTTCTTTCCTTCTTTCGATTTGTGTCATTTCTCCCTTTATATCCCGACCTTCCCATTTGCATCTGCCATTCTCAAGTCATCTCCTCGACTTTCTCTCCTCATCCTCCGTCTCGCTCGGCCAGCTACCAGAGCTATCTTCCAGCCCAGCGAGCCTGGCCGCACATCCCATCGCGCAGCGCCCTCAACTAGACCCACCCACATCTTCGATCAGCCCCTAGGCCCTCATCTTTAGCAACCAGCTCCAGCTAGCTCGACCTGCGCTACGTTGGGACTAAAACCAATTCCATTTCCCGCCCCGCCTCCTCTGTGTTCACCTGTGTTGCCTCGTCTGCCTCTCCCAACTCACTCCATTACTGTATTCGTGCTCCTTGCTGCTTGTCCTCCAAGAGCGTTCTGTCGTTCTTTTCTCCTCTTGGCGCCGCGTTGTTGTCTGTCTTATCTACTAAGCCCTGCCCTGTCTCGCCCAAGCAGCTTTTCCTTGGTTTCTTTCCTTTTCTTTCTTTCTTCTCTCTTTCGACTTTCCCTCCTCTCTTCCTCGACCTCTCTCCCGATTCTTTCCCTTCTTTTCTTCTTCTTTTTTCTTTTCCTCCCTTGTTGTCTTTCCCGCCTGGCCTCCCTTTCCGCCAGCTGTGCCACACCCGCCGCGTTCCTTTTCGGTCGGACCCCCCTGCCTCTTCGCCAAGACCTTTTCTAGCGATCCACCCGCGCATAGCTCCCTTGGTCTGAGAGTTTCCTCTTTGTCTTCCGCCTTCGCTCAAAGTGTCGACCAGAGCTGCATCGAGTTGTGTCCCTTCTCACAGCTCTACACCAACAAACCGCAGTCGACTCTCACCCCTTCTCCACTCCCGTTGCTACCACGGCATCGTCGCAGTCCAGGCAACCAGCACCAAAACAGAGCTCGAGCGTAGCCTCTTCCTTCGCGCCTGCGAACGACATAGCTCTCGTCCGCCAACCGGCGACATTGAACAACGACACAGCTTCCCCCCGTCTAGAGCACCGCCAGCGCGGCAACCGCCAACATGGCGACCACCGACCAAAGCGTGCCGGAGCTCAAGCAGCAGAATGTGATTGAGGATGCTCGCGACCCAAGCAGCTCCGTCACCTCCGTAGAGGCCCAGGCCAAGATGGTCGAGGAAAGCAAGAAGGCCGGCATCCCCGCCTTCACCTTCAACCCCAATGCGAGTTCCGAGGAGAAAAAGGCGCAAGTCAGAGCTGTACGTGTCTCCCTTTCGCGGTCTATTCCATCCCCATCCGTCTTTCTAACATTGTGTCGCTAGGCCGTCCCCGACAACTTCCACAACCCCAAGCGCGTCAAGGGCATTGCAATCGCAACCGACATCGACGACGGTAGCGCGCCTGTCCAAGACCTCCCTCCCCCTTCCAAGGCCGGCGCGATCGCTGTGCAGCGCACAGAAGATGGAAAGCCCGTGGCCAACGGCACCGCCGGTGGTGACGAGACCAGAATGGGCCCGGATACTACTGGCTGGGCACCCCGCTTTGGCTGGCCCATGGAGTCCATCCGTGAAGCTCCCAGTCTACTTGAGCATTCGACGTGGCTCGAGGGCCACCTGCCCGACAAGCTGTACGGCGACTGGTACCACAACGCCGGCATCATCATCTTCGCTTGCCTGACCTCCTGGTTCATTGCCGTCCTCGGCGGTGGCCTTGGTTGGGTCTTCATTATCATTGCCACGTGCGGCACCTACTATCGCACGTCCATTCGCCGCGTGCGCCGCAACTTCCGTGATGACCTCAACCGCGAGCTCTCCATGAAGCGCCTGGAGACCGACTCCGAGTCGCTCGAGTGGATGAACTCGTTCCTGGTCAAGTTCTGGCCCATCTACCAGCCCGTTCTAGCCCAGACCATTATCAACTCCGTCGACCAGGTTCTCAGCTCCGCCACCCCGGCCTTTTTAGACAGCCTCAAGCTCCGCACCTTCACGCTCGGCTCCAAGCCGCCCCGCATGGAGCACGTCAAAACCTACCCTAAGGCCGAGGACGACATCGTCATGATGGACTGGAAGTTCAGTTTCGCCCCCAATGACGTCGCCGACATGACCACCCAGCAGGTCAAGAACAAGATCAACCCCAAGGTCGTGCTTGAGATCCGTGTCGGCAAGGCCATGATCAGCAAAGGCCTAGACGTTATTGTCGAGGACATGGCCTTCTCTGGCATCATGCGCCTGAAGATCAAGCTGCAAATTCCATTCCCCCACGTTGAAAAGATTGAAATGTGTTTCCTCGAGAAGCCGACCATTGACTACGTCTGCAAGCCCCTCGGTGGTGAGACTTTTGGTTTCGATATCAACTTCATTCCCGGTCTCGAGACCTTCATCCTGGAGCAGATCCACGGCAACCTGGCCCCAATGATGTACGCACCCAACGTCTTTCCCATCGAGGTCGCCAAGATGCTGTCTGGCTCCACTGTCGACCAGGCCATTGGCATTGTCGCTGTTACGCTGCACGGTGCCCAGGGCCTCAAGAACTCCGACACGTTTGCTGGCTCCATCGACCCCTACACCGTCATCACCCTCAACCGCCGTTCGCCTCTAGCCCAGACCAAGGTCATTCGCGACACGAGCACGCCACGCTGGAACGAAACGCACTACATCATTGTCACTTCTTTCAACGACTCGCTCGACCTAATTGTCTACGACTTCAACGACTTCCGCAAGGACAAGGAGCTGGGTATGGCCTCGTTCTCGCTTGAGAACGTCGAGGAGGTCAACGAGGCTGAGAACGAGACTCTTGAGGTTTTGTCCGCCGGCAAGGCCCATGGTCAAGTGTCGTGCGACATCCGCTTCTTCCCTGTTCTGGGGGAGAAGAAGATGCCCGATGGCACCGTCGAGCCTGCCCCGCCTTCGAATACCGGTATTCTGCGCTTCACGGTCGAGCAGGCCAAGGATCTGGACGGCACCAAGAGTCTTGTTGGCATGCTGAACCCGTACTCGGTCCTCCTGCTCAATGGCAAGGAGATCCACACCACCAAGAAGCTCAAGCGGACGAACAACCCCATCTGGGACAACGGCTCCAAAGAAATTCTCATCACGGACCGTGCCAAGGCCAAGCTCGGCGTCGTTATCAAGGACGAGCGCGACATTGCTGGCGACCAGCTCATCGGTAATTACCAGATCAAGCTCGACGACATGCTCGAATTCATGGAGAAGGGCCAAGACTGGTACAACCTGGCTGGTGCCAAGACCGGTCGCGTCAAGATGCAGGCCCAGTGGAAGCCCGTCGCTCTGTCTGGCATCATTGCTGGCACCGGCGGCTACCAGAAGCCCATCGGTGTCATGCGCATCCACTTCATGAAGGCCGCCAGTCTCCGCAACTTCGAGACCGTGGGCAAGTCCGACCCTTACGCCCGTGTCCTGCTGTCCGGTGTCGAAAAGGCCCGTACTGTCACCTTCAAGAACAACCTCAACCCCGAGTGGGACGAGGTTCTGTATGTCCCTGTTCACAACACCCGCGAGCGCCTTCAGCTCGAGGTCATGGACGCCGAGACCATGGGCCGCGACCGCAGTCTCGGTCTGCTCGAGATTTTCGCTGGTGATTTCATTTTCGAGGGCGAAGACGGCTCTTACCTGGTCAACGACAAGAAGGCTCTGCGCGAGGAGGGCCTCAAGCTGCATGGCAAGGGTATGGCCAAGGGTGTTCTGTCCTACACTGTTTCGTTCTTCCCCTGCCTAAACGTCGCCGACCCTGACGAGGAAGAGCGCGAGAAGGAGAAGGAGGCGGCCAAGGAGCAGAACGGTAAAGCGGCGTCCACCAACGGCTCCGTTCCCACGTCGCCCACGTCACCGACCTCTCCCACCTCATCTAAGACCCCGGCCAGCCCAACTGTGCCTACCAGCCCAACTGTCCCAACCGCTGTCCCGGGAAGCCCGACGACGTCTCAGCCAGAGAGCGATGCGGTGTCCACCAAGGCGGAGGAGCCCAAGGGCCCACCCAAGATCCACCTAACTCCAAAAGAGCTTCTCAAGTACGAGTCCGGTCTTATCATCTTCAAGCTGATGGAGGCCGAGATGCCGCGGCCCGACACACAGCTCGAAATTTTCGTCGACGACATGGCCTTTGCCTCCTACGTCTCATCCAGTGCGCGCTCCCGGTCCTTCACGTTCGATGAGATGGGCGACTGCTTTATTCGCGAGCTTGACTTCTCGCGTCTCACCCTCAAGATCCGCGACCGTGGTGACGACAAGAAGGATGATGAAAAGGACCGCACTCTGGGCCGCCTGACTGGTAACACCCTCGATACCCTGAAGCAGTGCCTGGTAAGTCACTCCTGCTCATTCTATACAGAAACGTTTTTTTTTGGTACCATTTCCCTTTACTAACATACGCTTAGAACAACCCCACTACACTGAAGCTGAAGGACGAGGAAGGCAGAATCAGCTCCGTCCGGGTCAGCCTCAAGTACATCCCCGTGCAGATGGAGCTCGACCCCAGAGAGAGTATCAACAACATGGGCAACCTTCGCGTTGATGTTCTTGACGCCGAGTCTCTGCCTGCGGCCGATTCGAACGGCAAGAGCGACCCGTACTGCAAGTTCGAACTCAACGGCGCCGAGGTGTTCAAGTCCAAAGTGCAGAAGAAGAGCCTCAACCCGACATGGAACGAGTTCTTCGAGATCCCTGTCCCGTCCAGAATTGGTGCTGAGTTCAACCTCAAGGTGTACGACTACGACTTTGCCGACTCGCCCGACTTCCTGGGCGGTTCGCCGATCCGGCTGGACCAGCTGGAGCCGTTCAAGGCTTCTGAAATCCGGCTGCCGCTTGACGGCAAGTCTGGTTCGGTCCGTCTTCGTCTCTTGTTCCGCCCCGACTACGTCACCCGCCAAAGACAGGGCACATCGACGTTCGCCGCCCCGACAAGAATCGCTACTAGCGTGGCTGGTGCCCCCATCAAGGGCGGCGCGGCTGTTGTCGGTGTGGTGGGCCACGGTGTTGGCAAGGGTGCTTCGTTCCTGCGTCGCGGTTTCCGCGGTAGCAAGAAGGATGAGGAGGTCATTGCCTCGCCTACGCAAAGCGGCTCTGCTGACCTCGCTGGCGCTGCCCCCGGCACTGCCATCACGACGAACGGCGACTCTGCGGTCCCCAATGTCATGGTCAAGCGTGCTTCGGGTTTCGCTGAGCCGCTGCCTGCTAGTCAGAACGGCGAGCCGGCTTTGGACTCGCCTCCCGGCCCGGCCCTGGCCGCATCGAGAAGCCTGGGACACAACCGCACAGCGAGCGGCGCCGCGTCCATTTACAGCGTGATGCCTGGCTCCCCGGGTGCTGGCACGGCGGTCTTCACCATCGTCTCTGCATCTGGCTACCCTCCGTCCTCGGACGTGTACGTCATCCTCAACCAGGTCGGCTCCAAGTCCAAGACAATCGGCAAGACCAAGCACCACAAGTCGCAGGCCGGCGCGATCAAGTTCGACGAGTCGTTTAAGTCCACGTGCACGGCCGACACGCAGTTCCAGGTCCAGGTCCGCGAGCAGCACCGCTTCGGCAGCAACGACGTCCTGGGTGAGTCGCTGTACGTTGTGGACGACTCCGGCACGGGCGCTGAGAAGGAGATCAAGGTCGGCGACGGCTCGGTCGTGGTGAAGAGCAGTTTCACGCCGCACGAGTCCAACGGCAACACCGACAGCCCCAAGTCGTTCCGCCGCAGCTTCTTGAGCAAGCGCGAGGCCCGTCCTCCTTCCAGCCGTGATGGCACCCCGGCGTAAAAATCTGCAAGTGATGTTATAAATTGGGTTCAAATCTAGGGGGGAACGGGGGGGAAATGGACAAGAGAAAAAAGATATTGCAACGTTTTTTTGGTCTCTTTTTTTTTCTCTACTAGGATATCTTTTGTATTTGTTTTGCTTTTATCGTGACGATTTTCTTATGTCTTTCTTTTTCTGTCAACCTTTTTGGTTTATATTTTTACAGTTTTTACACGCTTCGCTGCTTTAATTCAAAATTTGCTATGTTTTCAACTCGAAATGCCTATTTCATATTCGACCCCGAGACCGTAGCAGACAAATGACATTTATTTCTCTGTTTTTTTTTGCGGAAAGAGAAAATAAGTATCTGTGTTGGGTTTTTTTAAGGGATTTTTTTTTTAATAAAAATGCTTTCTTCTGAGAATATCTTCATTGGGAAAACACCAGACAAAATAATTCACAACATGCAAAAAGATATAATATTTAATTCTATCTATTTATCCCAGACACAAAGCCATTGGAGAGTTTCATAGATCCCGACGGGGTTGGCTACCACAAAAATAAGCAGAAGCTCCAACAGAGACGGTAGCCAGTAGCGGATGATGCAGCTTGTTAAATAGAAAAAAGGCAACAAAGGGGGGGGGGTATGGTGCGAGTTGACGTGAGCGAGAGACAACAAAAAGGATTGAGTAGAAAATGAAGAAAAGTGTAATCATCGCTGGAGAGCTGTGTGAATTCAAGAGAATAAAAAAAGGACAGAAGAAATAGACGAAAGGAGAGTATAGCGAGACACCAGAACATCAGTACCCGAAGTTATCGTGTTGGTGTACAGGGCACCGTCCTGGATGGTCCTTAAACCAGGCACGGATGCACCGCTCGTGGAAGCGACAGAAGCACTCGAGACGCGCCATGGGCACGCCAACTTCGAGGTCCTCGAGGCAGATGGTACACTCGGCCGCGTCTACACAGTCTTTTTCTGTGGCGCGGTAGGGGAACATGCCCGTGAGCCGTGGCGGTGGCGGAGCCGATGTCGACGAAGACGCCTCTGTCGCGTTTGTTGGCAGCGAGGTTGAGGTAGTCGACAGGTCAGCGGCGGCTGAGGCAGGCGAAGACCCCGCGGTGGTCCGCGTGCTGGGACTGCCGCCCATGTAGCGACTGTGCGTGTTGAGGCACTCTGTGATGTGGGCTTCACGCAGGGTCTCAAAGTCGGGCAGCGAACGCTTGGGCAGCTCGCGGCGGCACACGGGGCACTCGTCTTCTTCGGCAATTTGTGGTTGCTGGGGTCTGTGGCTTTGGCGGTGGTGCGACTGGGATTGGCGCTGTAGTTGTTGCTGTTGATTCTGGTGTAGTTGTAGCTGCAGTTGCAGCTGCTGCTCCTGGGCAGAAGCCATGACGGCGGACAACGGAGGCAAGCTAAGCCGGTTGTGACGGTACCGGTTTTGAGCCGAGGATGAGGGGGCTGCAGAGGCGGCGAGAGTGAGAGCTCCACCGGTAGTAAGAGCTGAGCCGTAAAATAGATGAGATCCCTGCGTGAGCTGAGGGGACAGTGACGCCGCTGCTTGAAGGGCGCCACTAGGCAAAGTGAAGTGGGAGATGTTTGCGTTGCCACCCGCCGCCGCACTTCCCTGAATGGTACTGTTGTTGGCGGTACTAAACGACCGCGAATGGTACCGATTTGACGAACCAGCAGCAGCGGCAGAAGAAGAAGGTGCTGGCGGTGCAGTGTTGGGATCCGGCACGCATGGGTTGCAAAGGCGGACACGCTCGCCGCCCCCAAGGAATCTCACCTCACCCGTTGGATCGGTCCATGAGCCAGCAGCTTGTATTTGGTAAGGCTGTGATCCGGGAGGCAGTACAATATACTGGTAGGGAATGGTGATGCGGTGCGGGGAGCAGCTGTTACAAACAACCCTGCCGCATTTTCTGTGGACAATTGTCAGCGGTGTGAAAACAACGGGCGTGATGAATGGGGCATCCATGCGACACAAGAGCACGTACCTGCAATGGTGTTTCCTAACAAAAATGCTAAACTGTTGAAAGCAAATGGGACAGTACGTGACTTCGCCATCAGGCTGCCACCTTGGGAGAGCGAATTCCTGTCGCGGCTGCCCTTGCTCTGGGTGTGGTTGAGGGTTGGGTGGAGGTGGCCGCGGTGCAGGCGGTGCAGGCGGCAGTGGCGGCTCAGAGATTGCAGCAGCAGCAGTCGAGGTCCGACGTGCATTTATGCCACCCGCGGTCGACGATTGTGTAGATGCCTGGTTGGGCGCCGACGGGCGCCGTCGCTGCATCTGTGCCGAGCCGGAGCCCTCCATAGCGGCGGCCCAGTCATCTGGGTAAGGCGGCAGCGGAGGCGGCACTCGCCGGCGAAGCAAAGAGGGATCCTGCCACTCGGTAGGGATGGGCGGAAGAGGTGGTGAGGGCGGCCGGTAACGGGGTCCAGGCGGCCGTCTTATCGGAAGGCTGGAGGACGTAGTTGGGACGACAGGTGTGGCTGCTGCGGGCGTGGCCGCTGTGGAGATGCTCGCCGAGGTTGCCGGCTCCGGAGGGGGAGTAGATAGAGCTGGTGGGGCAGGAGCGGCTGGTGCAGCGGGTGCAGCAGGAGCAGCCGGAGCAGCCGAAGAGGCAGGACGAGCAGGAGACGCGGGGGGCGGAGGAGGAGCTGGCGGAGATACGGAGGCCGTGATCGGCGTCGATGTTTCTGCAGCCGCAGCCGGGACAGCGTCTACCGTCTCTTCAGGCACATTAAGCTCCATATCCGAGGCGGATGGTGTATCGGCAGACACGCTGCTGCTGCTGGAGTCTCTCGGATATTCGTCGTTGTGGTCGATCGTCGTTGGGTTCGTGCTCGCCGTCCCATCGCCCTCACCGTGATGGGACGCCATCTTGAAACATGTGCACAGTCAGACGGCTATCGGTGGTGTGTGCGGGGGTTTGGAGGCAGAGGTCGAGAATCGATGTGCGTAGATATCGAGATGGGAGGTAGGCAAGTTCGATGTGGGAGGAGGGAAGATAAGAAAAAAAAGAAAGAATATCAACCGGAGGAGAACGCCGAGGGGCAAACCCGGGCGAGAGTCGGTGTGCGGTGTCGAGGCGGTAGCGGGATAAACTTGATGGTCGGCCTGTTCCTGCGTATTGTTTTGGAACAGTAACGCGTGCGGGAAACAAAGGATATTGTTGAGGTGATGTTTAAAGAAAAGGGCGTAGAGACGACGAGATAGAAAGAAAGAAAGAGAAGGCTGTGGTGGTGGCGGGATGGCGTGCACAGAGTAGAGTGGCTTCAGTAATTAGGTAGGGCGGGCAGTAATGAGGCAGTGAGGGTAGCGCCTGCCCTCCACAGTGGGATAAAGCGAGGGCGGGAAAGTGGAGCGGAGGGGGGCGATAAGGCAACAGCAGGAGCGATCGGTTCTGCCTTGCAGCCAAGATAGGGACCAAGGGGACCTGTTGCCGCACTATGGCAGCCACTGTCTACATAGGAAATCCCGCGCTATGGAGGAAGGAGGCACCGGGCACACGACCACACAGTTTCTTAGTAATAATTATGTATTGCTTTGTAGGACTTGTGGCTCCTTCCTGCAAATAGCAAGAGCACTGTGTACAAAGTACAAAGTACAAAGGACAAAGTACCAGGTACAAAGTACACCATTTGCTGACAGCCTCGCCGCCTAGCCAATGACTGCTGCCACCGAGCCACCTACTTCGGGCGTGATGAATGATGAAATAAGAGACTGAAACCGAGCACATCACAACTTAGATACGACGTATTACGTCGTACATCAACAGCAAATGCAGAGGTGCATAAGCCGGTGGGGTGATCCATGTGGGCCAGCACAGCTTCGCCCCAGCAGACAGGGCGAGTCCAGGGATCTTAATTTAGCGCTCCCGGAGCTGAAGGCCGCTATCACAGCAGGGTCTTACAGGGAACAAAGACGAACAGTCGGGGAAAAGTATTTTATACAAAAAGACCGAAAGAAATCCACGAGCTGTAAATACTTGATAGCTTACCCAATACAAATACAAACAAAAAAACTAGAAGATATAATGAAAGGAAAATAAGTACAAAAACCATGGACCACGATATCAGGCCCTCAACGACAGCGGCGTTTATTATGCCGCCACCCTTACACCGAAAATGCCTTGCTGCCCTGGATGAGGGGAGGATTCTGCCGGATGGTCACGATCGACCACGTCGGCGCGTACTTCCACGCCTCGTCCGCGGCCGGTGCCGTCCCTGGTGTATTGGCATCGCCCCAGCGGCAGAGGACGTGGCCTGTCAGACCGCCTGCCCTGTTCGCCTCGGCGTCGTCAGCCCACTCCACGTCGACCGTCCACGGCGTCTCCCAGTCCCGTCGCCAGAGCGTAAAGTCGCCAATCTCCCAGTTGCCGTCTGCCGGGGCAGGTTCTGTATCAAAGTTAAAGCGTGTATCCAGGCCCTTGCCGCTGCCGCGTACGGAGACGGTCTTGACCGGACGATCAAATCGCAGTCCGCACACCTTGGTGTTGACGGCCGTGATGTCGAACGAAGCCGCTAGTTTGCCGGAAACGCGTGTCGTATTGACAGAAATAAGACCCTCGTAGCTGCCAGAGAAGGGCACTGTGGTGTCGCCGTCGACGCGCGGCTCCAGTCCGGTGCCATCAAATGTGCAGTCGAGCAGTCCGCTCTGCCGCCCGCCGCTGTCGGTGCACGTCCATGGCCGGCCAGCGGCAGAGGGCAGGTTGGCAATGATCTCGCCAATGTAGCCCTCGTAGCCGGTCAATGTGACCGACGAGTTTCCGTGGTCCACCGAGAAGGCTTGCCGGATGGTGAACTTGAAGGGGTTCGTCGCGGTAAAGGGGAATGCGGCGAGGCTGTAGATGAGCGTGCCCACAAACACCACCGCGAAAAAGAGCGGAATGTGCTTCGTAACGCGGTGGAGGAACGGAGTCAGAGGCAACAGGACCAGAATTGACAACGCAGCAACGAGAATGTACGGCATCAGCAGGTCTGAGCCGTCCGTGCCCGTCTGTTGCACGGCAGTGCCGAGTATGAGCAGCAGCTGGCCCGCGATGATGATGTTGAACGGGCCCAGGATGAGGAACTGAAGAAACCACGTCCACGTAGGCAAATGCTTGGACCAGTCCTGCTCAACGCCAAACGGCTGCGCGTCGGTCGCCCACAGGCCGCTGCTCTGCACTTCTGCTGCCGCCTCAGCCCGTCTGCGCTCAGCCAGCAGTGCCGACAGGGACCGTCTGTAGCCGGTGGCAAACGTCGTGGGCCGGTTGTTGCGGATGTTGCCGCCGATGAGGGGGCTCGTCTCAGTCGGCACTTCGTCGTCGAGGCCGCCACCCGCACCCTCGCCGGCACCGTTTGGCTCGTCCTGAATGGCCGACTCGTTGTTGGGCACGCCCTCGCCGGGGGTTGGCGAAATCAGAGCGTCACCCTCGTCGCTGCCAGCCCCATTGGCAAGGGCGTCCATTCTGTTGTCCAACTCCTCGATGTAGGCGCTCTTGGTCTTTAAGGCAAACAGCTCCAGCAAAGAGATCAAAAGAGACGCGAAAGTGCTCGACGCCACGTAGACGATGACATAACCAGAGGCAATGTGGCCGCGGTCTTCCAAGACCGTTGCGCCCACCAAAAGCACCCAGGAAATGCCAAAGAGCCAGAAAAGAGCATGCGTCCGGTGGAACGCAGACGGCCGTACAAAGTCGGCGACGCGCATAACGACCCAAAACACGAAGACGAAGACCGTCACCATCAACATGGCCCTGCGTTGGTCGATGTGTTAATATATGGTAAGTGGATAGGGTGTGAATAATAAACTTACACTGCGTAGAGGTTGCTGTAGATGGCAAACGGCTGCACCTTGCACACAAGAAGAGCCGTTCCATAAACGGCCGAGCCGGCCACGGCCAGCGCAGCCGGGAACCGGAAGAAGCCTTTCCAACCGCCAATGTCAACTTTGCTGTCGGCGTCCGCGCTGTCAGGTTGTTCAACCGACGAGCGGAAGAGGTAGTCCTTGTCGAACTTGTGTAGCAGGAACAGGAGCAGGGCCACCAGCATCGGCGACACGATGAGGATGGTCAGCGACCATGCAAAGAGACCACGAAGGGCAAACAGCACCAGGCTGTCGCCAAACAGGTCGAACCACACGGCGTCGGTCTCGCTCTTCTCCACGGCGTCGCCCGCCGAGCTAGTCAAGCTCTTGGCCGAGGCGAGCGCACCCGACAGCATGTGCCAGACGCTGGCCTTGGACGTATGCCGGCGGTCGTCCTGCTGCGTGTGGTAGCGTAGGCGCGGCTTCATAAAGGCAATGTCGAGGCCCCGGTAGCCCAGCGCATTCACCCACACGCGGTAGTCCGTCTCGCTCCGGATCCAGTTCTGTTTGAAGCCGTCGCTGGCAATCACTGTGCCCGACGGGTGCGGTGCCTCACGGTATGCCTTGACGACTTCGAGGTCCGTGGACCGGAAGAGCACCGCACGTCCACCGGCACCGGCGCCCTCGAGGTTCACAAACGTGCCAATGTAGGGGACCAGCGGGCTGTTGGCAAAGGCGGTGGCGCCCAGAAGGAACTCTTCCTCGGCGTTGTTGAGCAGGACAACGACGCCGCGCTCGGGTTGGTTGCCGGACGTGCTGAAGTAGCGAATAATCTGCAGACTCGACACGACACCCACGCCGTCGTCGGTGGCGCCGAAGCTCGACGACACGGAGTCAAAGTGCGAGTTGACCAAGACGATCTGCTTCTGCATGGCCAGGGCTTGTGGCGCATCCGCTGGCGCCCGCCACCAGTCACCGGCCTCGTCCCGCGTACCGCGGATGTAGACGTAGATGTTGGTACCCTCAAAGTACAGGCCGGCGCGGCGTCCCTTGGAGTAGCTCGTGGTGAAGGACACATTGGTCAGAAGGTCGTCAAAAATGACCGCGATCGTGTCCGCGTTCGTGGCAGCGTTAGACGCTACATCCACGGACAAGGCCTCACCAGAACAGTCGGCCTGCGTCTTATAGGACGCGCCGTTGCGGTCGAGGATCTGGTGGATGCGCCGCAGCAAAAAGCTCCGCACATCGTCATTGGCGTGGCTGTTGGCCGGGTGCATGTACTGCGTCAGGTTGCCAAGGTCCGCCCAGGCTTCGACGACACTGATGCCATGAGGCAGAGCGGACTCGGACGGTGCGCTGGGCACCGTCTCCTGGATGCTAATGACGGGGATGACAATTGCGAGGTAGATCACGACCGTCCAGAAGGTGACCTGAAGCGGCCGGAAAGCAAAGGGGTTCAGGAGCGCCATGGCTGGCGAGGAGAAGGCGAGAGAAAAGGGGGCGGAGAGAGTAGAGGGTAGAAGGAAAGGCAGGACAGTGCCGTCGTTCAAGAGGACGCTGTCATCCGTGCCGAAGCCTTTTTCGAGTGAACGAGCAAAAGACAGAAGAGACGACAATGCCGAGACCAGCGATCCACGCCGATGCTCTGCAAACCAAAGTCGATTGAAGGGATGGGCTGGGTGTGAATACGTCGTAGAAAGAACCGGGACGAAAGAGGGGGAAGAAGGGAGGAGTTGGCGGCAGGAAGTTGAAATACGAGTATCCAGTACGTCAGCCGCGCGCGCTATAATTGAGAAGGCAGGAGGCAGGAAGCAAGAAGCAAGGTAGGTGAGAGGCGGAAGGACCGAGCTTACCCCCAGCACATGCGCTGAAGCTTGGCGGGGAGCAGGCACCATCCATCACACTATAGGCTAGCTCGCTAGGTGCGACAGCACCTGCCCCAAGCTTCCTCCCCCTTTCGGCGCGCTAACCACCGATCTGACCCTGCCCTGCCGCGACTTATGTTAGCTAGTCGCGTATTATGGCCAACAGCTGGCATTGATACGGCCTCAAAACTACGCCGACATCCGAAGACCTCTCTTCACAACAGTTTTCATTCACTCATCCAAACGCGCATTCGTTTCATTCTTTTCATCTTTTTATTTTATTTTTATGTTCCTGCCCTCATTGACTCTACAGCCAAGTCTCAGGGCGATTTAGGTTAGTACAGACATACTGGGGGTTGGGTTAAATTGAAAACATCCTGAGCCTTGCTGTCAAGAAAGCAATCTCCAGTGGAGTTGCTTAGAGGACAAAGTCAAAGCTCTCAAGCGGCAGAGCAGTACAAAATACACCACAAAATTGTGGAACAAATCAGTTAGTGACGCAAACCCGACACCTGTGGTCGGTCGTCCGGTCTTCGGTTGAAAAACAAAACAAAAAACGCCCTTTTAGTCAGTTCTATACTGCTTTCCCATGTCCGCGATCGTGGTCGTCGGGTCGGATCGAAGATCGTCGCTCGCTCCTGTCGACTGTCATGGTTAAGCAAGGTGAATTTACGCTCCTGGAGGGGGCGGTGGGGGCGGCTGGTCGCTGGGCGGCGGAGGCGGAGGCGCATCACCCGGAGGCGGGGGTGGCGGCGGCTGTGCCGCACCAGAGTATTGCTGGATGAGAGCGTTGAGCCCAGACGCAATGCCCGGGGGCGCACCCAGACCAGCACCGGCGCCAGGCGGAGGCGGGGGAGGGGGAAGACCGGGAGGCGCCCCACCCATGCCCGGCGGCGCGCCGTAGCCCGGGTAGCCAGGGTACGACGGCGGGGGCGGGGGCGGGATGGCCTGTGCACCAGGCGCCTGGTGCCACGGGGCCATACCAGGCGGCGCAGGGGGTGCAGCTGCATCGTTGTGGCCGCCGTACCCACCGGGGGCACCGCCGCCGTTGTAGTAGTCACCGCCACCATTGGCACCACCATTGCCGTAGCCACCACCACCACCACCATCACCGTTGTAGCTGTCGTTGTTGTTGCGGTGGCTGCGATCACGCGCCCAGGGCGCCGGCCCGCCGGAGGGACCGCCCGGAGCACCGCTGGGAGGACCGTCGTTATCACGGTCGTTGTTAGCACGCCGCCAAGGTGCAGGCCCTCCTGTCGGACCACGCTGCCACGGCTTCGGTTCGCCTTGGCCACCGCCGGGACCAGAGGGGCCAGGGGGGCCAGAGGGGCCACCCGGACCGGCCTCGATACGCAGCGGCGGGCCAGAGCCACCACTAAGTTCTTGCATAAGTTGCTGAGAGAGTTAGTATGGGTATATGTTGAAGAAGAATAAAAGGGGACAAGGGCCAGGGACTGGACATACCTCGTACTCGCGGTCCACCGCATCGCCGCTACCAGAGGGACCCAGACGTCCAGCCGAGGGCCGGACGGGCCCGTCGTTGCGCCAGTTGGCACCTCTCTGTCTGTCCGGACAATCGCGCGCCATGTGGCCCGCGTTGCCGCAGACACGACAGATGATGTTGGCAGTGTAGTTCTGCTTCTCTGGGCAGTCGTACTTGCGGTGGCCGATCTGGCCGCAGTTCTGGCAGGCCTGGTTTTCGTCGTCGCGGAGGGTACCGTTGAGGGCAGCCAGTTCGCGGAGCTGGTTACGCTTGAGCTCGTTCTGTCCTTCGGGGATGGAGGCGGCCTGTCGGAGAAGACGTCTGTTAGCTTGGGGACTCGCATATGGATACATCAGCTTGATCCGCTGTTTGAGGTGTTCGTAGTGGGTACGTGCCGTTTCAATCACGTTGTGAATCAGGCGCTTTGCCTTTTCCACCTTTTCCTCGGTGTCGGCCATGATCAGACAGTGGAGGTCCTCCTCCTGGTTGCTGGAGTGCGCGGCATCAGAGCGGCCTGTGAAGAGTTAGCATGGTCTAAAAACAAGGAGATTACGAAAGCGGAAAGAGAGAGAAAACATACCTTTGCCTTCTTTGACGGATCCCTTGCCGCGAATGGCAATCTTGGCGCCAGATTCTGTCTCCATCTTTTTCAAGGTGTTGCCTCTGGGACCAATAAGTAAACCAACTTGAGTAGGAGAAAAAAGGCTGAGTGTTAGTATCAAATTAATAGGTTCCAGCGGTGTTTTTTTTACGTTTTTTTGTTTTGTTTTCCAGGGTTAGACTTGGTTAGAGGGGGAGTAAGGAAGAGCAGCAGTCGCCGAATTCTTTCAAGTCAGGTTCAGTTCCCATGTTGGCTCAAGAGGACAGCCTGCACGAGGGGGTTAAAGCAAGAGACCCCGTGCAGGCGTCGTTGGGCCTGGTAGTGTCGCCCAGAAAGAAAGATCCGACTCCATAGCAAGGCAGAGGGGGAAGAGTAGAGAAGAGAGAAGAGAGAAAAGGAAAGGGGGGGATGGGGGTAGGAATAGGGGAGAAAACAGTTAGAAACGTTAGAAGGGTTAGCAATCATACTAAAGTTAATTTCCGGATAGTCGTTGACGGGCACGTAGACCTTCTCCTGGGTCTTGGTCGGCCGGCGGTAGTCCTGGGGCGGGTGGTAGTTGGGGAAGGTCTTGACGGCCTTCTCGACGAGCTTGTGGCGCTCCTCCTCGAGGCGCTTTCTGTAGCGGTACTCGCGTGTGTTGATACGGCGACCGTGGTTGTCGTACTGGGGCGCAGGCGAAGGCGAGCGGTCGCCGTCGGCGGGCACGACGTCGTCGATCTTGAGCTTCTGCGTGATCTCCTCGATGCGCAGATGCAGCGTGTACGCCTCGAGCTGCTCGCTGGTCATGTTGGCCAGGATGGCCGTGGGAAGGCCCATGAGGCCGGCAGCCTTGTTGTCGGACGCGTCGCCCCACCGGTTGCGCTTCTTGCGGCGGCGGGCTCCTCCATCGAGGTCGCCATCGGACACGGGTGGTCCACGAGGGTCTGGGCTGCGGCCGCGCTTCAGGTCGCGGTCCCGGTCGTAGCCTCCACCGTTGCGGTCGCCGCGGTCGCCACGATCGCCGCGATCGCTCCGGTAGTCACTGCGGTCATGACGGTCACTGCCGCGGTCACCACGGTCACCACGGTCACCACGGTCGCTGCGTCCGTTGCTGCGGTCGTAGTCGCCGCCGTCGTTGCTGGGCTCTGCATCGCCGCCAAAGCGACGCACTTTCCCCAGCGGGATGTTGTTCGAGCCGGTGATTCCTTGGTTTCTCCAAGACATCTTGGCGGAGGTGCCGATAACGATCGACTGAGATACGGAAGAGGAAGGTTGTATCGATGCGCGGGACAAAACTGACGACGCGTTGTCGGTTTTGTGTTTGTGTTGGAAAGGAGAAGAATCTGAGAACGATCTCAATAAATTAGCGAGGAAGGGGCAAAACCACCATTTGTCGCCTCAGGGAACGGCGGATGATGATTGGACGAGATCAGGCTATCACGTGCTGGCTTCCTGTCGCAGCCCTGTCAGTTGTCGGTATGTGGGGCCAATGGGGCAAACTTGTGCTCGCTGGGGTGCCTTTGGCCTCCAGCGACTTACGAACTACAGAGGTGGCCTTCACAACTTACGACGATAATACTTCACGATGGTATGTTTGCAAGTTTTTGTATGAATATCTTGTATTCTTTTTTTATTGAATTTTGAAAATTTTCATTTCAATGACAGCCTTTTAACTTGGGGAGAAGATTTGGAAAAGCAAAGTACCAGCAGTAGTCAGCCTGAGAGCTGTGGTGTTGGCCCCACTGTATTTACAGTGCTGACACTTGCCCCACGTCCCCTACGGCTTACTGCATATTTGGCATTCATGTGTAATGCAACAACGGACGGCCTGAACCATACTTGCGCAAGGTTGATTTGCCTTCTCGTCTTGTCTTTTGTTTCCTTTCTTACTTCTTTAGCTTCTCCGCATCCTCGGCCATGCCCTTCTGCACCCAGGCGCGGCCGATGGCGGCGCGCTTCTCGAGGTCCGCGTCGGTGACGGGGTCGAGGGCCGTGTGGCGCGAGGGGACATGACGGCCCTTTTCGATGCCGGGGCGCGCGAGGACCTTGTCGAACCAGGCCTTGAGGTGGGGGGTGTCATCCAGGCTCAGACCAGCCCAGCCTGTGTTGTTAGTGGTGTTTGGGAGGCATGGATAAAGTGAGGAGGGGGACATACGGTGCGAGGCGATCCAGGGCCAGCAGGAAATGTCGGCAATGGTCAGACGGTCGCCGACGAGGAAACCGGACGTGGACTTGGCCAGGTGGTCGTCGAGGACGTGGTAGAGGCGGCGGCTCTCGTTGCCGTAGCTGGGAGTGTTAGAGGGAAACGAGAAGATACATAGAAAACTTGGTGACGTCTTACCGGGTGACGCCGTAATCGATTATCTCAGGAGCGTAGCCTAGTTTTGTCAGCATGATGTTGATTCTCATTCAGTAGGGGCAACCGTAAGACTCACGCAAAAAGTGGTTGGCCTGGCCTTGCATTGGGCCTAGTCCGCCCATCTGGAAGAAGACCTGCGGGTTGTTAGTTGAGATAACCCCTAGTCTTTGAGATCGGGGCCTGGCTGCCACCCACCCAGTTGTTGACTTCATAGTACTCGCGCGTGCCAAAGGGGTATGACAGCTTGTGCTCCGTGTCGTAGCGGTCTGCCAGGTACATCAGGATGGAGCCGCTCTCAAAGACGCGGATGGGCGAGCCGTCGGTGTGCGTGTCGGTGATGGCGGGGATGCGGCCGTTGGGGTTGATCTCGAGGAACCAGGGCTCCTTCTGCACGTTCTTGGTGAGGTCGAGCGCAGTGACCTTGTACTGCAGGCCGAGCTCCTCGAGGAACAGCGAGATCTTGACGCCGTTGGGCGTCGGCGCCGTGTAGAGGTGGATGTCGGTGGGAGTGGCCATTGTGTTGCGTATCTCGGTCCTGGTCTTTGATTTGGGTGTTCTAGAGGGTGTGGGAGACGGTGATGCTGGATGCGATGTGAGATGCGATGCGATGTGATTGAGTCTGTCTGTCATGGGGGGTGCTTTTCTTCTGTCTTGTCGTCGGCGGCCGTCCTATATATACCTTTTTTGTGAGAGGGAAATACAGAATCGAGTTGATCCTTGTTCGTCGGCCTGTCACAGCTGGATACAAAAGACTCTGCCAACTATCGTCATGATTCCCCCCTTCCCCCTCTTCCCCTGAACTGGGCGTCGCCTCAACTCGCGCGTCTTCCTAGTAGCGAGCTGCGCGACAGCTTAGAAATCACAGTGGGTGCGCGCGGGGTTCTTGCCGACGGCCTCGTACAGCTTTGCCATGGGCGATAAATCCGGGCTCATCGATCGGCCACGCCCAGCTGTTGCGTGCTAGATTTGGGACGCAGGCGTGCAGTTTGGGGTTCTAAACTCTTAGTTCTGGCCGTTGCCGCAGTTGAGCCTTGTGCGCCGAGCTAACTGCTAGCCAACCGGGGCCTGCCCCGATGGGGCTGCCCGCAAATAGTTGCTCTCGGTCGTTTGGGCCTGGTTTCCTAAATAGGAAATCGGGCAACTGCGTCTAGGAGCAAACCGCTAACATGGGATTTTACGGCGCAGTTGCACGCCACTACCGCCCCAACACATAGTCAAAGTTGGCCGCGTATCTAGCAATGCAGCGATATATCCTTTCGCTTTGAGCCACTTTCAGGACGTACTATTGTCAGATTTTAACAGTGGCAGCATTTGTTCTTTCGTCCATGACAAACACGTTTATGGCCGGAAAAACTAGGTGCCTACGTAGGAGCCTCTTCAAGATGCCTGACAAAGGCGTCGTCTTTGGATCAAGAAAGCAATATCATCTTAGAAATCAACCTCACCGTCTCTCGCCATCTTCTTTGTCGCGATGATGCGAGAAGACGGTCGGTAGCCATCGATATGCCGCCTCATGCAATGCTGCCTGTTCATAATCGGTCGTATTCGTGCGCTATCTCCGTGTGGTCTACATACTGGGAAGATTGGGGGAAAGAAGCGAGAAAGAAAAAAAAGGCAAAGAAGAAGAACAAAAACGCAGACTTCATAGATGTGATACATGATGTTGCGCCCCTTGGCGCTGACCGTTCATACCATTCTTCCAACACACAGAACAAAACACATGAGAAAAAAAAAAGGGTGAGACAAGGGTACATACAGACACAACGCCAGAATTGCTAGGCCGGACAGAAACCGAGAGAAGAAAAACACAAATTACAGGTCAAGGAGGACGGGAAGTCATCCAGAGAAAGGTCGAGGTGTTGAGACAGCGCTCAACCCCGGCGGTAGCCCGAGTTGCGCTCCTGGCGGCGCTTTCTCTTCTCCTCGGCATAGGCAGCGTCTTGCGACTCCGAGACCACGCTCGAGCTGCCCGAGTATGCACTGGGCGCCGACAGGCCGGGGATGACGTGGCGGTACGACTTGGTGCCTAGGTCGCTCTCCGACTGGCCGGCGTCCGTCCACGCACCCGGAACATGCGACCGGCCGTCGTCGTCCACCTGCGTACCCTCGGCCTCCTCGATCTGCCGCAGCGGCGTGCTGACGTCCTCGCCGTACTGCCAGCTGAAGTCGCGACGGTTGCTGCTGGCCGCGGCGGAAGCCGTGTACGAGTGCGAGGCACGCTGGCCCCGCTCCTGCAGACGCCGGGCCTCGGTGCGGGCGCGCTCCTGCTCGCGGACGGCATTGCGGTCGGCTGTGCTGTACACCTTGCGGATGCCACCGTTGGCACCCTTCTTGGTGGGCGTGTTGGTCGGGGTGTGTTCGCGGTTCGGCATGAGCTCAGACGTCACTGTGCTCTCTGTAGCAGCCGACGAGGCGCTCGGGTTGGAGCCGTCCCATTGCGAGCTGTCACTGGTCTTGTTGATGCCGCCGACACGGGCGGCCTTCTCGTGGCGGTAGTCGCGCAGATGGGCCTGCGCGTTGGCCTCGGCCATCTCGTCGACCACGCCGTCTTCGTTGACCTTGCGGCTGGACCGCGACTTGCCGTCCTTCTTCTTACGGAGCTTCTCGTTGGACTTCTCCTCGCGGTGGCGTTCCTTTTCGCGATCGCGCTGCTCGCGCTTCTTGCGGCGCTTTTCGCGGCCCATAATGTCGCTGACGCCCGCCGTGATGCCCGACATCTCGGTCGAGGCCGTCACGCCCGTCACGCCCGTGATCACCGTAGAAGCATCTTCCGTAGAGTTGTCGTCGACATCCTTGTAGATACTGCCACCACCCAGGTTGGTGCTGGGCGTCGCGTTGGACAGGATCGTACCGTTAGGGCCCCTGCGGCGCAGCACCGTGGTCTTGTAGTCGTCCCAGTCGTTGTTGCCAAAGTGGAAGCCGCCGTTCTTCGCCCAGAAGAAGAACCAGATCATGGCCACACAAATGGCGGCTCCGAGAATGCCAAACAGCGCAAAAATGGCATTGTTGTTGATCGACGCCGGCGACGTTACGCCCACGTGCGCGTCAGCCGTCGTCGCTGCCGGATCGCGGGCCAAGAGGACCGCCCGAGCCGCCAGCGGGCCGTGGTCGAACACCTTTGTCGGACTCTCTGCATTCTTCGCCGAGAGCTTCGACACCAGGTTGTGGAGGAGGGTGGGCGCCATTGTGGGTGTGCGTTTCGCTGGTTGGAATGTACTAGCAGGCCAGCCGGTCGAGAATGTGCGTTAAATGACCTCGGTTTGCGTTGGATTGTGAAGCAGAACGAATGCCAGTCAACAGTGGCGATCCAAAAGAAACGGCCGTGGCCACGAGCGAAAAACCGTTATCGGTTTTCTGGCCTGTGGCGAGTCTGGCGGAATGAAAGGTTCGATTGGGGTGATTGATGAAAGTGCTGTCGCGACACAATTCGAATGTAGTGTCGACTTTGTCGAATGGAGAGAGGAAATTATTCGATCGACGCTGGATGCAAGAGACGTCAGGAGAGGGAAGGGGAATTGCGTGGTTGACCTTCCTGTATTGGTTCCCCTAGAAACCGGAAGGCGAGGTTGGGCAGTGCTGAGGCAGGAGGGGAGGGGCGGCGACAGGATCCTGCTCAGCACGGTTAAAGTGGCAGGCGCCAATGACGCGGTGCCTTCCAAACCTAGCAATCACACTGATGGCTGGCGACACCAGACTTTCCTAAAAAAAAAAAAAAAAAAGAGGCACAACGACCAAGAATGCGATTAATTTGATTTTTCCGAAAGACTTATTTCTGAATTAAATGCGCCATATTTCATCAAAGACATTCAACGGCATGTGCATGAACTTGTTGCTCGCCAACTTTTTTCGTCGTGAATCCTGAAAGTAAATAGACAGTCGCCCAGCAACCAAGCCTCTTACACTGATGACCCACTTTTATTTCTCGCACCATGCCGCCACGCACATCTCAGCCACAAGCAGCATTGAAACATGAAAGCACATTCAGGATGCTCCTTCCCACCAAATCTGTGGAGGCTTGGCTTGGTCGTCTATCTTTTCGGCATCTTCTTTCTTGCACTTATTGCATGCATGGAAGCCACTTTCGAACAATGCAGGCCGACAGAAGAAGCAAAAAGTATTGGACAACAACCTCTTGCTATTAAGCGCCGCCTCCCACAATGCGCCCCCTATTTCCCTACTCCCCTATTCCCCTCGCCCAGCTGACGTTTCACCTCCGTATCAACTGCGGAGACGCTGCGATTTCTTGACAAGCAACATAATAGAAACGGCTTTGCGCTGAGATGAGGATATACACGAAGAAAGGGGATAGAACACCAATGAGAGGCTGTTAGGGGGCATGAGCCATTGCAAGGCTGTCTGGTGCCGCTGGAGCTGTTTCTGCTGCTGCTACAGCACCCTGACCACACAACGCTCCAGCATTCCTCGCGAGTGCGTCCCTTGCATGTTGAAGCAAGAATCAGCTCCAAGTCACGGGTGGGAGTGGGAACGCGCCGTCCGTGATCGCTCCGTTCTGAACTCTGATTGCTTACCTGCTGCGAGCAGGCTACTCGAGTGTTCCGTTTTGCATCCCAGTGACTGAGATAACCCTTTGCGACGAAGGAGACGATAGAGGGGGGTGTGGCATTAGCATATTTGACGCCAGGGCCAACAGGGGAAAGTCCATGTAAAGCGTCTCACGACCAAGGACGTCGGCGCAGAAGGGAGAGCGCGATGGGGAGCTTCCCTGTTCTTTATCACTCTCAAGCACCAGTTGGGTCCCTTTTGGCCACAAGCACATTGGTGCAATTGGCTCTGTCTATGCATGCTTCACCAAGCGCTAGGATGGAGATGCGAAAGAGCAGGCCCCGGACGGAGAGTGTACGGACGTGCTTCCATCCCTTTTCTATGCAAAGGTTCATGCGCAACTCCTTCTTCCTAGCCTCTTCGGTATGCGTGTTTAACCCTATATTTAGCATATGAAAATGTTGCTTGTTCGGAGGGAGAAAGGAAGAGTCTCAGAGACGACATCTCTGCAAATAAAAATAAAGACAAAGTAGAAAGTACTCCGTAGTGCGGAGACTACTTTCCATCGTCTCTTTTCTATTCATCGTTCCCCGGACAGGTTGGGGTATCCAGGCGGGAAAATGGGACGGACGGAGAAAATAGTAGTAACGGAGAAGAACGGTGCTGACGAAGTGCGAATCCACAATGCATATATGTGAGCTCTGGTATATGCGCAGCAGGAAGGGGATCGCCGTCAAAAGACAGTTCGTTGTCAATGCCGTGTGTGGTGATGCGCCCCCCTTTCTTCCCAAGGCCGGCCTAGTCAACCGAACAGGGATGTCTTTTTGTTCTCTTCCTTTATTCCTTAGTTCGAAAAGGGTGCGCGTTGAAGAAGGAAAAAGGAGGTCTGTCTTTGTTGTTGGCGGTTGCGAGCTCCGAAAAGAGCACGACTGGCGACGCGTCATTATGCGCCGTCGGCACTTCCACAGTGGCATGAGCTCGAACACATATAGAGGTCAAGATTCAGAAAAGGATACCATAGAGACAATGAAAGCAATTGGGCATTGTACTGCTCGTATATAGTCAAAACATTAATATTGTATTCGTGCCTTTCATAAGTGAAACCGTTCAAACAAACTGTGTTTAAAAAACAAACTGTGCTGGAGAAATATCAGGCTTTCATGAAAAAAGAGGGTATCCAAACTTTTTTAATCCTGCACGAATGCCACCGTGGAAACAAACGAACCAGTCGGCAATACACGTATGTATTGTATAATGACACAAGCTTGAAGACAATGGGACAAATGGATAAATCTGGGGGAGGCAAGGGCCTGTAATAGAAGGATGAGGCAAATTGTGACAAGATTAATAAAAGAAAATACTCGTTGATCGTAACCAAAAAGACATCATATTGCGTCCCCGGGACGACAAACCAACCTATTGGAGTAACAAGGAAGAAGTGTGAAAAGAAACGAAAAGAAAAGAAAAATCATCAAGACATATATACGCTCGCTGGCTAGCTTTCGCTGATAAAAGGCTCTGTAACTGTGCCTCATAAAAGTAAAACGAAAACAGAGAGTAAAGAGTAAAAATGAAGGTACCAAACTTAAACCGAAATGACCTTCAGGTCGAGTATGAGAAAAGAAAAGCATAATATATCGTAATCGTCAATTTAAATGGGAAAGAAAACGGAAAGAAAAACATCGCTTTTTGTTTGATGCGGGTGTCTCGTCTTTTTGCCTCGTTTTCATCTTGTTTGTTGTAGTTCGTAGATCGCTTTTTGGCTCACATCCACTGCTCGTGTGCTGGAAGTGGCTCAAAGGGAGAGCCGGTATACTCCGGGCTGCCGCCATAGCCGTATTCGTACGGTGCACCAGGAGGCGGCGCATAGACGGACCCTGCCTGGGAGGCAGCACGGCTACGTAGAGCAGGCCGCTCGAACCGGCTTCTGCGGTCTTCAATCTCAGCATAGCTAGATTTGTCGCTGCTGCCAACCCGTCTGCCAGGTGGCGGCCCGCGGATGTTGATCTCGGTGCCGTCCTGGCAATGCATCTCCGTGTCGCCGTACTTGAACAGGGCGTTGCCCTTGATCCGGATGGTCAGGTCTTCTTCGTTGCTGGACCGCGTTGTTCTCGTCGTTGCCGATTGCCGCCAGTCGCTTTCGTCGCGGCTGCCAGAGCTGCGGGTCGACCGGCTCTTGGGGCCACCGCGCCGGCTTGCTTCGTAAAGCATTTCTTCCGTAAGGCGCATGCCGCTCGATGGCAGACCGCCCGATTTCCTCTCTTGGTATGAGCTAGCCAACCGGAGTTTGTCCTCGAATGCGCTGCCCGACGAGGCGGATTGTTCCCCATAGTATGAGTTCCGGCGGCTGCCTGTTGTGCGCGCCACCTCGGTCGCATACTGCCGCGGCTCGTACAGAGAGGGGTCGATGCTTTCACGGCGAGTACGCGGAACATGCATCATAGGACCGTACTCCTGGTAAGAGCCTTCAAGAGGTTCGAACGGTTCGTCATACAACGGCTGGAAAGGCTGCAACGGCTGTCCTCTGATCGGCATTGGGCCGGGAGGAGGAAGCATAGGGGGCGCCGCAAAGGGCGAAGACTGCATCGGCCGGGCGGACATGGGACGCATCGACATGGGGCGTGAGCGTGCATCCTCGATGCCTGGTCCGTAGCCCATGGAAAGGCGGCGCATATCGTGGCTCAAATCGTCCGGGTCGTATCCGTCCGGGTGGCCGTACTCGACGGTCGGCGGTGGGCGGTGCCCCATGGACGTCTGTGGGCGACTGGGACCGAAGCGCTGGTGGAGACCCCGCATGCCGCCATTGTTAGGAGGTGCAGGTGGCGGGAAAGGCTCGTGGCGGAACGGTGGCGGCGGTCCGGGCGGCTGCATTGGGAGTGGCGGTGGTGGCATCATACCGTAGCCGGGCGGAGGAGGGGGATGTGGCTGCCACTGTTGTGGGGGCGGGGGCGGGGGCCCAAACGCTGACGGTGGTGGCATAGCGGAAGGCGGTGGTGGTTGTGGCGGGTGCATCGTGTGGTATCGTGAGTTCGAGAGCGGCGGGCGAGAGGATCCGTAGTAGCTGTTGGGCCGTGGCGCAGCGGTCTTTGACCGGGGGCGAGCCGGGGCAGATGTGATGGACGCAGGGTTGGCGCCGTAATAGGCCGCTTCGATGTCGCGCGAGCGGCGGCGTTGGGACGTGGTCTCAATAACCGGGGTGCTCTTCGAATGCCGCGACATTGGGCGGGCGGCGAGGGTCACGGACTTTTTCTCGGGCGGAATGGATCTGTCTCTGTCGCGGGGTCTTGAAGACCTGCTGGATCTTGATTCACGACGGCTTGGGTGGACGGTCGAGTCGGAGTCGGTGAAGTGGTTGGCGGCGGACGGGGATACGTCACGGCGAGACTTTTTTCTGCTGATGTTCATGCGTTCTTTGGAGGGACTGGGAGCAGCAGATGCGGCGTAGGTGACGTCTCCGCGAATGTTCCCCAGGTCGTCCTCCTCTTGCATGTACGCGACCTTTGACGACTTTGAACTCTTGACGGACATTGTGGAGATGATATACTTTTATCAAAAGAGCGTTGTGGTAAGGATTGAGTTGAGGGCGAAAGTGGGCAGGGTGGAGCTGTGGGCGACAGGGCGGTAAGGCGCGATGGATATGAGGAGGGGAAAAGAGAAAAGAGTGAGGCGAGGGAGGACGAGGGGATGAGAGGATGAGAAGAGAAGAAGAGGAAAAGAGGAGAAAGAAGAGGAAAGAAAAGAAGAATGAGAAGAGGGAGGAGGAGAAAAGAACGAAACAGACGGGCGAGCGTGCAGCCCGCGAGGCAGCGATGGTCGCTTTTCGTCTCCCAGTCGCTGGTGTCTTCCCCCTCTAGCGATTGTGTGACTTTTGCTGAGATGGATTGAGTGTGTTGGGCGCGGACGTCGGCAGCTTCACAGGCAGCGAGCGAATCGGGGTGGGTGAGCGGGAGGAGGAGCGAGATAGGCAGTCGTGAGAGGAAGAGACTCAATCTCTTTCGTTCAGTGCAGGACGGGGAGGCAGACAGGATGTGAGGAACCAAGAAGGGGAACCGGTTCTCGCCTGGATGCCTTGGGTAGCTTGTTGGTTGATGTTTTGCAGGGTTTCGCCAGTCGGGAAGAGACAGACCAAAAAAAAAGTTGAGTGGGGATCCGGGCGGTTTTAAGGAATTCTGTTTGGGTATGGACTGTATGGAGTATGGTGGGGTCCCAGTCCCAGGCAGGCCAGGCCACTTGTGGGCAAACAGGGGCCTATTCGCTGTTCCCGTTTTGTTCGACGTTCGCTATTCGTTCGTTTCCCTCCCTTCTTCGCAGTGACCCGGCAGCAAGATATGTGGACGAAGATGGTAGGTCGATAGATTCTCTGCAAGCGGGCGGCCAGACAGGAAGCAAAAAAAAAAAGAGAGGAAGAAAACAGGAGCCAGAAAACAAAAACAGAGGACGGATGGGTCTTCGGGATGGATGTCAAAATGTTTATGTAGAATCGCAAGTTACTGTGGCAGCCGCAGGGACGAGATAATTTCCTTATGGGCTGCTGCTGGTTTCTGTTGCTGTTGCTGTTGCTGTCTTGAAGAAGGTACGAGTCCCTTTGCTCTTTCCCTTGTTTTCAGTCGTCGCCTTCGCCTTTTTCTCTGAAGGGGTGTGAAGGGGGAATGGGGAGGGGGACGGCCGACGAGGAAGGAGGGGGTGTGCGTGGAAAAGGGTGCCCACTTTATAAACGGAGAGCGGAAAGAGAAGTGGTGTTGTGTGGCTTTGTAGGAGTACGAGCCTATGAGACTATGAGCCTATGACTACGACATATGAGACAATGAGACTATGAGAATAGAAAGAATGATCTCAAAGTGTCAGGCACGTCGTCAGATAGGGAAGGAGCAAATGGCTCTCCAAGACGGTGGAAAGGTGGGGAGGAAGGGGTGGCCTGGTCCCAGATACAGAAAATCACCGAAAAGGAAGAGAAAAAAAAGGCGCTGCCGTCAGTCAATCTGGGGAGGAAAGAACATGAGGAACATTCGAGGGGTGGGGGGGAAGGAGCGTAATGTGGCTGTCTTCTGTCAAGGGAGACGGGCAGACTCTGAACAGGCAGGAAGCAAGGTCCCCTAGGGCAGCTCGAGAAGTAAGGCGCAATGGAGTGGAGACGCGGCGAGAGGACGAGAAGGCACGAACGGGAAAGGAGGGGGTGTGCTACTTGTACAATGTGGTTGATGTGGGCAATGGGCTGTGGTTGAGCTGGGTTGAGAGCGCAGCAAAGTGCGGTGGTCTGCGAGGTGGGCTGTCGAGCGCTCCTTCCGTTCTCGTAATTACACACAGGAAAGGGAAGAAGGAAGGGTCGACCGACCCAGAGAACGTCGCAATTTCAATTAAAGCGGAGGAAGGTGCTGCCAGCGCGGACCCTTGTACGCCAAGCCGTTTCTGCCCCTCCGTTCTGGGCTGTTATCAGTCCTATCGATAAATACGGAGATGATGAACAGACAAAGGACGGGAGGGGCTCGAGGGGCTAAGACGCGGGAGCGAGCGAATGGCAACGGCCGTTGTGGCGAAAACGTTCCGCCCTGGCGTGTCTGGCGTGTCTGGCTTGTGGCCCCAACGTTCGCTCTTTGGGTTGCCTGGGAGCACAAATCGACGTTGACCGGATTGGGCTGGGGCGTGTGGGGAGGGCAGGAGCGAAGGAGAGAAAAGAAGGCAAGGACGGGGAGGGGAGGAGTGAGGGGAGCATTGAAGTGTGCTGGCGCGAGAGACGGGACGTTGCTGCGCTAACCCTCTTAGCGGGACACGACGTACGGAGCACAGGACGTTTTCCACTGTGAGGTGTGTGTTGTTGGGACTCACAGCAGGCAGAAAACCAGCTACAGAGGGGCGCTACGGCACTAGTGCGCACCACTTGGCAAGTGCTGGTGATCCCTGTGTTAGCAGCTGGGCGCCTGCCTAACAACTAAAACAACTGGAATACAGGCAAGATTTCCAGGCTAGAGAAACGATATTGTGCCCTCTGACGACAAAGAACACCCTCATTGTCCTCATGTAGTATATACGGTATCATTTTTGCAGTTTGCATATGCCGTCTGCCTGCAAGGGACTGCCGACAAGTGCAGAAGGCAGCAGCATTGAAGAAAATGTGCTAGTTCTTGGGAATCTCGGCTGGCGGGACGTCAACCAGGTTTCGTGAACATCTCGAGATACGGGAGAGAAGGACAGACGGGGGGGGACAGGAGAGAAAAGAAAGATAGACGACTGTCTGGTTTACATACGCACCCCCTTACCGAATGGGATGGACCGTTCTTTGGGGTGTTTGGGCCTATCTGACGCCTATCCCGATTTCATACGCAAAACGGGCGAATATCATGTGCCTGACGAATGCTCTGTATTCATGCAGCATTATGTGAGAATATGGGGCAGACAGCCACCTGGCAGAGCGAGGAGCGTTTTCAGGGCGACGGTGGATCGAGAAGAACGCGCTGCCAAACGCCAACGCAAAGGAACACCACAGAACAGCAACGAGCCGAGAGGGAAAGGAAACAAAAGGAAATGAAACAAAAGGCAAAGAAAAAAGGCCAAAAAGAACCAGCCACTCGCTGGACACTGCCTCAGCACGGCGGCCAGGACGAGTCAGAAAGAGGCAATGTGGCAGAGCATGGGTGCTGCATGGTGCATGCTGAGCTGCTGCACGCTCTCTGCACGCTGCGCTGCACGCCGCTCCGCCAGATGCAGGCCCTGCAAGCACTCAAAAGACCACCAAACTAGGCGAAAAGTCACGCAAAGCCAGCGAAACAAGCAGGGCGAACTGGCGGAGGTTGGGTCGTGGCGACTGGAGGCGTCTAAGAGCATCTAGGAGCATCTGGCGAGAAGAAAAAGTGGAGATAGGAGGCTCAACAACGTCAAGATAGACAGAAAGGGCAGGAAAAAAGAGGAGAAGCGATGCAGTGCAGAAGAGGTTGCAGCTGAGCTTGGCCCGGCCAGGGCTGGTCTGGCCAGCAAAGAGGCCAGCAAAGAGGGCAAAAGCGAGGACGTGCGCTGGTGCCAGAGATCCACTTGCGGTCGCCCTGCTTGCCAGCAGGTTTTTTGTTTCGTTTTGTTTCTTTTTCTTCCTGCCCGACAGGACCCAGACGACGACAGCGGAGGTCCCTTTTCCCGTTTTCTCGAGACGGAGACCGACCATTGAGGCTGTTTGCTGGCTGGTGGCCGATCGTGCCCTCATTCGTTGTTCTGCATCATCTTTATGGTCTTGCGTTTGGGTAGCAATTGAGGGGTGGTAAACAAGCAAGAATACGCGGGCTTGCTGCAGCATCGACGACGCGTTGACGACATATCGAGGTGTACGTACGTCGTCCTCATTCTGTGTTGACAGGATGAGAAACGTATTGGAAGCCACGCTCCGAAACATCATGTGGACCCCCGGACGACGAGAGACGGAGCATAGCCAAGAGCCAACCGCCCCGGAAGCCTGGGACGACATAGCCGGGGGCCTGGTCAGGATAGCCGAAACGGGTGGACGTTGGAAGCTGAAAGACAAACCAAAGGGGCACATCCACATCAATGCCGGGCCGGACGAGTCTGTCTTGTGCTGGAATAGGCAGCAGCGGCCGATTGACAAGACCGGCCACAACGCCGAAGGTGGAGGTGGGGGAAACGGAACAGGCAGTCATGGATATGGGAGGCACGTTTTGTAATTTGCTCAAAGTCCTAGAAAAAGAGCGACTGGACGTCAATGAGACGTCCTGTTAGGAAAGCAAACGTCCGTGTTGCCCATCGCTCCTTCCTCGCTCTTTCCCTGGCCTGGGCCGCACCGTATTGGGACTGGCCCATGCAGCCAAGCTGCACGCCGATGCCGCGCCACACCATCTGCTGTCTTTTCGCTGCCACGGTCCCAGCTGTCTGTTGTCTGTGCACCTTTCCTTTCTTTGACGACGCCCGGCAGCCCGCACGGCACAGGCCCAGCCAGGCATTGGCGACGCCAGAGGGGAAGACAGCGAGGACAGATAGGGACATGGACGCAAGACGGTTCCATCGAGATTCTCTTCGTGGGATGCCATCAGCACCGTCGTTCCCTTTCGAGATATCGCTGAGCATGTCACGGGATGTGCTGCCGCTGCTTGCGCAGACACATCTCAGCTGCGTGACTCAAATCGCCAAGCGGGCCGCCGGCAGGGATGAGCCTTCACAGAGCATGTTCGCATGCTCTCCGTCACACACTATGAACATCATGACAATGACAACGTCGACGACGACATCGCACGGGATCGACAAGATTCGGTATGCATTTGTGCCCTTTCAAAGCATTGACTACATTGTACATGGGAGTACGCATCATACGGGGACAGACGCACATGTGCTGCCGGTGGCTGTGCTGTATCCATGCAAACACCACGCCCTGTCTTTGCCCTGTATTCTGTGCTCTGTTCCAGCCATTCGTGTGAAACGGGCGGATAAGAGAGAGGACGTATGGCACGTTTTCGTAGGACGATGCCGTGCAAGACGCACAACACCAATCTGATATGAGGCGAGGCGATGAACACAAAGTGTCAAAACCCGAAAGCAAAAATGATAGAGAGCAGGGAAACATCAAAAGACCACAGAGGCTCATCCTCCCTCTCGTCCCGCTCAGAGTTACCTTCGTTTCGCTGTTTCCCGTGTTTCGACTGCACAGTGTTTTCCCTATTGGTCTCACCCTGCGGCACAAATCAAAATGGTTCCCTTATGAAAAGCTGCTATACCCTCCTTCCTGTCGTCTTTTCGGTGTCCGCCTGTCGCCAGTCGCCTTGTCGCCCATTTTCGGTTGCCCACGACAGCGTCTCACGGGATTTTAATACAGCAACCCGTTCCCAGGCTGCCTCGAGTTCGGCGAAGGTGGTAAGAAGGCAGACTTGAAGAAGACAGGACGACAATAAAGGGCGCCGGCATACCAGTCTTGACGAGACCTGTGATGCAGGACAAAACCAGCACGTCTCACTGCATCTCTTCTGCATGCAAGTGTGTCAGATGTGTGTGTGTGTGTGGGAGTATGTGCATGTCTATTCGTGCGCGTATTTGCGAGCGTGTTTATGTGGAAAGGTTTGTTTATGGCTGTTTTCCACTATTGTCGACAGCATGAACTCGCGATCGACTTGGCGATGTTTCTACTGCCTTCGCCTGTCTTCCGTGCCCAGTCACCCGGATATCCGTCTGTCCACGTTGCGGATGCGCTGTATCTGTGTCACACAATTTTTTCGCTCTTATTTTAACACAACAACCTTCTCTTCACTATGTTCTTATTGCCCTATCCATTGCCCATCGTGCTTGTGCCCCCCCCCCCCCCCCAGACGCAGCAGTCCGTGTGATCTGAGGTTCGACAGATGTCACGAAACCCGGATATGCTTTTGCACATGTTCAGCTTGCGAGATATGTTCTGCATCGCATCTGCAGCTCAGCAGCCACTACGCATCGGAGATGGACAGGGAAAAAGGAAAAGGAAAGAAAAAGGCGCAGATTCAGCCACACAGAGTTGCAGAACAAAAGAACAACAAGAAACACACCAAAACAACAATTGAAAACAATCAACCAAAACAACGCGTCGCGATTGGGGCATTTCCTCCTGTTTCCTGCATCTGACTATTTTCTAATTGCATTGCCCATTCGTTGCCCACGACTCATTGTCAACAACTTTCATCACTGGAGGGGAGTGTACGTATCTCCGCGTATTCGACTAGACTACAAGTACACAATAGTTCGGGATACCTGTCTACTACTTGTTCATTCTTTGTCCTCGATTGCCTTTGGTGCATACTTCGTAATTGTCTGTACGAAAGGGGGGGATGTGGTGGTAGAGAAGGATTCTGGTGTCAGTAGCCGGATGCAAACCTACTCGCTAGGCTGGGCAAATCATGGCCTGCATATAAAGCATAAAGCGACAAATTACCGACTGCGTCGTTGTGAGGGGCAAAGAAGAAAGACAACAGTAGTTTGCTCGACACCCTCAGAAGAGAGAAGATGCATGAGTAAAAAAAAGGACGGTAGTGGCGAAGGCGAAGGCGAAGGCGAAAGTAAACAAACTCGAAACAACAACGACGATCAGCCCAAACATCGGGTTTGATTTCAAAGAAACAGCCCCATTCTCCCTGCTGCTGTCCAACCTCAACCGTAAATTGTCTCTGCATGTCTTTGTTTCTTTCCTCTGTCTCTGTTTCTGACTTTCCTGTATGCTGGAACTTTGATTTCGCCCCGCGGCTCGCCGGTGAGCGTGCCCCGCGGCTCCTGGCCGTGGCACCGCATAAGTCTAAACGTCCTTGTAACATGACCGTTGAACGTAGGGCGAGGGGGGAATGGGACAACAAGAAAAGCGCATTTAAGATGCCGTCGGTGAAGAATACTATCATCGAGTACAAGAAGAAATACGAAACAAGAGAGCACAAAATTTAAAACAGACAGGCACAGGCATAGACACAAACACAGATAAAGACAAAATGACGAGGCAGTGCTTGGTCCGTGTGAACGCCTGACAAAACCCAAGCAAACAAGTGCAAATACTGTTCCATATACTTGCACGGGTCACGGCCAAAACCCAAAGAATCAAGGCACGAGGAGAGAGTGGACGGAGCAAACAAGCCGGCATGGCCGCCGTGGACGTTCGGATGGCTGATCTCGCCTTTTGGGTGTTGAGACGGACGGGTGGCGAGCAAAAGCAAAACAGACCCAAAAGGATACGAGTGCGTTTGAGTAAGAGGGGAGGCGAAGACAGAAAAGAAGGGTACCGTCGGGAAATACGCTACAATTTTCTGCAGCAAATAATAAATAAATAAAAAAGAGAGGGGAGACAGACAAGGCTGAGGTCAATTGGCTCTGCTTCATTATTTTTTCCCAGGCTCCGCCAGCTCCAGAGTCGTATTTCCCTGCCACAACCCCGTCTCTATCTCATGTACCGACGGACGGCGGAGGACGAAATGAGAGACAGGCTGAAAACGAAAGAAAAACAAATAAACGAAAAAGTCGTCAGATTTAAGCTGCATGTCGAAAAGAGGCGAGCTAGCCGACGCTCAAGCTAGCTGGCGATGAAGGCCAAAAACAAGGAAGCAGGCCAAAATGAATCAACAGGAAAGGAGGCATATAGAAAAAAAAAGAAATGAAGACAAGTAACGATAACGAACGAAAAACAAAGATCATTCACGAAAACGCTTTCTTTCCTATTCTTCCTACTTCTCTTTCACTGCTGAGGAAGCAAAACAAAAGACGTCAGAATGGGGCCGTTGGAGTCGTTTGGGGTCGTCTGCTGCCCAGAACTGCATATTTTGAATAAAATAAAATGGTTTTTTTAAAGAAAGTGGAAATAAAAATAAAAGAGGCGAGCCCAGCAAAGCCAGCTCCCCAATGCTGCAGGACACACACCGGAGCGAGACGAGGAATCTAGACTGGCGATCTGCACAAGAGACGTGGAGGAGGAGACGAGTACGAGGGCGAGATCCTTCTACCTCCACCACCACACATCCGTCCAGCACAACAGCAGAGAGCGACCTTTCACAATCACCACACCTGCACCACTAAAGACCCGCGCTAGTGCACGAAAGTGAGTACAAGATAAATTGCTATTCCTTTTTCCTGTCCTATTTTCTTGTCCGCCAACAGCGGCATCGCGGAAGGGTGCGCGTCTTATATCAACACGATGCTCACCGCCTTTTCCAGCTTCCCATCGCCCCCCCTCTCTCACCTTCACCTTTCGTTTTCTTTTTTTCCTTTTTTTTTCTTTTTCTTTTTCTTTTTTATTTCCTTCTCGCCCCCCTTCGGATATTTGGCCATGCTCGCGCTGCTTGTTTCCGCCACGGATTTGTCTCGAGTCTTCCGTCTCCCGTCTCCCGTCTGCACGAGCACAAGCAGATGTGGCCATGCCCGTGACTTGGTGTTCTCTCCTCTCCTGACCTCCTAGCCAGGCCAAGTCATGCTCCGCTCCGCTCTTCCTCGGGCTGCGACTGCGACTGCGACTTGTCGCCCCTCCTAGAAAGTGACCGTCACAATTGAGGCTCTTCGGGCTCTCATCCTTCGGAACAACACAACCAGCAGATGGAGCCCGCCGAAGGAGTCTGCTCCAGTCCACAATGGGCGAGAGGAAAGATTCCCGAGATTTTAGAAATAAGAGACAATGGAAACGAAGAAAGATGATCGATCTTGGCTCACACTTTCCGCTTTCCGCCCCTGGCTGTCGTTGCTTTTCGTCCTATCGTGCGTCGCCTCATGTTCAGACCCTGGTCGATGGGCCTAAGCTGGTCGAGTCCGGTGAACGGACGCCGCCGCTTTTGTTCCTTGCTGTCGACCCTGGATTCGTCATCTTTTGGCAAGGTCATCGGCTGAAACTGGGGGCGAGGGCGTAAGAAAGAAAAAGAGAAAAAAAAAATCAAGACGAAGAGAAACCTGAGAAGCAAATCCTTCGCGTGTCTATATTGGCTGCTAACCTCCCACTCCAGCCAAGCATGCTGTCTTGCTGCAGGAGCCCTTTGTGGCGTACCTATGCCCGTCTTCGCACGCTCGCACACACATTCTGATAGTGAAGTCGTAACTTGCGAGTTGCAAGTCTCACGCAGGTCACAGCTCACAGGGCATAAACACCTTCCTCAGTGGGCGAGTGTCGCCCTTGGCCGCCTGCATGTTATCCTGTTTGTGCCAAGGGCATGCATTTGCTTCGGAAGTGAGGAAAGGGCCGGTCGGGAGAGGCGAAACTTGGTTGATGAATATCAAATGTCGGAGAAAAAAGAAAACAAAAAGAAAAGAAAAGAAGAGCGGAAATAAAAGAGAGAGAATAGAGGAAGAGAGAAGGTGTTAGGGATAGCCATGGAAAGGATGGCAAAGAAACAAACGACGCCGAATACCGTGGCCTTGTTGACGACTGCTCGATCTGCCCTCGCGGCATAGTATCTGTGCAAGGGCTGTGGAACCGCATTTATTGAGCAGGCGGGCCTGGAAGTACAGGTCGGACGGCAAGCCAGTAGTCGATCGAAGGCCGCCGCCACTACGTACAGACCAGCACGTCGGCCACGACAGCCCGGTGGTTCGACAAAAACACGTCGTCGTCGAAGCGGTTCGATAGCACGCCAAACGTCAAAGTCTAGACTAGGCCGCTGTCATCCTTTTCGCCTGCCGGGAATTGGTGCTGGGAGAGACTCAGTAGATCAACAAAAAAAGAAGCCCATGCGTTTGGGGTCATTGACCGGCTCGGGCGGTTCGTCTGGTCCAGGCGGGCTGCGACGGAAGGACGTGTACGTGATTTCGGGGCTGCCGCACCAGTGGTTCCGAGGCAACAGTGTGCTGAGATCAGCCATGGCACCGGGCGCGGTGAGTACCTGCTAGGCGTTGTCGCTCCTTTCAGAGTTGAGGCTGCCGGCTAGGAAGACGGGGGAGAAACCGGCGGTAGCCTGAGTCAAGGCCCTAGCGTAAGAGCCAGCTGTCGGCTGCATGCATTCGCCAATTTTGAACCGGCCTACACAGTATCTCCGCAGTCGTCTTGCGCACATCCTCGGAGCCGGAGTCGAGGTGTGTGTTCATAACGACGACGTAGGTGGGCTCGCGAGAAAGCCGGAACAAGGCAAGCGTCACGATACTGTTGTTGTTCGCACCCTCGATGCGCGACGGACGTCCTGGCGTTGAGCTAAGCCAGTTCACTTGGCAGGTGTTGTAGGTCCATATATAATCGAGCGGTAGAGGATTGGCGAGAACTCGGTAGACCGCGCGGCGTCATTCTGCCCGGCGCCAACGAATTTCCATGTGTGGCCGTCCTCAGGCTGGTTGAGGGATTGCATGCTATCTACTAGTTGCGAGTACAGCACCTCCTGCAGGCAGACGAAGGTCGTATCGTGGCCAGTCGTTATGAAGCGAAGCTGGGCGCAGACGTGTTCACGGCGATCCGCCCATACGTGCTCGCCATGCACGGGATGTGGTGTGGCATGGCGAATATTGAACGTGATGAGGCGTACGGGCGTGCTGGTGATGCGGTCAAATGGACATTGATATATGTTACGTGGCGAATAAAGAGGAAGACCCATGATGGTCAGCGATGGTATGAGTCGGCCACACAAAGGGAGAGAAACACAGGATAAAGGAACAACTGTTCTATATTGATAGTGGGAGCGATGTAGAACATATGCAAGTGAGACGTAAGGGATGTAAACAAGGTGTTTTGTTGAAAATTCAGGACCTCGTTGGTGTTGGTGCGTTGGCTCTCTAAAAGGAGACGGTGGGAGAACATATGATGGATGGGAGACGGGTAGTGGGCATTGATGGGACAAGTGCATCATCACTCCCCTTTCTTCCTTCCCTCTTGGGCCTCGCCACCGCTGCGCGTGGCCGGCGACTGCTCTTTCCTCGTTCGGTAACAATTTTGCTCCCTCTTTCCTGGGCTCCATCTCGGTCCCAAAAGGAAGTCGCGATGCGTACATCGCGTGATACTTGATATAACGACCACCAGTGCCGGCTTGCCGGACTATATCCTCCTTCACTTCCACGCCTGGCAAAGTACACGGCATTTTCTATCCATCATCACTTGCATCGACAACCGTTGGCATTCTCGCCAGAACGATGACTTGCACGAACCGTCGAAATAGCCTCTCTCCTCTTTCCCCCGTTACGAACAGCCTTGTCGCAGACTAGGCGAATTATATTTACAAAATATGGCCGGGTCTCTCGTCTTCTGCTCTTTCTCTCTCATTTCTTCTGTTTCCTTCGTCGGAATCTCTCGCTCTATGTTTTGTCTTCGGTAGTCATACGCGAGACTCTCTGCCTCTCCTTTTTTATCCAGCGTCTTCTGTCTCTTCTGTACGATCTCCTTATTTACTCGCCATTTGCTAATGTTTCTTCATGATGAGTAGAAACTGGCGAGATCGCACTGCCCAGCTAGCCTTAAGAGACAAACGGCAGAAACGGTTGTCAAGAGACTTGCTACGAGTGGCTGCCTCGCGAGGCTGGCCCTGCCACAAACAGGACTGCAGGATTGGGCATTCGCCCCCCTCAAAGCGGCAGCCTGCTCGCTGGCCTGTTTTTAACCAAGCCTCGCTCTCTTTCTTGCTTATTATGCCCTTCAGTATTACGTTTCGCATCCAGTCTCTAGATATAAATACCGTGTTCCGCGGTAGCCGGGCGAGGCGACCAGTCGGCTGCCTTGATCATGGTAGACACGCGAGAGACTGACTCTAGTTGCTTTCCACACTTTTTGTCTTTCGGCGAGCAAACCCCGGAGCATTTGCTGATGATTGCATCATGCAAGGCACGTCTCTATGAGTTGTCGGGGTCGGCTGATGGAGTGCCTCTTTTCAAACTTGCACATGTACGTCGCCCGGGCAGACCACCGTGTGAGTCGACTGACTCTGGTGCCAGGCTCGCCAGGCCACCCGCGTGCCATTCAGGGCACTTGGCAAGGACAAAGTGGGAATGTGAGACTTTCGGTCAACTTTGTGCGAAAACGAGGACAGAGACATGAACACGAGTTGGCAAGAAGGCAAGACGAAGACGAGCGGACGAGAATACAAATCACAAAGACGGGCATACGAAAACATGACAGCACAAAAAGGTCAACCGAAAGATGGACGACAGATGGACGACGCGAAACAAAAACCTGGTTCTTAGTCTCAGCAAAAACGTCCTGTGTCTCAAAAGCAGGGAAACTGGCGCTGGAGAGAACATCAGCAACAGTCAGATGGTCACAAGTCCGCACGGGGAGAATAGAGAGTATCTCGGCGGGGTATCTCCAACGCCGATGAGGCTTTGAGGAGAAAGGCAATCCTTTATCTTAGCAAGCAACGTAAAGAAACGGGTGTGGCGGCTGTCGCGAAGGTGGTGTCCTGTCATGTCTCAGCTTACGAGTCTTGCTGCGGCTGGCGTAAGAAGGCGAAAGACGACAATCGGCGTGTAAGTCAGTGCCAGTTGCAAGAATAGCAGCACGTTGGCAGCACGTTGGCTGCATGTTGGCAGCAACAGTGCCTCGAGTGGTTTCATTCCCGTCTCACAGTCGCTGTAAGATAAGATAGGGTCGCAGCCTTATCGCCCGTAGCGGCGGCAGCGGCCTATGTTACAGGCCGTTGGCACCCGTTTTACATGCCATCTACAGGCGGTTTCTAGCTGTTTCTGCCCTAGCGAATCCTGGTCTAGCGGTCAGTAGTGGTCACGGGTGCTTCCAGCGGCTCGCTCGGGTCTAGGTGGGCGCTAGCAGGCTGCTAGCACTGGATTCAGTGCGCTAAGAGACCCTAAATAGTCCTAGATGAGAGGGCTGCAGGGTCGTGGGCAGGCCGATCAGCCAGTGTAAGACGATGGCGGAGAAGGCACGTTCGACAAGCACGACAAACCCACATCATCGCACCTTCCCCCTGGCATGTGTGGCCTTCTTTCTGTCCTTTTCTGGCCATTTGTGAGGCTTTTCGAGACTTCGTCGTCTTGATCCACTGCATGCCTTTCTATGCTTTTTTTCTTTCTTTTTTTTCTCGCAATCGAACGACCACTTTTTGGCCCTGCGGCTCCCGAGTTCTCGTTCGCCCAAATGGGCCTCAATACCGCCGAAACTATCGAACGCCGTCGACGCCGCCGCCGCATGTGCTGCACTTTACGAACGCCCACCTCCTCCTCCTTCTCGGGTCTTACTCTGGGTCTCAGGCCATCCAATAGTCCTAGAGAAATCGAGTTCATCAATGCCTAGAGAGAGCAAGAGGGTGTGCTGAGCCAGCTGGGGGCATGTTGCGGACGACAGATTGGTGAATCACAGCGCGCCGGCCACACATGGGCTGGTCTCCTCCACCAAGAAAAAAAAGTGAGACACGCCCACTCCAATCTGCATCCTCTGCGATGGCTGGTGACCACTCTGACTGGCCGGCCTTACGATGGGATTGTCGATAGTGCTCGTTTCGTTCGTTTCTTTTCTTGCGTCCTGCTCTGCTACTGTCCTGTCCTGACCCAGAACGAGGCTCTCACTCTCTGCTCCCTCCCCTCACTGCCCATCCACATCCTCACGCCTTTCCTCTCCAGGACAGGCAGCGAGTTGAGCGTGAGCTGGTGTGCGTCCTCTGTCTCTCACCCACCCCGCCGCCTGCCCCTCCTCGCTCGTCTGCGTGGCCGTGATGGTGTGCACTGGGCCACACCAGAGTCCTCCACCAGGCAAAGCATGGCTTGGTCTGGTCTGGCCGGTCATTGCCTCTTCCTCTTTTGTCTGCCTTTTATGCCTCTTCTGTCCTGTATTTCTCTTTTTTTCTTCTTCTGTCCTTGGCCTCGTTCGTTTTCTCCCGGCCTTTCCCTCGTCTTGTTCACGCCAAAGTCTCGTCCCTATTCACACCTCTTTTGCACTGTACACCTCTCCGCCTCTTCTCTTTTTTCCTTCTCCTTCCTTTCCCTTCCGCTTTCTTCCATCATCTGCCACTGCCCTCCTTGTCGGTCTGTGTAGGACTCTCAAACATATAAATATACGAGGCTCCTTTGCATTTCAGCCAGCCGTTCGTCTGTCGACGGATCTCTTTCCCTTTTCGATCGGTTACACTGCATATGCCTCACAACCTCCTTCAACATCACTCGTCGACGTTGACTGGCCCGTCTCTTCTTACAGCCTACCACAACTTCGTCTGAAAAAAAAAGAGACAGGCAAAAAAACGACGAGAGAGCGACGTACAGAGAAAAAGAAATCTGAAATCTGAATTTTGAAAACAGACGGAACCACTTCAACCGACTGACTACCTCCCGACTCTTCCCAGACCGTAAGACGGTCTGTCCGAGGCTGTGAGGGCACATCGTCCCTTTTCTCTCTCACTTCCCTTACTCTCTCCCATACTGTCGCTCCCGCATGATACACCCATCGTTCGCTTACATATAAACGGACATATCCCTCGCTTTCATTTCATCTCCCAGCTTCTCCTTTCTCCGTGCTATTTCTATTTATTGTCTTCTTTGTCTCTTTGATTCTCTTCTTGGTCGCCCCCGGACATCCTGCCTGCCTGCCTGTCTGCCTACTTGCCACCGCGGCGCGATATGGTGCACGGCCGCTCCAAGACCTATTAGGCATCTAGGAGACCAGCATCCAGGAGGCCAACACCATCCCTTTGTCTAACAGACCCGACAAAGAGGCCAACCTACACATATATACCCCGGTCACAATCACAAACATGCCTGCATCGTCAAACTCGCCGGCCGCCTACGGGTGGCGCGAGTCCTGGCCACCTGTGCAGATCCGTTTGCAGCAGGCCGCCTCGACGGGCGACCACAGCAGCGACGGCACAGCCATGGTCAAGGAGGAAACCCAAGACGACCTCCACGACGACGAGATGCAACTTACCGGCGACAACCCGCTCGTCTACTTTCTCACCCCAACACCACTTCTGTCCGTCGACGATGACGGCGAGAGCTACTTTGTCGATGACTCGGACTCGTCTTCTTTTTTCTACGACAACGAGCACGAAAACGACGACGACACCAGCTTCTATTCCGGCGGCGGCATGGACTTTGAATTTGACGCCGGTATCGAGGATGCCACACACCCGCAGCCCATCATCCGTAGCGTCAGCCCGTCGTCCCTGGCCGACAGCCTGGGCGGCGGTGGACGCATATCACGGGCAGCCATGCGGCCGCCGACACCGCCGCGCACGGGAGAGTCTCTCCATCCCGGCAGCAACGGACTCATTGGTGCCGATCCCTTGATGTTCGGAAATATGGACAGTGCCATCGACGACGGGGATGACGAGCACTACATCCATTTTGGCGACGGAGACGACTCGAACCGGCAGGCTCTGTCATCGTCACCAGCCAGGGGCAGACTGTCGCCCCGCTCCTCGAGTCACCCCCTATCGCCCCTGTCGTCCTCGCCGGCCTCGCCCCGGTCGCTTCCCGACATCCACGACCTCTATACACACCACCATCTCAACAACTCCCAAAGCCACCTCACGGCCGCCGGTGCCATGATTGTGCGGCGCAGGTCGCCGCGGTCTTGGCGCGTGCCAAGCCCCGACGTGTTCTCCATCGAGGAAGAGACCGAAGAGGAGCTATCTACCGGCGTTGTCACTGCCGCTTCTCCAGATCGGTCAGCACGTCGCCATCACCACAACCATCACCACGAAAGACATCTACAGGTAGAGGCTGCAAAGCCCCCCAAGAAGAAGCGGGTTCGCTTTGTGCTGCCCGGCGAGGATGTTGCATGAGAGTTTTCATTTCTGTTCGCGCTTTTTACAATTAGTTCATTTTTTCACTCGTCTTTTTGTATTTATTTTCACTTCTCCCCATCTTATTCCATTCGTTTTTCTGCCCAAGCCCTACATGATCAGCTTGGTGGCACATTTTGTCTTGCATCTGCATTCGGCGGTGTTGGAGGCTCCTCTGGCCTGGGTACCCAGTTTTATTTCGTTATCATCTCGGTTTTTCTTCTCTTTTCTTCATTTTCTCGGTTCTTGCCCCTTGTCTTCTATCAGATTCCCCCTTCCTTGTTTTAGGTCTCTATTTCTTGGACTGCATCTTGTTCTTTGCACTTTTCTTATTTTACTTGATTAATACCAGGTCATGCCTTTACACTATTATACCACTTTGCGCAGACAAATAATATCACTTTTAAGACATTACATTCTACAAAGCCCAACGTGATGTGACCATGAGTAATAATAAAATCTAGAATCTTTACAGCATCAAAATTCTAGCCCGCATCAAATCACGTCCGATGCAACCGCCCATCGACGATCGCTCTGTGCACATCCACTATGACGCGGATAACTATGGGACTGCACTCTGTGCACAACATGTCTCGTAGAAGACAGAAAAAGGTTGGCAGCCGCCTCAAATACCGGGAATTACGAAGTGGGTGCGGTTTCGTGGGCTGCAGACATGCAGAAGCAGGGCATGGCCCGGCCAACCAACCCTATGCAAGCCGACATATATCTATATGGGGAGATATATGCCATATCAGTCGTCCCCCGCGGCCCAAGGTGTCTTAATCTATTCCATGGCACACGGGGCTCCTGATCGTGTCACTCTAAGATGTCGAAGGAGCATCGCTTCGACGAGCACAACACACGTCGTCGCTTTGCGATGTTCTTGCAATGCGACAGCGGGTGAAGTGTAACGAAAATGGTTCCAGCAAGTATCGCATCCCATGGTCCGTCAGAGTTGAAAAGAAAGCGCAGAAACAATGCTGCAGGCTTGGCTTGATTCCAGCCAACGACAGGCCTCGAGAGGACTTGATTGCGACTTGACGGGACGTGCAGGAGCTCACCACTCATCATCAGCGCAACCACCCAAAAAGTCTCTGTTTCAGGCCTGTCGAAATTGTCCGTTGCTGGGCAGCCGCACTCGAGTTGCGGGGCCTGCTTGGGTCTTTCCTGCCCGGGAAGCATGTGGAGTGGGCTGGACCCACCCCCTTGCCTTGCCTCTCAGTGGCGCACCTCGTAAAAGGATCGGGAAGGAGCAGAGGCTAGGCCTAAAGCTCTCTTACGAGTGGGCAAGTTCCACGCCGAAAAGCAAAAAAGGCAACCTCGTAATGTGAGATAGGCGATTGCATGGACTGTGCAGCAGAGTATTTTCGCAACAGCTGAGGAATCGCAGAAAGTAGCTGCCGACGTATCCAGAGGACGAGAGCCAGCTTGCACTTGTACAAGTACACCCACATTACAATATAGCGCGCAAGGTACTTAGACCGAGAGCTGTGAGGATCTTCGCTCCTGCTACAGTAGTTTGATTTTTATTATTATTTTTGGCCGAGTTTCCAGAGTCGCAGCTGCTGCGTTAGCGCCATCGACAAACCTGCTCCGTCGTACCTTCCTCGTGGAGGGGCCAGCCCAGCCCGAATACGCCGCCAAAAGCAAGGGTGCGCCCATTGTTTACTCCTACCTGCTCCACGGCACGTCATTGGTCCGGTTCAACCCTTGGCAGCAGCGCAACTCACCTTGTCGAGAGAGTTCCCTACTCCGGAAACCAGTGCCCTATCTCTCGAGTAACCTCCATTGTTTCTCTTGTTTTTCTTATTTTTCTCAAAGGAGACCAAAAAAAAAAACGGCAAACGAGCAATCGCGAAAAGAATGAGAACACAAGCAACCTTGGAAGGCTAGCCCGTTGCTCTTTCCCCCCATTCAACAAGGCTCCATCTCGCCTGCCCTTCCGGATTGAAGCTTCGTCTTTTCTCATTTGTTACCTCTTTCGTCATCACATCCCATCGTCCCTTCCCTGCCATTGCGCACTTCATTTGCATCAATATAGCCTTCCGTCTTTATTCGCAAACAGGCTTCGGCCTCGATCTCGACCTCGACCTCGACTACCACTCACATACTCTCTACCTTCGATTTTCTTCCACGCGGCCTCGACTGTGCCGATCTCCCACTCGCCGTCCTCCATCCACATTCCTGTCCCCGTGAACTTGACTCCGGCCTTGACCATCCCCGAATACACTTTTTATCGGCACACATACACGGGACATCGCATTTCCGTTCTCACGGTCGTTTCTGGGCGGCTCCGACATCACGGCGTCACTGGCAACCATGTGCTCAGAGCCCCGGGCTGAGCTTTGACCGACTTAGCCCGTCCTGTTGTTTAGCCCATTTGCTATTGCTTTGCTCCGGATTACAACAGCAGAACGAGCATGCCCTGCAGCACTCCGGTATGTGTTACCTGTTGTCCTCCCACAGCTCTCATTCGCTTTGTTCCCCCTTTCCCCCGCCCCCTTCATCTGTTGTTTTGTTTGGGGCAGGCCGGAGCCCCGTACATATCGTCCACGAAGACAAGAGCAAAATCACGAAAACAGCAAGACAAGAGGACGAGCAAAGACGTTGCGCAAACTCGTGGTTCGACAAAAGTCGATTCGTTTTGCTGCCGTCTCACAGCTGCGGTGATCTGCCGCCGCTCCTCAACCTTATTTCTGTTCTTGTCTTCCATCTCGCTTCATCTACAGCTGCCCAGTTCCCACCCTCTCATGTTGCCCATGTGCGCGAGCATTCCGGTGCTCAAGAAACGTGCCCATGCCCATACCAAGCAACGCTGCCATGGATCCCGCTGAACAACAAGGAATGCAACTAACCTTCTTGTCTCATTTCCCCGTTTTCTTTTTCGTTTCTAGTCAGACATTCCTTCACAAGTAGTAGACCATGCCTTCTGCTAGCCAAGCCGCCAGCGACGACGACGATTCGTCGTCGTCGTCGTCCTCCTCGGACCCTTCCACATCGACATACCGAGCTGCCACACCGAAGAAACAGAGACCCGGCAATGCGGCGCCTACCACCCCAAAGAATCGCAATGTCTCTGCTGGTCAGACACCTAAGAGTGCGCCTGCCGCGGCCGCCGCAGGGCCTGGTGCTGCTGCCGGCGGCGCGAATCGGCCGCGCCGCCTCTCGCAGACCCCCAAGGTTCAACCTACCCTCCTCACAGACTTCTTTCTCGGTCGCCAGTCCCAAGCACGCGTCCATGCGCAGCGCAAGAAAATGAACGATGCTGCCGCAGTCAAGGCTGAAATGCGCACAGCGATGCGCCAGTCATCTATTATGAGACTACAACAGCCAGGTGGTGTTCGAGACCGCGTCAAAAACTGGCAAAAGACAAACGCCACCGCAATGGCCAAAGGCAACCCCGAAGCCGAGCCGAGCGAGCCTACGGAAGTCGCAGTCGGTGCGGACGATCAAAGCGTCACCGAAGAAGACCGCATTCGCATACGCGCTCGTCAAAAACAACGAGCATCAAAGTCACCAGCCGCCAGAATGGAGTACCCCAAAACCGATGGCGAAGATGACGGCCCTAATAACGGCCCACGAAGGAAGGGGAGAGCTGGCCTTCGAGACAGGTCGGGAAAATCGGAGGGCGACAATGACAGCGACCCGGGCTACGACGTTTATGAGGACCCCGGGCCCAAATTCCACACCATGAAGGCCCCAAAGGGAAGAAAGGGCCTGAACGACGATGTCGATACGGGAGAGGGTAGTCCGCCCAAAAAGAGGATCGTTAGCGACGAGCACTGGATGAAGCGGAGAACCCGGACCTCGCCAAAGACACGAAGCCCAAAACCAAAACCAGGAGCTGCTGCTGGTGGCGGATCGCCGATGCCAATTCCGAAAGATTTCCTTCAGCGGACAGCACAAAACCCAACCGTGCAAAACAAGATCAAAGACTGGGCAAAAAGAGTCGAGCCACCCGACCCCTCGAAACCCTCACGCCACGATGACCGCAAAGACAGGGCCCGAGACCTCGGCAACGACGATGATAGCGATGTGACCAAGAGACCGGGACCGACGAGCTGGCGTAGTGCGCCTGACGACGGTATCCGTGTTCGGCCAATCCGCTCTACCAGGTCTGCCGAAGATAGCCGGGCCCAGCAGAAACAGCGGGTAGCGAAAGACAACACCACCCGCTGGAAGAAAACACAAAACGACGACGGCATCCGTGTCAGGCCGATGCTACCCAATGAGTCGACTGAAGACATCATCGAAGTGATTCTCTCAGAAGAAGAGCGCGCCACCCCAACAAAGAAAAAGAGTCTGCCAAACGACGGAATTCGAGTGCGGCCCATCGGGGCGTCGACACCTAACGATGACACCAAAGAGAACGGTACCAAGCGCAGAGTTTCGGCAGCAAAGAAGAACACGCCTATCCCAACACTATCACAAGAACGTTCCAGGCCCTACTCCCATGCCACAGCCACTACATGCAGTGCACCAACAGAGAGCACACAGCTTGAGGGGTCGTCACTCGATCCTACACGGTCAGTTACCGAGGAACAAGAGTCGGTTCTCGGTACTCCTACAAGGAAGCCGGTGCCGAGGCCACGACCAAGAACAAAGGGGAAAGAGCCAGTGCGGCGGAGGCGGAGCCCAAGTCCCACTGAGACTCGAGGCGATGAAGCGACAACCAGGACCGGATCCTTCCACGAAGGCTCAGAGGGACCTTGGTCCGGCGATGAGGATGGTGACAATTCAATCGCCGACTCCTACGGGCCCTCGACCATCCCGCCGAAATCTCTGGCCGACATCCCCGTGGGATATTCTGCCTTCAGCGAGCTTGATCTACCCATCCGTGGAGAGGCCGGGAGAGGGAGACCCCGACAAGTTAGAAAGGAGAGCTTCAAGGGTGTTCCAAATGTCCTGAAAAAGGTCGTCAGCGAGGGAAAGAAGATCCTTCACGACAAAGTCGACCCCCCGAAACCTGTGGTGAACCGGCCACCCAACATCGAAAACTGGCTGCACGGTACAGTCGATCCGTTTGTCGAACCGGTTCCGGCACGCAAGGTCTCCTCAGCGCAAGCCCGCCAGTCAACCGAGACGCAGTGGAAGAAGGATGTACAGAGAAGGTCAACCTCTGAGTCTCGGAAGCGCGAGCCCGAACCATCCCCAACGCGGGCGCCGAAAGAAACCCGCAAAGTGAGCAGCCAGAAAGACTCAGAGGTGAAGTCGGCCATTCGAACTGAAACAGAGTACTCTGCCACCGAAACCGTGACGGCCGCGACAAAGACAACGCCTGTCAAGACCCGTTCCTCTCCAGCAACGACGCCCGAGCCAGCCCCAGAAACACCAAGGTCAAAGACAGAGTCTGCAACCGGCCTCAAGCGGAGCGGTGCCACTAGAAGCGCCTCATCTCCTCTGAAGTCAGGCAGTGCCAAGAAGCCATTCAGAGAACTTCTCCGCGATGCTTTCCGTGGCGAGTCTGGAGTGGTGTACAAACCACCAACATCATACCCCAGCTACGAGACCGGACGAGACCGCAACCGGTACCTGGGCACCGACTCTGAAGACAACTATGAAGACACTGTTGACGAACGGAAGCCCCGTCGTCGCTCCTCTGGTGCATCCTCGAAGAGCGGGACGCTCACTACTTTCACAGAATCGGCTGTTGATTCTGGCATCACTGAGAGCAGTGATGGAGGCAGTAGCTTTGTTAGCTCTGCCACGCCTTCGTCAGGTCTTCCTAGACGTCGGCCCCCGCCAACAAGTGGTGACCATGAGCTGTCAACCATAGTCTCGGTCGAATCGCATAGCACACAGCCTTCCGACACGATGTCCACCATCTCCGAGTCCACTGTGACGCAAGACACCATACTTACAAAAGGGTCGGGAGATCTTTCGCGACAAAAGAGCCAAAAGTCCTCCACGGGCCTCAAACGCCGCCTAACCAAGCACTCCGATCTTGTGTCCGTCCTTTCATTGCCAGAAGACTCGCAGCTGCCGGCACGTACAAGAAGCATTCGGCTTGCTCGCAGCCTGCACAGAAAAACAAGCAAGCTCGACAACGCGAGCCTGGACGATCTGCTTTTAGAATTCCAAGAAGATGAAAACATTTATCGGAGAGAGCTGAAGACCCTTGCTAGCGGTGTAATCCCTGTTTTGTTGACGCAGTTCGTCGACAAACCCGGCGACAACAGGGCCACAGAATTCTTCCGCGCTGACCTTTCCAACCATAAGGCCGACGTCATGTCAAGAGCTGTCGTGAACATGGGCGTCGCCCTCGAGAAACTGAGTCTGTTGCATCAGTTTGTCCCCGTCACCGATGCGGCCCGCATGGTGGACTGGCTTGAAAAAGTCTATCCCATCTACGACAACTATCTCGATGTCTGGCGGCTGGGGTTCCAAGGCGTCATCGTGAACCTAGCACCGGCAGCGGGCAAGTCTGCCGAAGAGGACTCGCTGGTCAACGGCATGGAGCGCAACGAGGAAGGAGATGTCCTCGATGAAAACGGCGAGAGAGTCGACGTCGCATACCTGCTGAGACGCCCCCTTGTGCGAATCAAATGGATGCTCAAGTTCGCAAAGGTAAGTTACCAACAGCAGCTGTCCAAACTCACACAACCCTTATCTCTAACACGGTATCTTAGGGAGTCAACGTTATTCTCGGCAGGGGCGTGGCGGGTGACATCGTCTACAAACTCGAGAACCTACATGAAAAGGCGCGCCGACGCAACAGAGAAGAAACTGCTCGCAAGGCGGATGAAGATGCGAGTGGCACCGATACGACTCGCGTGCGTGATCTTCGCAACCTTGCCATTTTGGACAACGTCAACATCGACCAAACGCGGCAGGTGAGCGCCAAAGACTGGTTTGATTTGAGCCTGTCGCACTCCAATGGCCAGAGACTTGAGTGCCAGGTCGAACTCATTTTCCGGGACAAGATCAGCGATGCATCTGATCGCGGCGACATCCTCATCCGAGAGACCGGTGGTGCCGACCGGTCCTGGCTCCTGTTCCCTCCGATCCCCACGTCGCAAATCTCAGCATGCAAGGGCCAGGACAACCTCTCACTGACGGTGATGATCCGCGACACTTACAAGGGACGTGAGTGGTACGAGCTGATTACTGTCGTCGCCGAGCTCGACGAGACGGCAGAAGACTGGCTCGACATACTGGGCAGAAGCCCAATACCGCCGCCATCATCCAACCGCATGTCTTTGACTCCCCGAAAGCCTGAGGAATCCGATGTGCCCGTTGGCGAACGCAAGTTCAAGGGCGCGCGCGAAGACGAGACGCAAGGAGAAAGCCCACGATCTCCAACAACGCCATCTCGATATCACAAGCGGAGGCCCTCTACTCCAACAATGCATCCTCCTCGCAGCGATTCATTGAGCCACCCGCTCCGCGAGGACATGCGCCCGGACCCAGTACAGCTGAAAACTTCCGCAAGCACGTCCTCTATCCGGGATGATGGCGCACCTCCACCGCCTGCTCACCGCGCGCCCGTAACGAAATCGGCTCCAATTCTCGAGCCTCCAGCCGACCTCAATCCCCCGACGGCACGGGTTCGCCGTCGCACATCATCGCCTTTAAAGCACGAATACCACCCATCCGATATTTCGTCAGGAAGCGACTCAACCTCCGAGAGCTCTGGCTCCGAATCTGACTCGTCATCAGACGAGCTTGAAGAGGACGATGTGCCCGACACGCTTCCCGGCATTAGCATCAAGCACCCCGACCTTGGCGCCGCTGAATCGGTTGTTTCGGAGAGTAGTATCACACCCTCCAATTCTGCCTCGCAAGCTGGCGTTCCCGGCCTTCAAGCATCGTACCCATCAGAGTACAATCTGCAGCTCATGGCCTCTATTTCATACTGGTCCAACAGGAAGGGCCAGTGGAAGGATCTCGGTGAGCCTTTCAGCGCCATTGTGATCACACCCGGCTTGATCGAAGCCTACGTACCCGGAACACATACCACAAGCACCAAAAACAGCCCAGGGTTCACGAGCCAGTCCACACTGGAGCTAGAAGCTGGAGCCCCACGGCCGCTCATCGCACTGGATCTCACCCCCCTTGTCATGATCAGACAGAGCACAGTCGTCGATCTGGAGATTCGGTCCCCCGTCCGGTCCTTTGCAAAGTACTGTCACTTGGATGCAAATATTTTCCGATTCCGCGCACAATCGCCCGCCGAGCTTGTCAACCTTTACACAGCAGTACACCAGTCACGGATGAACAACGCCAAGTTCAAGGCCCTCGAAGAAGAGGCGCGTTTCCGCTCCTTTGGTCAGCCGCAGCCGACCGGCGATACAGGCGACGATACGAGCAGCCACCGCCGCCGGAGCTGGTTTGGCCGCAAGAACAGCTACCGCGCATCGACACGGGCACCGTCGCAGTCACAAGGCAGCTCGTCGAGTATCTCAGCGACCAGCTTCTTGCGGAGACTAACGAGCGGTGGCAACATGGCCTTCAATATCAACGGTTCATCTGTGGACCGGCAGAGCCGGGCCGGCAGTGGTGGTGCCAGCTTCTATACCTCATCTGGATCCTCTTCCGCTGGCGGTGGAGGGTTCTCGTTCACGGCGCCCCGGTCGCCCTCTGTCAGCCTCGCAGAGAGTAGCAACCGTGGTATCCAGGCTCTTGGATCGTCGAACATCAAAATGCGCTGCCACTTACAAACATCCGCCAACAAGTGGGAAGACCGCGGCAATTGCTTCTTGACGATCGCAAGACCGCCTCCCGGCGTGCGTCAAGAGTTGACCATCTACCACGGCCTCGAGAAGCGTGTATTGGTGGTGTCGATTCCCAAGAAGGCCAACGAAAAGCCGCTGGTGGTGGTCGACGTCGTCGTCGGCAGCGCATGCTTCGCAAGACTAGCAGCGCGCGGCATTGTCCTCAACGTGTGGGAGGAGATTCGCGACGAGCAGAACCGCGTGGGTTCTGCGCCATCTACGGGTGCCGTCAGTGGACGCGTCCGCAAGTGGTGCTTCCAGTTTTCCAGTGCAGCCGTGGCCAGCTGGGTCTTTGGCCTCGTGGCCTCAGAGGTCGAGATCGCGTAGTTTTGTCTAAGCACACGACGGTTGCTTTGTATTCGTTTGTTTCTTTTGTTTTGTTTCCTCTTTTTTTGTTCTCGTTTCTTATCGTTTCGATTTTAGCCTTTGTATGGGTGGCCTGGATAAACGATATGACGACGCTTGTGGTGTTCCTTTCTTATTTTTTTGCTTCCTTTTGGTGGCTTTTTCTATTACCATGTTCCGAAAATACCTTTAATATTTTGTTCCTTTCTTTTCTGTCTTCTTTTCCTAGCGGATGGGCGAAACGAGAAGGATAATACCCAGGGCGTGGCGCTGTCATTTATATTTTCCAAAGTCACATAGATCCTTTCAAGTTTTACAATATCACGGTGCTTACTCATATCCGTTCTGTGGTTTTTGTGATTCTCATCGAGAGGTTGATGAGGTGATGATATTCATGTAGTTAAACTTGTACGTTGTTTAATTCTTAAACATGATAATAATTTAAGCAGAAACAAATTCATCGAGACCTGAAGAAATATGTTGTAAAAGAAGAATAAAGAGGTAAATAAATAAACATCCGTATAACATTGAATGAAAATAAATCTCCCATGAGAGACAACAGTTACATGAAATTGAAAACTTGTAAACAACACATAGCAAATAAATATGAGTGAGTGCTAAGGTGAGAGGGGGCGTTGTCAAGTAGGATTACGTAATATTTCATTTTATTTAATACAGGGCACATCCCACTAGCCTTCAGTGGACTTCAAAAGGTTTAGATGGTTGTGTAGTGATGGTAAGCGCATGCAGGTCGCTACTTCTATTCCTGGACACAATTGGATATACGATGATGCCTGCATTTTCTCCTTCAATTTTTGAGACTACATTCTGCCCCGACATTTTGAACTTATCCGCCATTGCCGCAGCCAGATGGAGGACGCCTCCCCCACGTTGCCAATCGCCTATTCCGCATGTTGACACCGGCGGCCAAGCGCCGGCGCCGTGCCGAAGCGGCTACTGCCACGCTCTCTCGGCCTTTCCGATCACCCGCCGTGCGTCGTGGCGGTGCCGTGGGAGTGAACTCACCCAGAGAAGCACCCAAGACGCAAGACACAGAAACGGGAAGGGCGGCGGCACGCCCTGCTTCTGTTTCAGCGACATCGGCCAAAGACGAGCCACCGGCATTGGCAGCATCGCCTGAGCGGATACACAAACGGAGAAGGCCACCAGGCCAGTTAAAAGAAGCAACAAAACCCGTGAAAGAAGATCGGCCCCTGTCATTAGGCAGTCTTGTGGACCAATTCTGCCTTGACCTGGATGCCGGCGACAAGATTCTCGAGGATACACGAATCTCAGCCAACGAAGGGCTCTGGCAACAAAAGGGGACTGTGGCCACGACGAAAGAAAATCAAAATAGCGAAGGTGACGACAACAACAAGGAGCTTTGTGCGTTGATAGTTCGTTGGAAAGAAGCTGGACGTCTTGCAGCCGGAGACATGTTTTCCATTGTGTCGGAGCGAGTGGCGCGGGCCGGCGGCGTCAAGGCATGGCGTACTATGGCCTTCCAGCGACCAGAAGAAGACAATGAAAGCGACCGAAGAAACACTAGGAGGCGAAGAAATGACCAAGACGAGGATGATAGTGGAAATGAGAGCGTCCAAGATGGGGATGAGAGTAGTTACGAAAACGAAGACGAGGAAAGCGAAAACAACAAAGACGAAGCTGAAGAGAGCCAAGTAAGCCTTCCCCTTTGTGTCTCCTTATTGAAAGCTGCCTTCACTAACCGCATAGGATTTCACAATGGCCACGATGCTGGCGAGTATGGGTGTGGACTTGGACTTGCTTGGTTACGACGAGACTGAAGAGAGATGGAAAGACTAGATAAAGCAGTCGTGGTATAGAAGGTTAGATACCCGGTAAGATGTTGAGTTCCAGCATACACCAAAAGTATGAAGCAAATAGACTATCATATTCTCATTAAATCTATTGTACATAAACGGGCCCACGTAGGCCATCTGTTTGTAAAGCTGCTGTGGCGATATCCAGGCTCTAACTGGAGAGGCGTAAAATATAAAATATAAAGCAATAGAATAACCCGGGTATTACAACAACGCAAACGCCATTGATGAAGCTGGACAAACATTGATACAAGGGGGGTGGGATAGGCGCAGATGGCCAGAGGCTGGACGGCTTAGTCAATGTCCATGGCGTCCGAATCGTTGTCGGCCTCGACTGGTCGTGGTGTGTCCGCGGGCGTGCTCGCCATGGAGGCGTCCGTTTCCGGCTGCTGCTCCGGCGCCTGCTCACTCTTGTCCTCTTGTTGCCGCTCGCGAATCCGCGCGCGCGCGTCTAGGATGGCTTTGCGCACGCTGTCACTTTCCCGCGGCACCGACAGTGAGCTCGGGTCGTTATACAAAACGAGTTGCATGCCAGCTAGCTCACCATCCTTGTTGGGTAGAATAGGCCGCGGGATGGCCAGCTTCCCGTTTATAGGAGAGCTAGAGGGGCCGCTGGTCAGGGCCGCTGTCCGCGCAGCCAAGCGCAGGTGCTTGTCCATGTCGGGGAGGAGGACAAGTTTTCCACTGCCGCTGTCTGCATCCTCCTCCCCGGCTGCCGTATCTGTGTCTGACGACGCAGAGCGCTCGTCGTCGGCCAGCTCGTCGTCGATGTTATAGATGTAGACCTTGTACTTTGTGTCGTCAACGCGCATGTCGTCGTCCGCACCGGCGCCGTCGAAGTTCCGGACAGAAGATAACTGTGAACGAAGTGCGGAAGTTGATGGCGGTTTTAACGGCGGGGATGGCGGCGCGCTGGGTGACGGTGACATGGAGACATCGGACAGCGCCGGCTCCTCCGGTATTGCTGGCGGCCCTCTGGGAGCATCCTGGAGGGCCGCTACGGGCGGTGCCTGAACGGCTGGGGATTCCCGCGAGCTCTCGACGGGTACATAGAGCTTCGTGCCCGAGGATTCTGGTAATGTTAGCAGTGGCTGTCGACTGGCACCGGCTGCAGCAATGTCAAGACAGCTTCAGCTCCGGAGAAAAGGAAGAAAGATGCTCACCCAAGTTAAGAAGACTAAGCCGCTTGGACAGTCGCTCGTTGCCCTCTGGCGTTTCCGTTGCCTTGCGCTTGCTGTGCCGGGCCAGGCCGGCGTCGGCCGGGGCCAGACCATTGGTGCTATTGGTGCTATTGGTGCTGTTGCCATTGCTGGTGCTGTTGGGATGCAGCATCATCTTTGTTTGATGGAAGCAGCTGGCTGCTCTGAGCTGGGGTGTTTGATTTTTTGCGGGGACAGCGTGCAGCGTCCAGTTACAGGGTCGAATCAGTCGATTGGACGTTGTCGTCGCGCCGCACTCGTCCTCTTCACTCGCTCCTTCTCATTGCACACTCTGAGGCCGTTATCGCCCTTGCCCACCGCCTTTTTGCGTCACTCTCGCCAACCTCGAACGGACTTCGATGTCCCCGTCCCAAGCTGTCTCAGCTTGCGCTTCTCGTGTCTGCCCCGTGGCTCCGATCTATCGGTCCCTCTAGCTGTTTATCTGAGCTCTAGGACCACCTGCAGGGCGAATCCTTATCTCGAACAGCGCGTTCCGCCAGTGGGCGTTACTGGAACTGTTTTCTCGGCGCGCAATCGGAGAGGAGGCAAACGGGGACGTGCGGCTGGAGTGGCCGGTAGATGCGACGACTGGAATTGGAGCTCGTGTGGCTAGAGCTGAAGTCGACGTTTCAAGCAGGCGTCGGAACGTGTCGCTGCGCGGTCGTGCTGGCGGGCGCTGCGTGTGAGTCACAGGTGCTGGTGCAGCGAGTGTCTGGCAATTGAGACTGCTTTTGCTGGGTGTCGCAGCTTCTTATCTTTTTGGCTGATTTGCGACGGTCGCGGCTGCTCTTTTGGGTCTTTGTCCTCGTGGTGGTTGTCTCACGGCAAGCGACGGCTGGTGGTCGCGCCTTCTTTTTGTATGGAACGCTGGAGCTGTATTCTAGGGGACAGGGCCTGGCTGACAGCGCGGCATGTGCGTCCCAGTGCGGCGTTGACTCATCCCCCTGCAAGAGCGCTCTGCGACCGCACCTGCCCCTCAAAAGCCGTTCCTGCCCCGCGACCGCCTATCGAGAATGTTCCTTCCGTCGCTGGTGGCCAGAACACTGGTGGAGCAGGAACAAGCGCCACTCCTTCCCTATCGACGACGACTAGCACCACCCCTTGCACCTGCACCGGTGGCAAGCGAGCTTCTTTGTTTTTTCAGACTATTAAGGAAACTACGAAAACGGCCGCCACTTCAAAACCCACTGCAAAATCCTTGCGCCTCACAACGAGCACTCTCGCGATCTCTCCTCCCTCGATCACCACAGCGAACACCCCCGCGACAACCGCCACCACGTTCTCCCTGCGTCCCCGACCCAGAACGCTGTTTGCGACCCTCTCAACTGCCTCTCGCCCCGCCGCGCGCCTCCGACGCTTTCTCTCGTCTACCCCCGCCGCCGCAGCCATGGCCGAGACGCAGAAGTGGACGGGCCTCAAGGTCCGCCAGACGTTTCTGGAGTATTTCGAGCAGCGCGGACACACAATTGGTGCGTGGCAGGCTCATACAAGACACGGCAACGCTTTTTCTGGACAGATTTGCTGACCTGCATCCCCTCGACAGTCCCCTCGTCGTCCGTCGTGCCGCACAATGACCCGACCCTGCTTTTCACCAATGCCGGCATGAACCAGTTCAAGCCCATCTTCCTCGGCACCGTTGCCAAGACGGACCCTCTTGCGGGCCTGAAGCGTGCCGTGGACACTCAGAAGGCAAGCCGCCTCTCTTCTTCCCATCTTTTTGTCGCATAGCGCACCATGGCTAACCTGACTCAGTGCATCCGCGCAGGTGGCAAGCACAACGATCTCGACGACGTCGGCAAGGACAGCTACCACCATACCTTCTTCGAGATGCTGGGCAACTGGTCGTTCGGCGACTACTTCAAGAAGGAGGCCATTGAGATGTCCTGGGACCTGCTCACCAAGGTCTACGGCCTCGACCCTACACGCCTCTATGTTACCTACTTCGAGGGCAACCCCGCCATGGACCTCGAGCCTGATCTGGAGGCCAAGAACTTGTGGAAGTCCGTCGGCGTGCCTGACGACCAAATCCTGCCCGGCAACATGAAGGACAACTTCTGGGAGATGGGCGACCAGGGCCCGTGCGGCCCGTGCAGTGAAGTGCACTACGACAAGGTCGGTGGCCGCAACGCTGCCCACCTCGTCAACATGGACGACCCGCTCGTTGTCGAGATCTGGAACAACGTGTTCATCCAGTTCGATCGCCAGGCCGACAAGTCGCTCAAGTCGCTGCCCGCCAAACACGTCGATACCGGCATGGGCTACGAGCGCCTCGTCTCGGCCCTGCAGAACAAGATCTCCAACTACGCTACCGACATCTTCACCCCGCTGTTCGACCGCATCCAGGAGGTCACTGGTGCCCGTGCGTACACCGACAAGTACGGCAAAGACGACGTCGACGGCATTGATACCGCATACCGTGTTGTCGCCGACCACATTCGCCTGCTTACCTTCTCCATGGCCGACGGTGCCGTGCCCAACAACGAGGGCCGCGGTTACGTCGTGCGTCGCGTGCTCCGGAGAGGCTCCCGTTACGCCCGCAAGTACTTCAACGCCGATATCGGCTCCTTCTTCTCTAAGATCCTGCCCGCGCTTGTCGAGCAGATGGGTCACCAGTTCCCCGAGATCATCAAGAAGCAGGAGGACATCAAGGAGATCCTGGACGAGGAGGAGGAGGCCTTTGCGCGGACGCTTGACCGCGGCGAGCGCCAGTTTGAGAAGTACGCCGCCGCCGCCGTTAAGAACGGCGGCAGCGCCCTGTCTGGTGCCGACGTGTGGCGCCTGTACGACACTTTTGGCTTCCCCGAGGATCTGACACAGCTGATGGCCGAGGAGCGCGGCCTGACGATCAACAAGGAGGAGGTCGACGTGGCGCGGGAAAAGGCGCGCGAGGCCAGCAAGTCGGTCAAGGAGGCCGTCCAGACGTTTGCCAAGCTCAACGTGCACCAGATTGCCGAGCTAGAGAGCGAGCACAAGTTGTCGCGCCCCAACTCTGACGCCAAGTACTTCCGTGGCGACCTGACCAGCAAGGTCGAGCTGATCTACACGGGCACCGGCTTCGCTAAGAGCACTAAGGACATCCCGCTCAACACGCCCATCGGCATCCTCGTCGACAAGACCAACTTCTACGCCGAGTCCGGTGGCCAGGTCGCCGATACCGGCCGCATCGTCATTGACGACGTCGCTGAGTTCAAGGTGCTGGACGTCCAGGAGTTTGGTGGCTACATCGTGCACAACGGCTACGTCGAGTACGGCGCGCTGAGCGCGGGCGACAGCGTCATCTGCGAGTTCGACGAGCTGCGGCGGCAGCCCATCCGCAACAACCACACCGGCACGCACGTGCTGAACCACGCGCTGCGCGAGGTGCTCGGTGACGAGATCAACCAGAAGGGCTCGCTCGTCGACCAGGATAAGCTGCGCTTCGATTTCTCGCACAAGGCCGCTGTGTCGCTGCCCGAGATCAAGAAGATCGAGGCCATGTCCAACGAGGACATCCGCAGCAACCTCAAGGTTTACTACAAGGACGTGGACCTGGCCAGCGCGCGCGAGATCGAGGGTCTGCGCGCCGTCTTTGGCGAGACCTACCCCGACCCCGTGCGCGTCGTGTCGGTCGGCAAGGACATTGACGAGATGCTCAAGACGCCCAAGAACCCCGAGTGGCGCAAGTACAGCATCGAGTTCTGCGGCGGCACGCACGTCGAGCAGACGGGCCAGATCAAGGACCTGATCGTTGTCGAGGAAAGCGGCATTGCCAAGGGTATCCGTCGTATCGTGGCCTACACGGGCGAGGCTGCCCACCAGGCGCAGCGCGAGGCGGCCCAGTTTGGCGAGCGCCTGGACGCGCTTGAGAAGCTGCCGTTCGGCCCCGAGAAGGAGACCGAAATCAAGACGTTCGTCGTGGAGTTGAACCAGCTGTCGATATCGGCCTTGACCAAGGAGGAGCTGCGTACGCGGTTTGCCAAGGTGCAGAAGACCGTGCTGGATGAGCAGAAGAAGCGCCAGAAGGTGGAGCTCAAGACGGCCGTCACAACGGTCACGGACCACTTTGCCAAGCCGGAGAACAAGGACTCCAAGTGGTTCGTCGGCCACCTGCCCATCTCGGCCAACGCAAAGGCCATTTCGGAGGTCATGAACCACTTCCGCAACAAGGACAAGGAGCGGTCCGTGTACATCTTTGGTGGCAACCCGGATGAAGGTGTCGTCCACGGTGTCTATGTTGGAACGGTACGTCACTCACTCTCCTTATTGATTAACCGTAAATCGTGTTCCTTTACTAACAAAAATAGGACCTCGCATCCAAGGGCGTCACCGCTGAGCAGTGGTCGACCGCCGTCAGCGATGTTATTGGCGGCAAGGCTGGCGGTAAGGAGCCCGCACGCCAGGGCTCGGGCACGAAACCCGAGAAGCTCACCGATGCCGTTGCGCGCGCCGAGGAGTGGCTGTCGGAGAAGCTCAAGGACCTGAAGCTGTAAGTGGTGGAGGTGAAAGTCAAATAAAAATTCAAGTATAAAAAAACAAGGTCTTGCTCTGTTCTCTTTTATCGTTTCTTCATGTTCTCTTGTTCGTCATATTGTTTTTGGATTGTGGGACAGACAAAGGTTACAATTGGGAGATAAGATGTAGTTCAATTCTCATGTATCGAATATATGGAACATATCGCCGTTCATGGTTGCATTATGGGATCGTTCACACCGTTGACAGCACACTGGCGTTCATGTACCAGCTGAGCAGCGGGTTCTCACCGCTGCGCGTCTTGGTGTCTTCAATGTGCGCCCAGTGCCGCATAAACTGTTCGTGCGACACGACGCGTGACAACTTGCCGGTGATGGCACGGTACATAGCCTCGACGACACGGAAGTCGGTGGGGAACATGATGTCAAAGTAGCCCTGGTGCACCAGCGGCGTCGACACGGGCACGGGCCGCCGCTGGAAGCGGGTCTGCACAATGGGCGCATTGAGCCCGGCAATCGTATCGGGTAGCGAATGGAAGTCGCTCGTCACCAGGCGGTGGGCGGGGAAGTACTTTTCGAGCACGTCGAAAAACGCCATGAGCCGCGTCGGCACGTACTCGGGCGGGCTCAGGTTGGGCGCAAAGGGCAGCAGGTTGTGCTTGAGCGAGCGCAGCAGGCGGCTCGACGGGTACGGCAGCGGGTAGCGGCCATCGGTGGCGGCGTCGCGCACACGCAGAAAGCGGGCCACCTCCGGGTCGAGCTGCGGCTCGTAGAACTCAAACATGTCGCCGTTGGCTGCGAGCAGCACGACGCCCTGCAGAGGCTGCTCGGTCGCGAGATCGTAGCGCAGGCAGTCGTGTGCAAAGTTGTCAAACACCTCAAAGGCCAAGAAGAAGCACGGCGACGGCTCGCGCGCAGTCCAGTCAAAGATGGACTGGTTGATGATCTCGACACGGCCGGCATGGCCCCGCGCGGCGGCCGCCGACGCCACCTCAGACGAGCCGTCGGCAGCGGCAGCGGCGGCACTGCTGCTCTTTTGTTGGCCGCCGCCACCCACATACAGCTGGCGCTTCTGCAGGGCAGCTAGGTTCGACGAGATCTCGATGATCTTGTAGCGCGTGCGCTCGTAGACGGCCGGCTCGTTGGCACGCAGGTAATCGAGGATGTTGAGCATCAACGTGCCGCGGCCGGCACCCATCTCGTAGATAATCAAGTCGTGGTAGGGGAAGCTCGTTAGCATGTAGTTGGCGACGAGATACCGCGCAATGGCCTCGCCGTAGTACGGGCGGAACAGCTCTGTCGGCGTGTACCACAGCTGGCGCGTATCGGACGGCTCGCCGCCCTGGGCCACGGCCTCGGCGTCCAGCTTGTCCTCGAACTCCGTGTAGCGCTGGCCCAGCACGTCGTGGAAGGCGGGCTCGTCGCGCATCTCGCGAAAGGGGAAGGGCTCTTGACCGGGCGAGAAGATGACGACCTGCTTCGAGAAGTAGCCGTAGTGCGGGTTGTAGAGGCTGTCTGGAGGACGGTTAGCAGATGTGTGCCTAGAGGTACTGAGAGCAGTGGTACGTACCCTCAATAAAGTCCCGCATCAGCATCTTGACACGCCGTGGTCGTTCTCGACGCTGCCGCAGCTCCTGCGCCGTGACCATTGGGTACTCGGCGTACTCGGCCGACATGTCCTCGGGGTACATGTCTGTGCGCTGCTGCCAGTCGCTTTCGTTGGCGCGGGTGACCCGGCCGCCGCGCGGTGCAGTTGCGTAGCCCCGTATCTGGCCATGTCTCTGGCTGTGAAGCGCATGTCGTGGCGACGATCGTGATGCTTCTTGCAGCGATCTTGCCTTCTGGAGAGACGATGCGAGGCGGGCGAAGTTGCGCCGCGGCTGGCACGCCGGGTGGCGGAACAGCTGCCGGAACAGCCGCGAGACGAGCGGAGAGTCCATGGACGGTCGATTGGCGGGCGTGGGGAGCTCAATTGCTGTTTTCTGGTGACAGGGGAAATCCGATGCGCAAGTATGGGGCACTTTCCGCCCATTGGCGATTTTCGACTCCCTCATTTTTTTGCTTGTCCCGCTGTGGGTTCCGGTTCTGGAAAGCGCAACCGTTGGTTGGTCCGAGCTTCCTGCCTGTTTTGGCGGGCCTGGCCGAGCTGTGGCAGGAACGACACAGGCTGACAGGCTAGTCCAGCGGGCAAGTGCTGTTTTCTGGAGGGGAAGGAGCCACCGTATGTCGTCATGGCGCAAAAGAGAAGATGAAAAAAGACAAGACGAAAAAGGCAACTCTACTTTAAATATAACAAAACGGCACGCGACAGTGCGAGCAGAATAGCACCTACAACAGAACGAAACACTCGGTCGGCACAGCATGTCCCTTCAAGACCACCCGAGGGCCTACGGCGCGGCCGCCCTCACGGTGGCGTTTGCAGCGGGCATCCTGGTGACGCTGGGCTTCAAAGACCTGTACCCAGACCTCGAGCACCGGTTTCAAGATAGCCTTGCGGAGAGGAGGAGCCAGCGGCGGGCAGCAGCTTTACGGCGTGGTATGAGCAAGAAGAGCGACAGCGGAGGCTGGCTGCGGCGATCGGGCACCACATCGTCGACGTTGACGACCGGCAGCGGCAAGCGGTCCAAGAGACGGCAAAGCAGCACTGTCGAAGCCGGCGTTGTTCTCGAAGACCACGAGTCGAACCCGGTCTCATCCGACGACGAGGGTGACGACTGGTCCCTCCTGGCCGCCTCTAGCGAGTTGCACCAAGTGGCCCCGCCCGTGGCCGACGGCATTGCGGGGTGCATTGGCGACACGCCGTTGATCCGCATTCGCAGTCTGTCCGAGGTTACGGGCTGTGACATCCTGGCCAAGGGCGAGATGTTCAACCCTGGTGGTAGCCCCAAGGACCGCGTGGCCCTTGGCGTTATCCGTGCTGCCGAGGCGCGCGGCCTGCTGGTCCCCTACCGCGGCGACACGATCTACGAGGGTACATCTGGCAGCACGGGCATCTCTATTGCGACGCTGGCCCGCGCCCTTGGCTACCGTGCGCACATCTGCATGCCCGACGACATGGGTCTGGAGAAGTCGCAGCTGCTGACCGAAATGGGTGCCGTTGTGGAGCGCGTGCCGGTGGCGCCGATCGTCGACCCGGGCCACTTTGTCAACCGGGCGCGGCGGCTCGCGGCCGAGCACGAGCGTGAGCACAACGATGGCAGCAAAGGCTTTTTCTCGGACCAGTTTGAGACGCCCGCCAATGCAGAGGCCCACCGTCGAGCGACGGGGCCGGAGATCTTGCGTCAGGTGGCCGCCTACTCGGGCACACGGGAACACCACCAGCGCCACGTCCTCCAACTGCAGCAGCAACAGAATAAAAACCAGAACCAAAACCACTCTCTACACCTTCAGTCACCGCTGGCTGCATTTGTTTGCGGTGCCGGCACGGCCGGCACACTGACGGGCGTTGCACGGTACCTCAAGGAGGATGCCGGTCTACGCAAAGGCATCCGCATCATTGCCGCCGACCCGCAGGGCTCGGGCCTCGCCAACCTCGTCCGCAATGGCGTCCTTTATGCGGCGACCGAAAAGGAGGGGACGCGCCGGCGGTCGCAGGTGGACACCATTGTTGAGGGCATCGGCATGAACCGCATGACGGCGACACTAGATGCCGGCCTGCACCTGATTGACGACGCCGTGTCGGTGACAGACACACAGGCCTGCTTGATGGCGCGCTGGCTCGTGGAACACGACGGCATCTTTGCCGGCAGCTCTACCGCGGTCAACTGCGTGGCGGCCGTGGCCGTGGCGCTGACGTTGCCGCCGGGTAGCCGCGTGGTGACGGTGCTGTGCGACTCGGGCCTGCGCCACCTGAGTAAGTTCTACAAGAAGGTCGACCAGATGAGCGCGCGGGACGAGGCCGCGGACACGACGGGCTCTGTGCAGCCGGACCAGCATGGTGACGACCTGCTCGGTCTGCTGGGACTGTCGCCACGGAAGAACGAGTAGGGTCTAGGAGGAGAATAATAATCAAAATCAAGCAAATAGCTGATAAGATTTTATGTACGATACAATGAAAAATAGAAAGGAGCCGGATAGGAAAACCTCGGAAGGGATGAGGCACAATTATATTGACGCTTTATTTAATACATGTCTCAAGAACGCCTATGGAGACTAGAAATGGCTTGATATAAAAGAAAAAAAATACAGACTAAAGATGTGTTACCACTCGTCGCTTTCTTTACCAAACTCCACAACTTTTATCTCTCCTCTGCCACCAACGCTTTTGGGTCTCCTCTTCTACTCTCTCTACTCCGAACGCAGGCCAACGGCCCGTAACGTGTCTGAACATTAGGTGCATAAAATGGACAGAAGAAAGAAATAAAGAAGAAAAGAGAAGAGAAGAAGACTAAAAAGACTGAAAAAGAAGAAATCTAGGACCCATTGCACCCGTTGCCGCCCCAAAAATAAGGAATACAAAAACAATACACGCCCATGAAGAGCAAAGCCCGTGTACTCACGAGAACTGTACTCGAGATTAGTATGAGATATTGTAAGTGTCGACCATGGGGACCACAAGAGTCTTCGCTTACCTTCCACCGGTGCCCGCACACCATACACTCGCAAAACGTCGTCATCGGTTCGTCGGCACTCCGCGTCTGCGCCTGCGTGTAGCTGACCTTCTTCTGCTTGCACTTGCCGCACGTCAGCGCGTCGCTGATGGACTTTTCCGCCATCGGCACCTGCGCCTTCTTCATGTTCTCATTGGCCAGGTCCGACTCAAGCTGCTTGAGGTGCGCCGACTTGAGCTCGTCCGACGACATGACCACAAACACGTCCGCGGCAATCTCGCCCGACACCACCCGCCGTGCCAGCGCCGGGTTCGACCGGTTCTTGAGGTTCTGGAAGAGCGACCGCAGCTTGGCGCGGTACTCGGTCGTCTCGCCCTTGTAGGCGACAAAGGCAGCCTTTTCGACCTCGATGGCCTTGATTAGCACGCGGTCGGGCGCCTCCACCGAGCGGAAGGCCAGGCCGTTGTACATGAGGCCGATGCAGTTGTCGCGGCTCTGGATGCCCGTGCGGTTGACGTCGACGCCGTCCACGTCGAATTTGCGCTTCTCTGGGTCTCCCTTGTAGCCACCGGACGCGGCGGGTGCGGGTGACGCCGTCTTGCTCTGCGGCGTGCTGGCCGAGGGCGAGACGGTCTTGCTTGCTGCTGTGCTGCCGCTGCTGCTGGGTCCCTTCTTCTTGCCGGCCTCGACGGCCTTGCGCCACTTGCCCACGATCTCGGAGGCCATCGACTTGATCTCGGCGTTGGCGTGCGTCCGCAGCTTGCCTACGATATGGCCAGCTTTTGTCGACTGGGGTGAGGGGGGAATATGTCAGTTTCCAGTTTGTAAGCGACGTATTGTATATCAGCTAAGCGCTTTGCGCAAACTTACCCGCAGCACTTCCTCCGATGGGGCGGCGCCCTTCTTGAGCGTCTCCATGATGGCCAAGATGCCCGGCACCGGCTCGTTCGACGTCACGGCCTTGTTAAGCGCCTTGATGCGCGTGGTGAGCTCCCGCTCAATCGACTTGTCGGACATGGTGGGCGAGGTTGTGTGGGACAGGTAAGATTTAGGTGTATTCGATTAATTTGGAGAGGATAAGAGAGCAAGTCGTCGCACAATAATGGGCTGGACTTGAAGTAGACGAGGCTGCCGCGAAGGTGGGTGGCGATAGCAGGGGTGTGTGGCAAAGGCGACGGGGAGTAAACCGGTCGAACCCGGTGGACGGTCGAGGACGACGACAATAGAGGGCGAAAGGCTTCGACTAGGGAACGGCAACGGTCGCACAAGGCTGTGATGGGTCGAGGGCGGAAAATTCCACGCAAAAAGAGGGCGTGGCGACGGGAGATCGACGCAGGGAGAGACTCGTGAGGAGGCGGCGAGGCTGAAGGAACGTGGTCGTCGGGAAGGAAAAGAAAAAAAGCCAGGGGCCGCGCCACGGGGCCACGTGCGAGACAGAAGAAATGCGCCGACGCTGCGTTTGTGTGTGGATAGGCAGTAAAAAGAGGGACCAAAGTGTCGCACAAGAGTCGGTTTCGTCTATTGGGTCGTGGTGGTGAAGGACGAGGCGCACGAGCAGCAGCAAAGAGAGGAGGGGAGAGTAAAGTCGAAGCGAGAGAGCTGCTTCTAGAATCGAAGTCGCGCGCGGCCATAGGGTTGAGTGGGTCGCCGAGCCGTTGGGTTGGATTATGTAATTTCTTCAGAGCAAGCTATCACGTGCGATACTGACTAATAATGGCTCCACTATCAGCCTCGTGCCAGGGTCGCAAGGCTGCGTCTCCCACGCAACGACATCTCAATGACAGGAAGAAGAACAAAATTGAAAGATAGTCGATGGACTTTTCAAACCAAAAAAAGATTAAATATTTAGGATATAGAAGCGTCATTTAATAGTGCAAACTGTAGCCTGTAGCTCTTTGGTGGAGGTATTGGGGATATTCGTCCAGGTCTGCTGGTCTCTCCTCCAGTTGCGTTGCATCCCATTTTCTTAGGACCGGCTTGGAGCTGCTGGTATGTCGTCTTTAAGGCTGGAATTGTCGAGATGTTTTGATTTTGAGACTTATTCATGCACCTCTAATTTTTTACTTGAAAATTGGCATCAGAACACTCCCCTTTCAGCATCATCTCAGAGTGCTCTCTTGTGACGGTCTTCTCCACATCTCACCCATGACGTGTCAATCGAATTTGTTCGGATGACCTGCCTATATAAGTGACGAACTTATTTCAAATTGTCTATCTTCTCTGTTCTCTTCTTTTCCTTTGACCCCCCCTCCCCCCTTCTCTCCTCCCGTCTTTCATCACATCATGAAGTCACATCCACCCTAAGCAACTTAACGACACCACCATCTAAACGTGCAACTACTTGCGCCGCGCACAACTTTTCCGAACTTTGTACCGAATGAGACTTGGTCACCAGCTGAAGCCATCCTGACCCAACTACCAGTTGTTTCTGAAGTCACTGGTAGCAAAGTGATCGGAGCGACGCCTCTGCCACTTATTTGCTGCTCGGGTTATTACCTCTTCCATCAGCTTCCAGCAGCTCAAAAATTGATAACCAAATCTCTTTCAACAAAAAAAAAAAGAGAAGCAGCATAAAACAGACTCAAAGATAGACCCTCGCAAACGAGCACCAGCCCTCACAACCAAAATAAAAAAAAGCACCGCCATGTGCTTCATCGAGTTTGTCGGCTACACGTGCGGTCACACGTCGCTGCCCGTCCTCCGGGCCTGCCCGCTGACCACTGCGAGCCACACCTTCCCGACTTGCACGCGCCGGGGCGACAAGACCTTTTTCGCTGGTGAGATGTGCTCCGCCTGCCAGAAGATCATCCACAGCCGCGCGACGCAGATTGAAGAGTACGAACACCGGTTCATGCACGAACGCGGCGTGTGCGGTTGCGAGACCGTGTTCCCGTACCTGATTCGGCCGCGCGTAATCGGGAGCTGTGACGGGGGGGTTGACGAGCACGGTGTCGCTGGCTGCAATGATGGCCATGACCATGGTCAACATGGCGGACATGGTGAGTCAGAAGTCTTGACACACAACGGCGTCGGTAACACCGAAACAACTGAGATCCAGCTGCCGCCGCTGCTTTGTGAGGGCACGGATACCGGTGGGCGCACGGTGGTGTCAGTCCGCCTGCCTAGCCTCTACGCCGCCGAGTGGGTCGCCGACCACCGCGCACGCCATGACGCCGGCCTGTGTCACTGCCGCGTCGATTTTCGGACCTACCAGCAGGTCATCCGCGACGAAGAAGCAGCAACCCAGGCAGAAGCCGAGGCAGTCGAAGTCAAGTGCGACATCGGGCCATCGCGCCCTCTTCGTCGGGTTGTCTCTCTGTCGGCAATGTCCTCGGACGGCGACAGCGACGAATTCGCAAACCAAGAGCGGCAGGTCACGCGCAGCAGCTCCCACGAAGACTTTTCCTACTTCATGACCAAGAACAGCGGACCGCCAGACGATAATACGGGCCTTGTCACAGCTGCGAGCGCCTTGGAAGACAGACAAGACGGCGACGTCGTGCAGGACGAAGGGCTCGCTGCAGCCTATGCCTCGATTCCGCTGTATCCCGGAAAGAGCGTGCGATACGCTGGTGCTGTGTTCGCCGAGGTGCCCGAGTACCTGCAGCTCATGGGCCCATTTCTTGCCCAGCCGTCTCCATACACCCAAGGCGGCGACCAGATGGTGATGCTCGACTGCGTTCTCGATGGCGACGGTGGCGAGTTGAGCATGGTGAGAGGGGGTGGAGAAGAACAAGGGAAACAGGCATTTGGTTGGAGAGCTGAAGACGTCCAGAGCCAACTCACGAGCCTTCTTCCGCCGAGTGCGACACCCAGACAGTCACGCAGACGGCACCGGGCACAGACCATGGCCGATAGGAAAGAGCATCACGAGCAGCAGGCCAAAAAAAGAGACCCCCTAGTCGGCTTTCCCATCGGAGCTGGCCCGGAAGGCGTCTCCCATGCAATTCCATGGCGTAATCGGCCGCCGTGCTGGACACGTTCGTGATAGTAGGGCGCTCATTGTGGGGAAGAGTGGACGGGTTCTTGTTTGAATGCCGGGTAGACTTGCCGGATTGACGGGTGTTGCAACATTAAAGATGGGTGCATTAGAAGAGGGTGCATTAGAGGCGTTCGAGGCGGATGCATTGTTGTTGCAAAGGGCGCTTAAAAAAGAAGAACAACGAGTATAGACTATTGCTGCCTTGCTTGATTTTCTGTTTGCTTTCGAGTTTTAGCGATGTTTTATGTTGATGAGAGATGACCTAGATGAGAAATGAATTCATGATTAGCTTGAACCAAAATTTGAATTTGGAATAATTTCTTTTGTTTTTGTATTGTTTATGTTGCTGCTGACTCTTTTCAAAACCTGTGCTCAGCAATTTTGTGAGTATCGTTTTGACGCTCGCCCCAACCCGCCCGTCTCGCCCAAGATGGAGAGCAAAAAAAAGAAAAAGGAACAATAAAGAAGTAGATGATGGTAGTTGCTTTGCATATATACACACGATTCCTCCACTGCGCGCCGTCTAATACTCTCAACCCGTCGCGCTCTTCGATTACCGATCGACCTCACCTAGAAGAGAATGTATGTTAGCAAGGAACTGTGCAGTCAAAATGTTGAAAAATAAAGCCCGAGAAACGTACCGAACACCAGATCCATCGTGCCAATCACAGCCACAGCATCGGCCAGCAGATGGCCGCGGGACACGTGGTCGAAGCCCGCCAGATGGGCAAAGCCGGGCGCGCGGATGTGCACCCGGTACGGCCGCTCGCTGCCGTCGCTGACCACGTACACGGCCATCTCGCCCTTGGGCGCCTCGATCGCGCTGTAGGTGTCGCCTGGCGGCACCGCGTAACCCTTGGTGTACAGCAGGAAATGGTGGATCAGCGCCTCCATGTTCTCCTTCATGGCCGCGCGCGGTGGCGGTGACACCTTGTAGTCCTCGACGCGCACGGGGCCCGCGGGCATCTTGTTGAGGCACTGGTGGATGATGCGCAGCGACTGGCGGAACTCCTCCATGCGGCACAGGTAGCGGTCGTAGCAGTCGCCGTTGATGCCCACGGGAACGTCAAAGTCGACCTGGTCGTACGCGTCGTACGGCTGGTTCTTGCGGATGTCAAAGGGAATGCCTGAGCCGCGCAGCATGACGCCCGAGAACGACAGGTTCAGCGCCTCCTCGGCCGACACGACACCCACACCCTGCAGACGGTTGATCCAAATACGGTTGTCCGTCAGCATCTCCTCCGTCTCGTCGATGCGGTCGCCGAACTGCGTCGCCCACTGGTAGATGTCGTCGAGCAGGCCGATCGGGATGTCCTGGTGGACGCCTCCGGGGCGGACGTAGGCGGCGTGCATACGCGCACCAGACACACGCTCGTAGAATTCCTGGAAATGCATATTAGTGCCAATTCTGCAACCCAGCAGGCCAGTTATTTTTGGGGATCACCACGGTGTCATACCATCAGCTTCTCACGCTCCTCGAAACCCCACAGGAAGGGCGTCAGGGCACCAACGTCCATGGCGTGGGACAGCACGGACATCAGGTGGTTCAACACGCGCGTGATCTCGCCAAACAGCGTGCGGATGAACTTGGCACGCTGTGGGATCTCAATGTTCAGCAGCTTCTCGACGGCCAGCGAGAAGCACTGCTCGTTCGTCATCATGGAGACGTAGTCGAGCCGGTCAAAGTACGGCAGCGCCTGCAGGTACGTCTTGTACTCGCACAGCTTCTCCGTACCACGGTGCAGCAGACCAATGTGCGGGTCCGCACGGATAATCTCCTCACCGTTGATCTCCAGAATCAGCCGCAAAACGCCGTGCGCGGCCGGGTGCTGCGGGCCGAAGTTGACTGTGTAGTGCCGCATCTTGCGGCCCTCAACCGTGTTGTCCGTCACGGGCGCCTTGGTGTACTCCTCGGTCGGCAGCTGGCGCGCCAGCAGGTCCTCGGGGCTCGGCACCTGAAAGTCGTCACCGACGGGCACGATGCGCGTGCCCTGGCCTTCGTACGGTGACGCATACCGGCGCTGGTTGGCGGTCGAGAACGCGGCGTGGAGAGCCGGTGTCCGTCGTGCCAGTGCGGCGGCGGCCTGGACTTTGGGAGAGGAGGAGGTGATCGGGCGCAGGCAGAGGCGCTTCGCGGCGCCACGGCCGGCTAACCGGTAGAGACTGGACATGGTTGTGGTGTATGTCTTGGTATATCAAGCTTTTTTATAGGTGTTGAAGGGGAATATGGGCGAGGTTCGCCTCGGCAAAACGGATCGAGCGTTCGAGGAGGGGAGATTGGATCGATGTCGATGGATGGGCGAATGCGGCGCACGCGTCCAGGAAATGGATGACAAGGTCGACAATTCGCGTCCCCGATGCGAATTGCGCGTTCGGAGCCGGTGTAGGAGCGCGGAGGAGTCGGGAGGGGAGGGAGGGGACAGCCGTGTGTGCGGAAAACAGACACCTACAGTGCCTCAAAATGTCTCTCGCCGTCAAGTCCCGAGCTCCCCCAGCGAAGAAACTACGACCGGAACAACCCACCATCCGTTCTGACCCGCTTATTTTCCCCTACGAACGAGTCAGAGAGCTTGAATTACATGGGAAGGTTTCATTGGCCAATCCGCGAATTAGTGGGGCAGTACGGCTCACCGTCGGTGGCGCCTTCCTGCGTCCCCCACCAGAGCACTTGCTGGCTCGGTAAGTCCAGGTGAGCGATAAGGCCCATTACATAGGCGATAAAGAAAAAAAAGTTTTGCCTGCATTTTGGCGCGACAGCCTTCTCTCCTCAACGACAGCACCACAACCGCATCGCCATGCAAACACAATGGCACCACTAACCAAGCCCAGCCAAGAAGAGCTCGACCGGAGGAGGGTGAGTACTGCTATGCGGGTCCTTGTTTCTATCTCCTCATTTATTACCTACTAACCAAGGCGAATTCAGACGATCGGAATCAATCTCGAGACGGTCACCAATGTTTCAGCCACCGAGTTCCCGGGAAACTACCCCGGCGAGGACCTGGCATGGGACGTCGAGGAGTTCCGCGATAGTCTGGCGGTCCAGTTCCACAAGAATGAGCCGTTCGATGCCGCGTTCTCGATCATCGGTATCGACGCCAGCATCGCCAACGCCTTCCGCCGCATCATGATCGCTGAGATCCCGACGGTCGCCATCGAGACAGCGTACATCGACAACAACACCTCAGTGATCCAGGACGAGGTGCTCGCGCACCGCCTGGGTCTCATCCCCTTCCGCGGCGGAAAGGAGGGCCTGCGCAACTTCATCAAGTTCTGGAAGCGCCCGGCCGCCGACGCCGACCCGAGCGAGTTCCCGACGTCCTTTGATTACAACACGCTCAAGCTGGACCTGCGCATCGAGTGCACACGCAACTCTGCCGCCGCCGCCAACGAGACCGACCCCACCAAACTCTACCACCACGCCCACGTCTACGCCAAGGACATTGTGTTTGTGCCCGAGGGCCGCCAGCTCGAGTACTTTTCGGGCGACGACGCCATTGCACCCGTCAACCCGGACATTCTGGTTGCCAAGCTACGGCCCGGCCAGGTCATCGACATTGAGATGCACATGCACAAGGGCATCGGCGGTGACCACGCCAAATTCTCGCCTGTGTGCACGGCGTCGTACCGCCTTCTGCCCATCATCAACATCACGAAGCCCATTGTGGGCGCCGATGCCATCAAGTTCGCCAAGTGCTTCCCCGAGGGCGTTATCGGCCTGGAGAAGGTCACCAAGAAGATCGCCGAGCAGGACAAGGCGTACGCCGAGCACGTCGGCGAGACGCGCGCCACGGTCGTCGACCCCATGCGCGACACCGTCAGCCGCGAGTGCCTGCGGCACCCCGAGTTCCAGGGCAGGGTGAAGCTGGGCCGGCGCAAGGACCACTTTATCTACTCGGTGGAGAGCACGGGCCAGTGGGACAGTGATGAGCTGTTCTTGGAGTCGGTCAAGATGCTCAAGGCCAAGTGCCAGAAACTGGAGAAGCAGGTCAAGAACATGATCCGCTGAGTTGGGCCAAGTGGGGGTGGCGTGGAGCGGCTTTGCATAGCATTTACGGCATGTTTCTATGTCTGTTTCTGGTTTTCTGGTTCTCTTTCTCTGGTGTCATTTGTTTGCTGCATCGTACATAGACATTTTGTATGTACGTACCACGGGGTGGAAACCAACACGGCGTCTGGAATATCAAATCAAAAGTCTAATCAAAGCAGAGGGTGCGTGGCATTTCGTGATTTGTATTGTACTGTAGTAGTATTGTATTGTACTGTATTGGTTTTTATTCTTGTGTTCGTGTATCATAAAATGCCCCCAGACTTCACGCCTTCGGCGTCAAAATAAAACTAAAGACCAGACTGGGGAATGCTGGGTCTGTGATCACCACCTCGAAGCCGTGCTCCAGCTTGAGCTCCTTGAGCGTTCGGTTGAGGTTGGGCCGCGTCTGCTCTTCTAGGCCGGCCGGGCTGCGCATGTACAGCGTCTTGCCCTCGGCGCGAATCGATGGTGTCTTCAGCTGGGCCTCGGGCCGGTCGCTAAATGATTCGAGAAACTCGCCGAGCGTCAGGTTTAGGTCCGTTGGCAGCGGCCGCGCCCTCTGGTCCTCGGAGCACACGGGGCAGTCCTCCTTGCGCTCGTGTTTGAATGTGTACGTGTAGATGCTCTCGTTGCCTGAGTACATCATGTAGTTCGCCTCATCGCCCAACGACGGCACAACGCTCGTGGCCACTTTCAAGACCTCGTTGCAGCAGCTAGCCGCGATGACGGCGTTGGTCGAAGCGATCGCTGGAATAATGTTCTTGACGACGCCTTGCGTCAGCGCGTACGTGACGCCCGCGATGCTGAACTCGTTGGCACGGATCAGCGCCTTCTGGTACAGCCACGTGATGTGCTCCGGGTCGTCCTTGTCTAGCGCCGGGAACGGCTTCTCCTTGTCCCAGGCGATGACGTGCGCCCACTCGATGCAGTGCTCAGGCTGCCGCGGGATGCTGGCAATGGTGCAGAGCGGCACGGCGGCACGCGGTGCGTGCATGTCGAGCTGGCACTCGATGCACGAGGTCATGGACGGGATGATGACACGCGCCTGGCCCTTGAAGCCCTCGGTGCCGCCGTCGATGAGCGGCTTGATACCGTCGCCCGTCTCGTCCGACTCTGCCATGCTGACGAGCGTCGCGTTGATCCAGCGCCGCGCCTCAATGCTGTCCAGGCCACACACGACGATCTGGAACTGCATGTAAAAGTCCTCGCCAAAGTCCTGGATGCGCTTGTTGTGCGGCGTGATGGTGACGCCGCGCACGCGCCGCATGACGAACTGCGCCGCCACCTCGGCCTTGTACTTGCCGACGTCGGCCTTGCGGAACAAAAACTGCCGGTTGAGGTTCGAGATGTCGATGGTGTCCATGTCGATGACGTGGATGTCCTTGAAGCCCGACAGTGCGAGGTCCTTCAAAATCTCGCAGCCGAGGCCGCCGGCGCCGATCACCAAGATCTTCATTCTATCGACGCTTGGGATCACATTCTCGGCCTCGTAGCCGGCCTCCACGGGCGTAAACGGCCCGACCGTCGCCCGGATCCGGTCCAGGTATTTCCTGCGCAAACATCGTCAGCATCACGAGAGGCAAACGGGCCAAAGAGCGAAGGGGATCGACCAGGGGAGATGGCTAGCGGCCGGTTGGAGCGCAACCGTCATGACGCACCATCGCTCGGAGCTTGTTTCTACTACCATATCAGCCATGACGAATGAAAGACGCGCCCGTTCGCCGGTGTGGTCTGTCGTCGAGATGAGGTTGGATCGAAGCTGTCGTTCTGTAACAAAATCGCGGGGCGGTCGAGAGCTGCCTGTAGTTTAGGCGGCTGGACCTTATCGATAAGCATTGCAGCACTGTCGCTCCGCTGTAACGTCAGCGGCTACGGGCCTAGCCTCCAGGAGCCTCCAGTGGAGCCAAAGAGCTTCCTTTGACCTTCAACCTCCAACTGCACTCCACACGACAAACAGCAAACGCATGCAGCTCCATTCACACGCCGAATCGTCAGTGTTTGGCGCACACGCGGAGTCAATATGGACGCATTACTGTCGCCCGTCAGCACGACCTACAAAAAGTCGGGCGCACAAGACGAGCCGCTGCTCCAAGAGGTGAAGAAGACGTCCTCCTCGTCGGCGACATCTCCCTCGACGGCGCCGGCGAGACTGCAATTCGCGGCCGAATCGACTGATGAGGCGCTTGATATCTTGCGGAACGAGCCCGACTACGACACACTCGTGTCGGTGCTGCGATATCTTCTCACAGACAAGGCCTCGGTCGACGTCCGGCAGCCCACGCCGCTGTCCGCACAGCTCGTGCAGGTGCTGGTGACGGCCATTGTGCCCAACTACTGGACGCTTCTCTGTGACGAGAGTGCCAAGGATCAGAAGAAGCGCACCGATCTTGAGCTTCTGCTCGCGTGCCTCCGGAGCGTCACCGGCCTGAGCGCTCTGGTCGTGAGACTGCGCGCTTTGCTGGCCGAGGCCAAGACGAAGAAGACGACGACAGGCGGAAATACAACCGCCACAGACGATCAACCAGGAAACCCAGCATGGCAGCTCCGAACCCTTGTCGAAGTGCTGGCCGAGCTTCTGGCCGGCGACGAGACTGTGGCCCAGATCTGGAACGCCAGCACGGCTGGTGCCGACGATGACGCTAAGAAACGGCCTCTTGCACAAGAATCCTTGAGCGTCATTGGAGGTGGGAGGATTGTGTCGCTCGCGGCCGAGGCCGAGGCGGTCGTCCGGTCCGAGTTCAGCGCGGAGAAGCTCCCTGCGGCCTGGGTCGCCAACGGCAAAGAATACAGCCTGTGGCTGACAAAGGGCATCATACGATGGGCCTCGCAAGATGCGAATCCAGAAGACCAGAAATCGCAAGGCGTTCTGCTCGGGAAGGCTATTCGGCTCGGGTATCCTGGTACGTTTTCACGTTTCTCTGTTTTGAATCTAGTATATGGCCACTGCTAACGCCGCACAGACACCGTAATCGCATCCCTCGTGTCTAATCTCATCCTAGGTGGTGCTGAATCGAGCGAAGGCATCTTGGGCGGCCTTCTCGGGCAGCTCCCGGCACACGAGCAAAAGAAAATACTGTTTGGCGTGCTAAAATACGCTGCCGAGACATACTTCACGCCCATTTCAGATTCCACGGCTGTCGATGCGAATACTGTATCCGCTGTAGCCGGTCTCATCAAGCGTGTGACCGACAGCAGCGCAGTTCTCCACGAGCAGCTCGTATCGTGGCTCTTGACCAATCTCGCCGTGGGACTCATGAACGGCATCGGCATCCGACGAGCAGTAGTGGCTGTTGTCGCTGAAAACCCAAAGAACCTGACGGAGATCCTGGAGAAGTCAATATCTGAGTTTGGTGACCAGCTATTTATCAAACACGCCCCAATAATACAGCAGGAAGGTACGTATCTCCTCTTATTGTTTAGAGGTCCCGTTTCGGACGACAACGACCACTGACAAATTGTATAGCCAAGGCACAAGTGATACTTCTCTGCGCCGGGTACGTCAGCCGGGGGTCGCAAAGGGCACTCACATCTCTATTACGGTCGCGGACATATCTCGAAACAGTGTCGAATCGACTGGGTGCCTCGCAAAACCGAGCCAAGTTTCTTGGTATGGTAGTGGGCGAGGCGCTATCCGGCCTGATCGACGACAGCAAGAAGAAGCTCGACTTCCACATGGACGAGACGAAATCGGAGGAGGCCATTTGGTACAAGGGGCTTGTCCAGGTTTCTGACACGGTGGGCTCGCTCGAGTTACTGCGGACACGGACACCGGCCACAAAGAGCGCCGCAAATGCTGCTAAGCCGGCCAAACCGCTGCCACACAAGGCTGCTCCCAAAGCAGTCCGCCGGCCGCCTGTCCAGCCAAGAAAGGCGGGCTTTGTCATTGAGGAGCTTGATTCGGACGACGACGAGGGTACGAAAGGCGGTGCAGATGACGACATTGTGGCCTTCGGGAAGCCAGATTCAGACGCCGAGGATTCGGACGACGACCCGACCATGATCCGGCGAGACAAGCCCAAGGCGCCCGTGTACATTCGCGACCTGATTGCCTACTTCCGCGACATCGAGAACTACGACAAGCAGAAGCTGGCGCTGGCCGCGGCCCCGGTCCTGATCCGCCGCAAGGCCACCTTTGGCACAGAGGTGCAACAGCATGCCAATGACCTCGCCTCGATCCTCGTCGGACTCCAGGACGCGTTCGAGATGGCCGACTTTGACCAGTTAAGACTGCAGGGCATGGTGGCCCTCGTCGTCGCCCAGCCCAAGATTGTTGGCCCATGGTACGCCCACACGTTTTTCGACGGCGACTACTCCCTCGCACAGCGGGCGTCTGTTCTCACAGCGCTGGGTTTGGGTGCCCGGGAGCTGGCCGGCTTCGATACCTCAGAGTATGCGTCGGCGGCCACATTTCCCTCGAAGCAGCTGCCAGACCGCATGGAGCGTCTCTACGTGCCCTCGGAGGGCTCACAGCCAGGAATTGGGCCTGGTAGCGCCTCGTCGCTCAAAGCGCTCGGCCCGGGCGTTCTCGACTCGATTACAGACTCCCTCACGGCCAGCTTCCTTCGCCCTATTGCCGCCCAAGCGGCCGACGATGCGATCGGCCCAGACGTCCTCAAGCTGACCTCGTTCAAGTCGCGTCTGTCCAAGAATGCAGGCGACGAGAAAGCTGCAAGCACCACAAAGGTAAAACGCACTGCCGCCCGGCCCACTGCCTCCGTCAACACGACTGGCCCCCTCCTTGCCTCCGCCTTTTTCTTCCCGCTCGCTGCCCGGTTCCAGCTCGCGCTGCAGACATCATCGTCGGCCCGTATGCGCCGCGTCCTCTTTGACCCGTCGCTGCTGTCGCTCTACCTCAAGACGCTCGCCGTCATCCTGCACGCCGCCGGGCCTGGTGCACTCGCCCTGCCCGACATGACCGCCGAGCTGTGGCGCCTCCTGTTGAGCAGCAGCGTGCAGGCCCATTGCGCTGGCGACGTGCTGGTGACGCACGCCGTGCTCTTTGCCCTCATGGCGCTGCTTGACGTCAACGAGAACCGCGTGCGCGAGCTGTGCCGCGACCTGCCGCGCGAGGTTGTGCAGACCCGGGACTGGTCGCTGCAGGTGCTCGACAACATCCGCAGCGGCGGCGGCGGCGTCGATGCCACAGGCAACAGCCAAGAGAGCGAGATCCAGATGCTGGCTGCCGGCACCTACATTAAGCTGACCGAGGGCATGGAGAGCTACAAGAACTTGCTCATGGGCGAGATGATTGGCTGAGCGGGAAGATGGGTGGGAGAAGTAAATAAGAGGACAAAAGGACGTGACTTTAGCGGGCTCAGTGGCGACTCCTATAATGCGCTTGCCTTCAGGGCGCAGAGCGCCTATTGTTGCGCAACATGACCCTGTGAGGCACGTGACCGTCCCGGCTGACGCCGGAATGCATCGCTCCACCAGAAGGCTGTCGCAATTCTCGACTGACAAATGCAAACAACAAAAAAACCTGCTCACTTTTATTTCCTCTCCGACAAACCTCACGATCTCTTCTTTCCCACGACGATTTCTTTCCGACGGTGCTCTCTCGCGGTCTCACGGTCTTCCTCCACAGCTTCCCAACCCCTTCAGAACCACACACAATGTCTTCCTCACAACAGGCATCATCAATTGGTACGAGAGACCGACCCAGCTCCTACGTCATGACGACGACCTCGGCTTGCAGCCCATGCTAACATCTCTCTTCCTTACAGCTGCCGAGTCGTGCCCAGCGCCCGCAATCTCGACCAGCGAAACCGCCTCGAAGCCCAAGGTCCGTACCCGACAGGCCAATTGGCCCTCTCCGCCTGCCCTTCTTTCTCCATCATTTATCTCCAGTTCAACTAACACCTTCAAAGCCCTGCTGCGTTTGCACACAGGAAAAGTCCAAGCGCGACGAGTGCATGCTCTTCTCGAACGCCAAAGACCCGGCCGCCGACTGCAAATCCACGATCGACCAGTACCGGACCTGCATGGCCGGCTTCGGCTTCAAGGTGTAGAAGCGGAGGGAAACGAAAGGCAAAAGAAAGAAGAGAAAAAAAAAAGAACGATGTACCATAAGCGCATGGATGCGACGGCCGGCCGAATTGTACGATACGTTAATTAAAAAGGACCACTGGAACGGTTAGAAAAAGGCCACGGTCCACGTTTTAGATTCAGCATAACGAATACAGATTCCCCACGATTTTATACATTTTTGGTTCCTACCAGTTCCTTCCCCCAAAAGGACGTTGGCTGCTGTTGCCGCCGTCTGAATTTGACCATGCCGCCTTGTGGATGAGAGAGCTATCTCTTCTTTTCTCCCGATCTCCTTTTCTCAAGCTCGGACAGTGTCGACCTCCATGCCCCCGTCCTCGAGGACCGCCACCTGGGCCTCTTCGGCAAGACCCGTGTACACGGTCTGCAGCAGGCTCGTCAGGTTCATGCAGCTGTTGTAGAACCGGCCCACCTTGTCGGCCACGGCACGCTGCTTGGCGTCGCGGGCTTCCATGGCCGCGACCAGCTGGTCCATCTGCTCCTGCCGGGTGCGCGCCCTGTCCTGTCAGCTTGCCTCGACGAACAATGGTGGATAGAAATGCGGAGTGCAACCTACCTGGCCTTGTCACGCTCGGCCAAGCGTGCCTCCGTTATCTTGACGATCTCGGCCACCTTGGTCTGGTACTTTTTCTCAATCTTCTTGCGGGCGGCGAACCGGTGTTTCTTGTGCTGTGGAAAGTCAGGATTGGACACTCTCTTCGTCGCTTTAAGAAAAGGGGGGAATCGGGACCTACCTCGTCAATGACTTTCTTCAGCTCGGTGGCTGCTTGGACAGGGTCAAAATCGCCATCGCCCTCGCTGTCGAGGCCCCGGTCCGAGCTCAAGCCGGCCGTGTCGACGCTGGGTTGGCGGCGTATAGCACTTGATGTCTTTCTGGGAGGCATAGTCGTAGTGTTTTTGAGGTACCGGTCACATAGAGTTGTCAAATTTTGTGATCATTGAGAATGTAGGAAAAAGAAGGTCAAAATGATAATTTCAGGGGATCAAGCCGCCCTTTCCTTTGACGACAACAAATGACCTCTTGTTGTCGTCAGAGGCAAGAGCGACTCACCAATGACCATCGCGGCTTCCCTGTATTTACAGCACTCTGCGCAAGCTCTAAATTCCCTTGTAGAACCTTCCTTCTTTGTTAATTTGGACACTTTTTTCTCCTTTTTATCTTTTTTTTAATCTTTTTTTTTCTGCGGCCTGTTTCAGCGCAAATTTGATGCCCCTGCGATGTCAGTCCCATATCAAGTATGCGATCGCACTCGCACCGCCGACGTTTAGGAGAAAACCGGCATCATTCCATTTAGCGATGTAACGAATAAAGTAAAGGAAAAAATTAAACGTGAATTTACTTAATATCCAGGCCTTTTCGAAGATTGAAGCAATAATATTCTGAGATCCCAAGGCGTATTCAGGAAAGACCACGTGATATATCACGCTCCCGGAAGCGGTCTGGGGTCGAGACTTATCAACGTCTTAAAGTTCTGATAAGCCCCACTAAAAATATGTCGGGCAGAAAAAAAAAGTTTAATGGGGGTGCTTGGTTCGAATTTCTCGACCCTCTTGCAACTCGTCAACATACTTATCGACACCGACCCAGACGACCAGAGACCTTGCTCTCTGCACCACACAGTCACCATGGGCCTCGCAGGAGTAAAAAAGTGAGTATGGTCGGCTCTGTTTATGCGCTGCCACCCAACGGGACTGACATTTCTTCTCTCTTGCAGCAAACGGAAAATCGGCGACGACCCGAACAACACAAAATGGGCGCGCAACACCCAGAACTACGGTCACAAGATTCTGCGCTCGCAAGGTTGGGAGCCGGGCCAATACCTGGGCCAGAAGGATGCGGCGCACGCCGCGTCGTACACCGCCGCGAGCTCGTCGCACATCCGGGCCATTTTGCGCGAGGACAACCTGGGTATCGGCGCATCGGGCCCCGGCGCCAACACGGCCAACGAGTGCACGGGTCTCGACATCTTCAAAGACCTCCTGGGACGACTCAACGGCAAATCGGAGGCGGTGATTGAGAAGCAGCGGCAGGCGCGCGAGAACGTCAAGATGACGCTGTACGTTGAGCGCCGGTTTGGGCCGATGCGGTTCGTGCGCGGCGGCTATTTGATCGGCGACGATGAGACATCGGAGGACACAGAGGAGCCGGCGGCGACAGAAGAGGCCGCGGCCACATCCGAGTCGACCCCATCCACATCCGAAACCGAAGCAGAGTCCGACACCAAAGAGGCGCGGCGGAACGCCAAGACGGAGCGGAAGGAGGAGAAGAAGGAAAAGTCAAGAAAGCGGAAAGCGACCAGCGATGCCGACGAGGCCGACAACAGCGATGAGCAGGCCGAGGTGGACGATAGCGACCAGAAAGACAAGAAGCGGAAGCGGAGCAAGGAGGATGTGGACGACGACGAGAAGGCGGAGAAGAAGAAGAGCAAGAAGGAAAAGAAAGAAAAGAAAGAAAAGAAGGAGAAGAAGGAGAAGAAGGAGAAGAAGGAGAAGAAGGAGAAGAAGGAGAAGAAGGAAAAGAAGGAGAAGAGCGAAAAGAAGGAGAAAAAAGACGAGAGGAGGCGCGGCGAAGGGTCTGGTGTTTCGACACCGACTACGACGGAAACGGGCGAGGATATGGACACCGACGCTGCTACGCCATCTGAATCGGAAAAGCCGGCCAGCGGCGTGCCGTCATATTTTACGGCATCCAGCCGCAACCTGGCGCGGAGGCGATACATCAACCAGAAGAGGGCGGCCGTGGCCGATCCTCAGGCACTGAAGCAGGTAAGCTCGTAATGTCTCCCGCTTGACAAAACGAGGAGAGGATGAACAGAAAACTAACGTGCGTCAACAGATTTTCATGATAAAAGCATAAACGGCTACCAGCGATAGGACAACGGCGTTATCTCTTTTTTGATATTTTAGCAGGGACTTCTTTTTTGGTTTAATTTTTGGATGGTAGATTTCGAAGATCTAGCAGTCTATCAAAGCCACATACATTGTCGGCATAGAATACAGCATGACATGTATCATCAACCCCCTTCCCCGCCCCCTCTCACTGTGTGCACATCTCACTTGCCAGAATACTATCGAGCCCCCGTAAAAGCTCTTCCATGGTCTTCTCGTGATCAAGCAGGCTCGCTTCCCAGTACTTCCTCCGATCTTTCTCAGCAGCCTCAGCTTTATCCCCTGTTTTGGTCTCATTCTCGGCTTTGGTCTCGGTTTCAGGCACAATTGTTCGGTCATCGGCATCGCTGTCTTCGTCATCGCAGAAGCCCGGGGCACTGTTGGTCCACGACCGCTCGTTCCGGGAAAGTCTCTGCAGGAGGGAAAACGTCCTAGCTAGCGAAGGCCGCCGTTGCTTCTTAAAATGGAGGGCCATTGCTCCTCCTACGGTCGCCTTCTGCCGCCCGATTAGGCCAAGATCAGAGAACATGGCGTAGTCCACGATGACTTCGTCGATCACGGACCTGTCTTGGGGCCTCTCGTTTGTCGGCGGCAACAACAGCGGCCGTTCCCATTCGTTCCGAAAGTGCACCCGAAACGCAGCGTTAACCGCGAGGAACGGCAGCGCGGCAGCAACGAAGCGGACGAGGACCAAGCGTAGGTTATACAAGTGACCAGCACGCGCGGCCAGCGGCTGCTCGTAGACAATGGTCAGCGAGCGGAGCAGAGGGTCGGACAGGCGCAGGATAGCATAGTCCATCTGACTCAAACTCCGAATGGCCTGGCCCAAGGGCGATTCCGAGCTGTTGGCAACAACGGCAGCCGCACGCTCGTCTCCATCCGTATCGTCCACTAGGGGAGATCCCGGTAGCACCGCGATGGACCACTTCTTAATGTGCTTCTTGGCATGTTGCATCATGCCTTGGTGCCCGACGGACGCGCCGGCTATGTACATGGCCGTGTTAGTGAGGAGGCTGTCACCGTACAGCGGCTGGTGTGGGTCGTATTCGGCGCCGGGGCAATCGAAAAAGTACATGAACTGCAAGACGCTGGCGAGTTGGCCCGGGCAGTGATTGTGCAGTTCGATTATGCTCGTCGAGCCGTCGTCCAACTCCGACACGGGCAGGAAGGCCGAAAAGTAGTCGCACTTGCGCAGGATGAACTTGTGGAGGTGCCACTCGAATGAGTTGCAGACGACCTTGACGTTCCAGCCCTCGGGTGTGTAATGGCGTCTAAACGTGGTGTCAGTGGACGACTGTATCAAAGAGCATCCATTTGATAGGACCGATTGAACGTACCGAGGGTTGGCCCTTTCGAGACGTCGCAAGTCATTGTGCGTGATCTGGGTCTCTGCGGGCGTCGTTTCGTCGTCGACGGGTCTTTCCTGTTCTTGGCCGTCATCGAAAAGCACTTCCTCTGGCGGCGGCGGCTTAGGACGTGCGAGTTGCGCCAGCGGTTGTTGTTGAATTGGATGAGGCTCGCGGGCCGGAGTCGGACCTGGTCTCGGTGTCCGGGTCGGGGCATCATTGCTTCTAGAGATGTTGTCGTCGGCATCGCTATTGTCTCGTGGCTGATGCCAGTTCTTGTTTTTTCGGCCTCTTCCTCGCGAGCTTGGAAGCCTGCGGCCAAATGGTCGTTGCTTGAAGCCTTTGGGTGCCGTTTCCTGCATTTCCCATGTCGATGCGCGATGTTGTCCCTTTGTGGACTTTTCGCTGCCCACTTTGTGCATCATGTGTGTGAAAGGTTTCGGGGGCCAGAGAGATGTGGGTTTTTGTGACTAGGCACGGCTTGGAAAGCTCGCTCGCCGACCTCTGCGTTCTGTTTGCTCTGATTTCACTTTCTTCTCGCTTTCATCTCAGATTCTGGTCCATTGTGGAAACGACCGCTGACAAGCAGCTGGCCGCCCCGTTTGCCAGCCGGTCCACTTCACCTTCTTCATCGCAGCCGCATGCTGTCTGTTTTCGATTCGTTGGGATTGAGATAGATACCCGAAAAAAAATGAGGGCAGTAGATATCATGTTCTTGCGAGATCAGTCGATTGGGTCGACCGATGTGGGTGTTGACATCACGTGGCATGCAGCGACGTAAATCAACAACAACGAGATGTCGAAGTATTTCAAAATAGCTCCAAAGAAATGATATTTTAAATAGTTAAGATCGATAAATGTGACCACTGTGTGTCCCTTGTGAAGAGCAGAGACACCGTCAGTTTGCGAGATGACACAATGTGACGGTTCAAGCCGTGGCTGCCCTTTCTGTATCTCGGTTGCCTCGCCGTGACGTGCAGTTCCTGCCATACAATGCTTATTTTCCTGTCGCTCAAGGAAGTTGCGATGGTGTACCCCAGAGCATCCGCTCTTCCCTTTTATTTTACTGGCCCGCCTACTCTATGAGAAGTGGCGTTTATGAGACACTATGCCGACGCTGATATGGCCACGAGGGCGTCACGACGGCCTTTTCGGTTCTCTAAAAGGGATCACGCCAATTGGAAGCTTTGATAGGACAGTTTGAACCATGTTCTTGTCAGACAAGGCGTCGCACTTGTAGTCAACAAATATCACGCTTCGGAACCACCGTGTACGACACTTGGCAGGCCCGCCATCAGCCAGACGAATGGGACAGGATAAGAAGAGGCCACATATTTAAAAAAAAATTGTCTCGTAGGCAAGGATCTGTTCAAATTCGATTGCGTTGATTGCTTGAGGCCATTTCGTGAGCTGGTTAGTCAGCGGCTGCCCTGGTCGTGATGTATTACAGGAAGGCGCCCGATTTCCTAATCGGGTAACTAAGACACACGTGCGTGACGACGGCGAGGGAACACAGCGCTGGCTCGAGATACGACTAGCGACAACCAACAGAGCGATCGACAACAACACACGACATAGACAACCATAGACGCCATAGACCACACAGTATACTCAGCCCAGGTATCACAGTACAGTATCGATGCGCGAGACGAGCGGTCAGCAACCACCCAACAGCTAGGTCATCCATTATCATCGCCCTACCCCCTATTTTGCAAAAGAAATTGAACCACCATAAAGCAGCGAAAAATGTGGGTGTGCTGTTTCGTGTTGGATCTCATCTTTTGCATCTTGAACGGCAGCGTCTTGTATGATAGCGTTCATAATAGCACGCTGGTGTGCATTTTTCGCAAGTTTTTCATCGTCGCCCTCTGCGGTTTCGTGCATCAGGCATTGTTGCGTTTCCTCCTCGGCATCCACACCATAGTCGAGGTCAAAGTGCCAGAGACAGTGCGCTAACTTACATTCTCGACATCAATCCTCGAACATACAATGGACAAAATCACCACATGTCCCGAGGTGGGCTCTAAAACGGCCTTGGAGAGACGAATCGGGTCCAATGCCTCGTCGAGCGATCCAGAAAAGCCAGGCGCCAAAAAGACGACAATCACAACAGCACGGATCGGTTCTCAAGATAGCGGTGCTACGGCAGTGCCATCGGTAGCAGATGGAGTGATGGAGATGCGAGAGGCGGCTGCCAATGTTGACGGCGGTGTTGCGATGGCACCGTCAGCCGCCGACCAACCGATCGAAGACGAGTCCAAACGCCGGTCGTGGCGAACCTTTTGCTCCCTTGACTTCTTCTCGCCCTACATCTATCGCCTGGTCCTCGTCGCCATTGTCCTCGTCATGACGGGCTGGTGGATTGCTGGCCTCATCTGCCACCGCCACGACCTTGGATGGGTGGTCCCTTTCTTGGTGTGGCTCGCCATCGTGACGCGGATTTTGGCCCTGCACCCGCCAACGAGAAGACGTGTCGGCAGAATCTTCCGGTCGTTGGGCTTGATATTGTCAACATGCCGTGCAGTTGGACACAAAGTCATGCCGGAATGGGCCCGGCGCTTCTCGCAGCATTATCCAAACGTCCCACTTGCCGTGATGACCGTGGTCATCATTACCTTCGGCACCTATGTGCCGGCTGAGTCGGGCAACAGCACGCGTGTCGACCGGACCATCAGCCTGGTCGGCATGGTTGTGTTCCTCGGCGCCTTTTATGCCACATCGCGCGACCGGGGCAGGATCAACTACTTGGCCGTGCTGGGTGGCACGGCGGCACAGTTTGTGCTCGGCTTGCTCGTTTTGAAGACAAAGGCCGGGTACGACGTCTTCGATTTTATCGGGGAGATGGCCAAGACGCTGCTGGGCTACTCAGCTGACGGCACAGTTTTTCTGACAACCAAGTCTGTTCTGTCAGCTGGCTGGTTCTTGATCGCTGTCGTGCCCGCCGTCATCTTCTTTGTGGCCTTTGTGCAGCTTTTGCAGTACTGGGGCTGGATCGGCTGGCTGGTCGGCCACTTTGCCACGGTCTTTACCTATTTGCTAGGCATCTCGGGCGCCGAGGCTGTCGTGGCCGCGGCCTCGCCCTTTATCGGTCAGGGTGAATCTGCTGTGCTAATCCGCCAGTATATGCCGCGTCTGACGGATGCCGAGCTCCACCAGATTATGACCTCCGGATTCGCCACCATTGCCGGCAGCGTTATGTCGGCCTATATGCAGATGGGCATCAGTCCCGTCGCCATTGTGTCATCGTGCGCCATGAGCATCCCGGCATCGATTGCGCTGTCGAAGCTGCGCTACCCAGAGACACAGGAACCGGTCAAACGGGGTCAGGCTCCCTTAAGAAGTGAAGCACACGAGGAGCAAGCTAACATGGAGGAAGGACGTCCGGGATTGCGGCACTGGGAGGGCTGTTATGCTGCGGGACAAGTTGTCGAGGAAGAGCGGCCCTACAATGCGCTGCACGCCGTCGGCCTGGGCTCCTGGCTGGGACTCAAGATTGCGGGCATGATTGTAGCCAGTGTTTTATGCATCATGGCGCTGCTGGGCCTCGCTGACGGTCTGCTCGGCTGGTGGGGTAGCTACATCAATATACCACAGCTGAGCATCCAGCTGATCATGGGATACGTTCTTTATCCTGTGGCTTTCTTGCTCGGTGTCGATCGCAACAACGACGGTGGCGGCGACCTGCGCAAAGTTGCTGAGCTGCTGGGTATCAAGATCGTGGCCAACGAGTTTGTGGCCTACGGCGACCTGACGTCGGACCCGCAGTACAGCACGTTGTCGTCGCGGTCGCGGGTCATTGCCATGTACGCGCTGTGTGGCTTTGGCAACTTCAGCGCTGTGGGCATTCAGATCGGTGCCCTAACGCAGCTCGCGCCGGGGCGATCGGCCGACGTGGCACGTGTGGCCCTCTCAGCACTTATCACGGGCATCGTCGCCACTCTAACCAGCGCCAATATTGCGGGCATGCTCATCGGCGGAGATGAGCTACAGTGATCGGGTCGTCGATACAGGGAAAAGTAATGGAACGAACAGAAGCCAAGAGAGATACGTTATCTTTTAGTCTGTTTCTGTTTCCAAGAGTTATCATTCAATTTTGTATAGTTATTTGAGCAAGAGATAAATCATAGACACCAGAGCCAAAGGACACCAGCCGTTGGAGTTTGGAGATAACGACTAGGATTATTGAAAGAGACACAGGATAGGCTTTTTTCAAAGCCCATTATAAAAAATGGCTATCCTTTGATAAACAACGATGGCCAGGTTTGCTTGCTCCAACGGAACTGGTTCGTTGGACAAGGCTCTCCCTTGATAAGAAGTGCTTGCGGAATAATCTCTACGCATGGTTCGACAGAATTATGTGCAGAAAAATGCTGATGCTCTCTAGCAACACAGTTTATCTATGATGCATACTGCACTTTGTAGGCTCGCATGCTTCTCATCCGGATTGGGAAAACGATTTGTCGAGAACAAAGACAGGTCTACTTTCTACATCCTGTAGCACACTCCATCTCACCCCCCACTTTAGTTATCTTGGAGAAGAGCACCGAAATCTTCTAAAAGTCGGCCAATGAGAATCAAATTAAGGCCAGCCCACCTCGATCGTCGATGACTTTTGGGTTTAGGGACTTTTGTCAAAAACGATGAAACAGCCCATTCGCCATTCACATGGACACAAAGTGGACATATAACTTTTAGGTCCTTGGACAATCCGGGGAAAATCCCTTAGGCTAGGCCTTCTTTTGCGGTGGTGGGAGGGAACAAGAAAGACTATGCAGGCGTTGGAGACTCGTCTGCAAAGAACCAAGTCAGCGCCCCGGCCACATGCCCTCTTTGGAGCTGAACAATGGCGTTTGGGCTGGCTTTCGTGTGGCCGTTCTTGAGGGGTCTGTTGGAGCGATAGAAACGGACCGTTCAGATTCGCTAGGATATAGCATCTGAATCTGCGGGGAAACAGGCACTCGTCTGGTTTGGATTTGTTCACTTTCTCCTCTTTTTTCTTGCTCTCGTCCCAGAACACGAAAGCGCGGAGCAGGGCACATAATTATAGAGCATCTAGTCCTAGCAGGGACAAGACACATGCGAGATGCGGCGTTGGCGCTAGTTTTTATCGTCGAGGAGGGTGGCTTTGGAGATAGGGTATGTCTCGTGCTCTGCCTCTCTCTCGTCGTCCGGTCGTATGAGACAAGTACTGAATAGAACATGCACAACATCCCTTATTGGAGGATGCAGCCATAAGTGTGAAAAGGACGATGAGAAAAGAGGACAATCTAAGGGAGAGAGATGCTGAAAGATTTAGTTGTGAACGAGGCTGGTTTAGACATCTCCGGTCTGTATCTCTTCGGCACCCTTCTCGTTATACTCCCCCTCTCTTTGTGCATATTTCGAGTTTCGAGGGTATACCGCAGGGATGTTTTGATGAGAAATGCGGTTGAGTAATATAAGAACAAATGAAAGACCAAGATCCGCTCTTATTGGAAACTGCAAACGGCTGGAGGCAACGGCCGCTGCCAATCTCGCCAATCTCCGCCCTTGGCGGGTAGGCAAAGACCAAGATGTGTATCGTATTGCATGGTCTGGCCACTGGACGGGCCATCCGATCCCTTTCTTCGTGGTTGCCAAAGCCAGCAGCTCTATGTTGTCTCACACGCAACATACGCCGTCAGCATATATGGTCGCGAAGCAGCAGCTGCATTGGAGCTGCAGGAAAGCTGCACCCTGCAGCACTCTTCTGGTGGTTGTGTGTGTATTGACCAGACGGCGACAAGAGGCCAACCAATGGCAGCGAGGATATTGAGTACAAAGGGGGGTACTGCAGTGTAAATGGCACGCGGAATGCCTGTGATGGAGGGTGAAAAGAGGAGAAGAGGAAGATGAAGAGGGGATGAGGAGAGGAGAAAGGACTTGAAAGAACAAGATGTGGTCGAAAGCGTTGGGTCGAAATGTGCAATTGGGCAGGGCTAATTGAGCATGTACATTTGCAGAAGCCTATGGTGCGTGCGTAGTGTTGAAGATGCAGACGAATCGATGAGGAGAGCAAAGGTGAGATCAGGGTAGCCGTTTGTCGTTGAAACGGCGTTTGGTGGTCAGGCGTTGCGATGCAGAGGAGCTTACAGAGACCGGGGACAAAGTACAGGTACAAGTATCTTACAGAGCTAATATTAGAGTACTCCGAACAGAACCCCCAACGAGTACGGAGTAATTACGTCGTACGTCGTATTAGGGAAAGAACGAAGGACGCAGGACAAATGAAAGAGAGAGAAGGAACGTGTGTGGTGAGACAGGGAAGGTGCAGAACGTGTAGTGAGACACAAAGAAACGGGCCTAGCCTAACAAACGAACGAGGCCCAGAAAAAGATACTTCCCGCCACCGCGTACCTCTGGGCCAGGCCAGGCCTGGCCCCAGTCAGTCATCCTCCCAATACCCCGCAAACCGCCTGCCTGGTTGATCATGCTGGGTGGGGAAGTACCTGGACTCACTGGGGCCTGTGCATTTCTGTGACCCTGTCACCGGTGACGTCGGCATGCTCATGCTAGCGTACTTTCCTCTCGAGAAAGGCTGCTGTGGCAGAGTTACGTTCATCTGTCTTTCCCACTGTCTTTCTCTGCCCTGTCGAGCCTGTCGAGCCTGTCGAGCCTGTCTCTTTCTGTTTGTCTCATCGCACTTTCCTCCTTTGTCCTTTAAAAATGAAGGTTGCGGAGACCTGTCCTGCCCCGACACGAAACGTCGACCCCCACCAACACGCACCTCCGTCGCTCTCTGCGGCCCTGCCCTGGAAGGAGCACCCCGCTAGCCCCAGCTGCACCTGCCCGCCCTTGGTTGCTGCCAAAGCCCGCCACTTCACCCAACGAAGCTTCGCCCCCAGGATGTACCGGCCTCTGCTCCTATTGGCTCTCACCCGGCCTTTCTTTCTTTTTCTCATCTCCTTTTCTTTTCTACTTTCATCTGTTTGCTTCTGACGCACCTGGCACCTGTGTCTGACGCCAACGCTAATCCCGCTAAAAGCTTTGGCTGCACGTCGTATGAGGCATCTGGGCTTCTGACTTGTATATACGGGGTTTCCAGGGAAGGAGCGTCAGCCCCCAAGGCGATACAAGACTGCGTTCGGTCGCTCCTCCCCCCGTTGTCGGGTGCCATGTGAATCTCGAGCGAGCATTTTAGCGCCATGTTGCTGCTGAATCTCCCCCGAATCGTCACGGACATAGGAGTGTTTTCCGAGAACGTGCGCCAGGTGGCTTTTGACACTCGCATGCGTTGTCTCATGTCCGTAGCTGTCCACGGACGCATCTATCCTGTGCTACTTCCCCATTCGTCGACCAGCGCCACGGGTGTGATACAGCAGCATCCCCCCCACCGTAGAGAAACAGATGAGATAGGGGGGCAGTCCTAGGTCGCGCTTTCCTCCGTCAAACACATGCCTCAACTTTCTCCCTCGCTCGCCCCTTCCCCATCCCCGTCCGCCTCACGTCGTCGCCCTTTCTTCGACGTCAAGTTTCCTTTGCGTTTGTTGACCTTCGCTCTTTCCCCTTTCTCATCCCTTCCTGCCGTTTTGATTCCTTTGGGCCATTCATTCTTTCCCGTCCTGGATTTTGCTCGTTTCGCAATAGCACGTAATCGCGGGACTGACCTCCAGGCTGCTCAGCACTTTCCCCTGCCCTTCGGTTTCGTCACCACATCTTACAACAGGCGACGTCACTGCCCCAGAAGCAGCCTCTGAATTGCTTCATTTCACAACATCGCCTTTTACTCTTAAAATATACGAACGCGGCGCATAGCACGGCGCACACAGTGACACCCTGTGCCGTCTGCTCGACGATCCTTGCCCCATTGCCCTGGTATTCACTGTGGTTCTCTTGGTCTCCAATTGCCAGTTCTTTGCAGCGCTAGCACCCCACAGCGCAGCCCAGCTCCTTTGCAACATACAGGGCCTGAGGGCCTTTCCCTTTGATCGGCAGCACTAAATTAGCCCCAGAAACAACCTCGCGCCCCCTCTCTCTGGCCCTGTCTCTCTTCCAAAGCCCAGAGGCAAGTGGAATCGAATCATCTATCATTCCACTCCCCGCTTCCTTGTCCTCCTTTCCCACCGAATCTGCGGTCTGGCGCTCTTTGTTCCCTACTCACTGCCATTCCGGTCCAGGGATCTGGCCTGTTATATATCCCCTTGTGCCGCCCACTGCCCTCCCTCATCGATTTCTGCCACATCCTGTCCCCTGCTGCTTCCCTCCTGTCACAAAACACATACAATAAAACATACCACTTTTCAGCCCATTCAATCACCAATTGCCGGTGTTTTGTTTCCCAGCTGTACAGAGCAACAATCCATTTCGATCCGGCTGCAGACTCGTTCTGCAGGCCACCGTCTCTCCCTTCCTTACCCAACGGTCCCGAAGGCTCTCCAAGGGTCCCCCCAAGCATTATATCATATTGTGCACAACCAGCTCCCGCCTCGAACCACTTTCTTCGACTTCCCCGGCCAAAACAGCCCACGAACCACGCCCTTCTCGTTTCCGTTTATTCTCGAACCGTCAAAGTGCTCCTACTGCTACCCATCGACGACATTCCGGCTGCCATTTTCCGATCCATCTCGATCTCGATCTTTCGTTCCATACATCCTTTTCTATATTTCCCCGGGTTTCCTCTCATTATTTATACGGGCCGCCTTCTACCCCTTCCTCTTTCACAATGACCTCCAACAACGACAACAACTACCCACCCAACTCTACGGACAACATGTCTCGCAACCGCCGCAGCTCTGTCACTTCGGCGACTCTCTCTAGCATTTTCCGCAGCAACTCCACCTCGAACGCCAACTCCGGCACCCCCGCCTTCCCCGGCCCCATTACATCGGCTGCCCTCGACCAGAACCGGCGGCGGCGCCTCTCTGTGTCCACAACGGCCGCGCTTGGCCTGTCCGGCGCCACGGCTGGCAACGGCAGCGTCAGTGCGGGTCCCAATGGCGGGGTTGGAGCGTCATCGTTTGCAGCACGCCGCGCGAGCATGTCCACCAACTCGTCGACCTCGGACACGGCCTTTGACGAAAACGCCATCGAAGACGACGATGCGCCCCCTAACAACGGGTCGCGCAACTCGCCCAATACACCCTTTGCACGCCGCATGAGCTTTGGCGCCCAGGCCATGCGCAACCTCCGTGGTCCGGGCGGCACCAGTCCCGGCGGCGCCTCCTCCAATGGTAGGCCGCGCTCCAACCTTTCAAGCACCGCTACTACTGCTGCGACTGGTGGAGGAAAGCAGCCGCAGCAGCAGCAGCAACAGCATCACATTCCATCCTCTGCCTCTGGTTCGCTTCCGCCTCGTTCCTCTTCACCTCGCTCCCCTTCTTCTTCTTATGTCTCTCCCCGTTCCCCCATCTGCATCCCAATACAACGCAATGCAAACCGGGGGGCATCCTTTTCATCTTCGACGGCGAACCAGGCAAATTCCCATGCACCAGTGCTCAGTCCTAGAACTGCTTCTGACAAAGTGTTTTTTCCCGCTGCTCGTGCAGACCAAGGATACAACTGGCCTGAGCAGCTTAGGTCTCGTGCCGAGAGCAGCGTGGCGTCGGGCGCCCGGCCCTCGTTCTCCTTTGCCTCGGGAATGGGCAACTCGCCACCGCGCGCAAGCGGGTTCGGTTCCATGTCGGGCTTTGCCTCAGGTGGCAGTTCCGGCATTCCGGGTGGGGCTGGCGGAGGCGTCGGCACCGGTGGCGGTGTAGGCCTGCGTCATGATCGTGCCAAGTCTGTGTCCGATGTGCCTACGCCGGCGCCAGCGCAGCAGCGCCCAGCTCCTCAGCCTCGTCAGCCTCGGCCCAAGCCGGATCACTTCCAAGAGAGAATCCTCAAGGGTGACTTCTACATGGATTGAAGAAGGAGACGACGAGTCTCCCTCCCTCTCTTTCACGATATTATATCCTTTTATTTTTTACGACTGCATCACAAACGAACGAGAAATCCAACCCCGACAAAGCGACAACGCGGGATATACGACTTTACTTGGCGCCTGAATTTCTTTTACTTATCATTTTCTACTTTTCGATTTTCTGGGCTCGACTCCAATTACAAATTATGCGACGACGGATTATGTATGGCGTTTTTCTCACCAGGCGTTTTTGCCACGAATACTCGCTCTTAGGGGACATTCAAGACGCGTGTAACTGGCGCGGCGACGAGGACATGGGACGCAACGAAACAAACGGAACAATAGGAAATGTGTGGACCACATATAGGATGATTTCTTTTCGTTGCTCGGCGTTATTTTTTTTTCATATTCTATTTTCTCTTCTTGTTTTCCCTTTCTTCACTTCTTCAACTGTCTCATTTTAAATCAACATCTTTGTCCTGGGCAAAAAGCCCAGGCAGAAAAACATGACTGCGATTGGTTTCTACTCTTCTGGCGGGACGTCTCGAAGTGTCCCTATTTATCTTCATTTTTATATGTTTATTTCTCATGTCTTCTTTGCGTCTAGCTCTTTTCTTCTTGGGAACGACTTTCCTACTGTGTATTAAACACCAAAGATTGCTATATATCGTCTTTTTGTTCTTCGTCTTCATTTTGGGAGGTCGGCTGGACAGTGTCGAATGGCGTTTAAACTGGAAAGAAAATATCGAGAATGAGCAGCAAACGGAAAGCGATGGATGAAACCTTTTATTTCATCACCTTCTTTTTTTTGGTCTTCCCCCATGTTGCTTCACACACATCTTATGCGCTGGAAGATGGTTCGAAGGGCGCCGGCACCAAAATTGGAACAATCTAAAGGCTCGAGGACTCAGTTTTCGCGGGAAACGGCAATCAAATGCTGGGTTTGGTATTATGGGCAAGCAAGCTGGAGGCCGGTGTATGATAGCTAATCGCCAAAGCGAGGCTTGTTTATCTGCTTTGTTCTTTTGACTTCGTATTTTTCGATTAGTGAACCAAATATACTACTATATTACCCTCATAAATAAAGACGGTCATGACATATAATACGAGATGATCCAAACATCTTTACGTAGAGTTGCGTAGTTCGTCGTGGGATATATACCCAGATGCCTCTTTAACAATTATAGTTGTAAACACGCCAAAAATACAAAAAAAGATCCCAGGGTATTTTTCAAACCAAATCACAAAAAATCAAACCAATCGTCTCCACGGCAAGTCAGAATTTCCTGTTCTCCACAGAAACAGACTATGGCTGCCTAGAACTAGAACTGGAACGCTTCACCTCCTCCAAACCACGGATCCGCGAGGATGTAATTCAGACCGTCGCTTAGGTTCAGGTTGTCGGCGCCCTCGGACAAACCCACAAACGTCAGGTCCAGGGCATACTCAAAGTTGTCGCCCAGGTTGAGGTTGGGGTACTGGGCCATGTAGTCGGCAGTGGACGGCGGCGGCGGCATGAGTGAAGGCGCTTGTTGTTGCTGCTGCTGCGGGTCAGACGTCTGGCCACTGTTGCCGTTGCTGCTGCCATTATTATTGTTGGTGCCGTTGTTGAGGCTGCTGTAGAATGGCGGCCAGGGCGGGATGGAGTTCAAAGCGGCAGCTGGCCCAGCTCCCTGCTGTTGCTGCTGGTGCTGTGGCATGCCTGCAGCTGCTGCGGCTGTCGTCGCCGCCGTGGCAGCGTAGTCGTTGGCGGCGATCTCCGACAGCAGCTGAAGCGGCGTGTTGGCCGAAGAGTACAATCCGGCAGACGGTTGCATCTGGGACTGGGTCTGTGGCTGTGGCAATGGCTGTTGCGGCACCTGGTTGTTGCTATTCATGCCGCTGTTGTTCGCGTTGGGCGTTGCACCGGATGTCACCGAAGGGCTGGGTGTGGCCGTCGCCGACGACGTGGACGATGCGCGAAGGTGGCTGTTGCCGTTGTTGGTTCCAGTGCCGCTATTGGTGTTGTTATTGATGGTCGACAAAAACGCTGACGAGGGCATGTACGATTGCGATGCGGCTCCGGCGGCACCAGCGCCCATGGAGCCGCTTGGCGTACCAGCTGCTGCTGGCGAAGCAACGTTCTCCTGCTGCTGCGTTTGCGACTGGTCTGCCGCTCCCTGTCTGCCCGAGGACTCGCCGTTTTCCTGCTGACCGGCACCGCCGTCGCGACTCTCAAAGGGATTGTGGGCCTGCTGCTTGAGGAACCACGACCGGATCATGGCGAGAACAATCATGAACTTGCCCGCAGGCCGAGACCGGTTGCCGGCAGCGGTCGCCCGGAACTTGTCGAGGAGGGCATTGAGGTGCTGCTCGACCTTCATGTGCTCTTTATTGATCACTTTGCCGAGCTCCGAGTTGGGCGATGACGCAAAGAGGTACAGCTTGATCATGACGACCGTCGCGTACGCCACGCGCACAAAGTTGAACACGGGGATGCACCGCAGGGACTGGATGTCCATGCCAAGGAAAGCATCAAAAATACCGTCAATAGCGAGAAGACAGGCTGTTAGCGCGCGAATATGCGCAGGCGTCAGTGTAGCATCGCCAATGAGCGCTTCCTTGGTCGATTCGGCCGTATATGGCGTCTTGAAGTCGTCGTTTCCGTTTTCCGTCTGCAGCGCAATCTCGTGCATGTAGAGACTCAGCACCTCGAAGCTCAGTCGTAGGGAGGCTATAGTTACACGTTAGCATCACAGATCACAAGTACAAGTGGGAGCACGCCTGTTTCACTCACGTTGTAGTAGGTTTCGCGGGATGGTCGACTTGTACCGCTCCAGCTCGCGCTCAAAGCCACGCAGGGCGTATTGTGTTCGGGGATCCGCAATGTTGATTACGGTGGTCGGGTCGTCCATGGAGAACTGCTGTCCCACCTCTTCAGCCATGCGGTGTGTCCAAACCAGGTGGCACAGGTACTTGTCCGACGGGGCGGCATCGGGCGACGACTCGAGCACCTCGACGCACTCGGTCATAAACGAAGTCCACCGGACCAGGTTGGGTCGATGGAGAGCCATGGCCGTGTTGGACGTCATAAAGTAGCACGCCAGCCATGTCCTCCGGCCTTCGATGCTGCACGGGTCAGGCAGCGGGTACTTCTTAAATGGGTGGTCTCGCCATCCGCTGAAGGGGCCACCCGGGCGGCCACCTACGCCGGGACGAAAGCCGCCGCGAGCCAGACTCGAGCCAAAGCCCAGCCCCGAGCCAGGGCCACCCCCGCCATTGCCAAAGCCAAGGCCACCACCGCCGCGACCACCCCCGGCGACGGCTGGTCCGTTTCCTGGCCGCCGCTTTCCCAGGCCAATGTCGATGGCCATGACGGCAGCCGTGTGCACCAGCTGATAGAACTTGAGCTCTTCAAAGTGCTCTGGCGGCCAGTACCAGATCACCGCCAGCTGCAGAGCCTGCACGAGCTCCAGGCTCTTCTCTCCTACAATAAAAATCTTCTCTGCAAAGACCTGCATCATCTCCTTGACAATGGCGCGCTGGACGTCGGACATTTCCGTTGTCGACGCAGCCATGATAGACAGGAACAGAACCGGTTTCGTCTTGCGCACGTCAGCGGCCGTCGTACCTGGCGGAAACACAACGGCAGGCATGTGCCGCGCCATCTGGTCAGTATACCGCTGGAACAGCTCCACAGCCTTGTCCATAGTCAATAGTCCGCGGTCGATAATGTCCGCATACTCGGTGCCAAATCGGGGCGTACTGCCCACGCCTCCTGCCGGACTACGTGCCATGCCATACGCTGGCGAGGCCTGTTGCTGCGGCTGCGGCTGCCGTGGTTCCGGTACACTATGCCGCTGCGATGGCTGCGTATGCTGGGATGGGTGGCCGTGCGGCGCGTTGTGGCCGTGGCTGAGGCCGTGGCTGTGGTGCGGGTGGTAACTCTGGTAAGGGTTTTCGCGCATCGACGGTGACTCGTCGCTAGCGGCTGATCCTGCTCGAGAACCTGAGCCGCCCCGCGAACCCGAGCCGGCACCACCAGCACCGGCGCCGACAACGCCAGTCGCCTCGCGAATCTCGGAGAACTTGCGCTTCTGACCGGCCATCACCATGGGCGGCGGACCGGTGGAAAACGGGCTTCGTCCAACCGTGCTTGTCGAGTACGGGCTGTGGGGCGGTGCCGGCCCTGAAGTCATCCCGGGCACAGGTGGCAGGTCGCGGCCACTGGCACCACCGATCGTCGACGCCGTTGACGTGCTTCGTGGTGCCACTGGTGGTAGATGTGGAGGATCTAGGCTGGGTGGCCATTCACGCAGAATGCCGTTTCCACCGCTAGTGCTGATCGACATCCGGCCGCCGCTTCTGCCTCCGTCATCCCGGGCAGCACCAGAGCTGCCGCTGCCGGCACCAGCAGGGCCTGTCTGCCTTGTCATCTGAAGGCTGGCTGTCAGCGCGTCGATCTTCTTCTCTAGCTCGGCGACGCGGCTGTCCGTCTTCTTCTGCCGCCGGCGGGTCGGCTGCGTCACAATGCAACGGCGACCGGCTTTTGCGCAGCGGCGACAGGGTGTCTCGGGCGGGGCGTTTGGGTCCATGTCGCAGCGGACCTTGAGGCCACGGCAGGCTTCACAGGCACGGGGCTTCTTGGCATCGAGCGCATTGTTGCCGCCAGCGCCGCCAGCGCCAACGCCGCCATTCGTGCCCTGCTGCGTGCTGCCTGTGCGAGAGGCAACTGGCGAGTTTGAGGCCCCAGTAGTCGTCTGTGCACCGCCAGCGCCGGTATTGCGGCCGCCTTCTGCCTGCGTATCGCCGTCATCACCGTCGTCGTCGCCGTCGTCACCATCGTCTCCGTCGTCGGAGGGCGACGGGCTTTGTGAGTCAGTTGTCGCGGGGGAGTAGCCCTCGGCCGGGTTCGAGTAGGCAGGCTGCTGCTGTCGTTGTCGTGACGCCGCACCTGACGCAGCTGCTGCCGCCGAAGAAGTCATTGGGGACATGGGAGGGAGAATCGAGGAGGAGGAGCCGGCTCTGTTGCTGCCTGTCGTTGGCGAAGTTGTTGATGCGCCCGGCGCCCCCGGCCGGAGATTGGCCAGGGCGGAGGCGGCGCCACCCACCATGGGGGCAGAGGAGGAGGAGGAGGGGAGAAGAGGGGGTTCGAAGAAGGAAGTCGACGGCGACAAAAGCGTTGCGATATTATCACGGGATGCCGTTAATCAAAGGCGAACGTCGTCGAAAAGGGCGAGGCGTTCGTCGGCAAAACTGGGTAAAGCGAGGGCCCGCCAGGGAGAGACGAAGGCAGCCGCAACCAAACAACGCGAAGATCGGAAGAGGCCCAGCGAAACGGTCGCCGCGTGGCGCCCTGTGCAGCGTGGCTGGACGCAGGACTCCCAAGATGCAAATTAAGCTCAAATTGGGACGAATTAAGGGGGGCCAGCCGTGGGCAGAGGCGGCTGCAGAGAACAAGTGGGTAGTCGAGTGTGTGTCGCTCGTGCGTTGCTGCGTGTCGTGGTTGTGTAAGATACGTGTCGTCGGTATGTTGTGGGTGACCTTTGCGTGAGGTTCGGTGTGGATTGGGAATCTATGGCACAGTCTAACTCGTCTTGCGATCGTGATGGGGCGGTTGTGCTTGTTTTTGGCGGAGGTGAAAATCCCCGAAGTGCCGATGTATTTTGCGGGTGGAGAGAAGTGACAGACGGGTGGTGCGGTGCGGATAGGGAAGGAAAGATCGGGAGCAGGCTGGGCGGCTCTTTCTCTTGCTCGTTTCGTCTCGCCTTCTCGCTTCGAACGAGGGAAGGACCTTTCTAGCACAAGTGGGTGCAGCAAACAGGAAAGAACAAACCTGGGAAAAGGGAAAAACGCTGGGCCTCGAGCGACTGGACCCGGGCGCTGGGCCAGTGGAAAGTACGAGACACACAGCAGTATGGATAGGGCGGAACCGAAGGCAAGGAACACGCAGGACCTTGACCCAGAAGAGGACTAGCTGGGCCTTTCGGGCACTGAACAGGACACTAATCTACAGCAAACTGCCACCTGCCGCCTTCTCGTGGTTGGTCGCGATTAGGCCTCGGGGTTTATTTCCCTGGCGTTTGCAGTGGAGCAGGGCAGTGGCTGCCTGGCCCGAGCGGCAGTTTTCAACAAGGCAGGTGCGGTTGCAGGCAAGAGCGGACGGAGAACAATGAAACGGGAAGTACCGGCCCAGTCTGCTTTCCCACGACGTTTTTCCCCCAACGGAGAACAGGATCTTACGACAAAACAGTTATGCTTATGTTTGTGCTCAAGTGTAGAAAGAACGAGGTATTACGGAGTACAAAGCACAGCGTGCTCCATACATAGGGCTACTTGTACTTTCGACACGGGGACTCACGATCATATTAATACTGGGTAATAGTTTCAATCATCTTTCATTTGCATCATCCAATTCCCTCAGAAGCGCCATTTCCACCTAATCGTGTCCAATCTGTATGGGCGACATCAAGATAACAAAACAAAAACAAACAAAAAATTCACATCTTCAGCCACCCAAATGTGAACTCGTATCTTTCCTTAAAACGCCATGCTGAAAAAGATGGGTGGACAAACATCTCGTGGCAGCTTGCTGCCCCTAGTCCACCAGGCCGCCCCAACTCCATGCCGACCCTCTCGTCTTCTCGTAATATTAGATGGTATACACATTGATGAGAGTCGAAACCAAGTCTCTTTTCGCAAACAAAATGGCATAGAATACAAAAATCAATCTGGCAACCACCAGCCGAAAGAAACATAAAATCAAATGGAAAGAAATGCATACATGTGCCGGGCCGCCCTGGGGTATCCCGGCAGCAAAACAAAGGGCAGGCCCGGCGATTCATGCACGTACACACACACACCCTGGTATCATCGTGTTGGTGGGGTGGAATGGGCTCGGTGCATGCAAGTGGCTGAGATTCGTGCAACACACTGAGTATCGGGTTTGTCAAAAGCGGGTTGTGTAGCTGTGTCGCAATGTCGAAGGCCAGTATCTCTAATACCGGTTGCCCGGCCCCGGACGGTTTCTTGCGCCCTGCTGCTGGTTGAGGTTCATCGCCGGGCTGCTGGGGAGAATCGCGCTCTCGCGCCGGGTGTTGCGCTCATACGCCGCCAGTCCACCATTGCTACTCCCCTCGTAGAGCGGCCGGTCGTAGCCAGGGTTGCTGCGGACGGGATTGGACGCCGGAACTTGCATCGGGTCGTACCCCACCGGTAGCACGAAGCCACTTTCGTACGCCGGCCGAAGAGACACCTGTGAGTTACCATGTTGTTGGGACAGGTACTGAGGCTCGTAGGTCGTCATGCGTTGCTGCTGCTGCTGCGACGGCTTCGGAAGCGGGAAGCTCGGAGGCGGCTGCATCGGCGGTGGCGTGGGTGTCGACGTCGCCCGGGACTGCAGCTGCGACGCAGCGGAGTTCATCAAGACAGGGGGCGGGGTCTGTGTGTTCCGGCCGCCGTTTCCGTTGCCGCCGTTCTTAACAGCATCTAGCAGGCGCTGCCGGTGAGGGGACTCGCCGGCATGCGAGGTCGAAGGACGCTGAGGCAGCGGGTCGACGGTGGCACCTGTAGACATGGACGACAAAGAAGGACGCCGGTTCTGGGGGCTATCCGACACGGGCGACGGCAGCTCGTATTCCTCGGGCTCGATGCCGAAAATGGCCTCGTAGTTCTGCAGCAACACAGCAAAGACGGGCGCCGGGATGTTGAGGGTCGGTGAGAAGACAATGCCAACGTTGCGCACCGTCATCTTGTTGCGGTCAGAGTTGTTGATGATCCGGATCAAGAAGGCAATCAGATACTTGAGAAGAGTAGCATTGGCTTGCGGCAGATGTGTAGCCAGCTCGGCCAGAGCCGCGAGCTTCTCTTCTTGGTTGGTCATCTCTGTCACGGACAAGAACTGCATGTGCAGGTCTCGGGTCAGGATGGTCGTCGGCAGCTCGCGGAGATACATCTTGAGCAACGAGGCCACAGCGTGGATGTCGTGGTAGGTTGTATCGGTGAGCAGGTTGACGTCGCTCTCGTTGTTGAACCGCTCACGAAGCTGCTTGATCAGCACATTCGAACCACTGAGACGGAAAATGCCCTCTTCGTACACAGCATTGCGAGCCTCCAAGTACTGGATGCAGCGGTACACGACGGCCGGAAGAGGCACGTTGACGTCGACAGGCGAATTGTAGCGAACTGCCTCCGCCAATGGAGCACCAAAGACCTGGCGGTTGGGTCCGTTGCCGCCGCCATTGCCCGAACCAGCACCTCCAGGACCGCCGGGGTTGCTATCGCCAAAGAGTGAGTCAGAAGGCCCGTCACTCGAGGTCCGCGTCTTCGCGCCAAAGCCAAAGAAACTCCGCTTCCTCGCCTTCTTTTCATCCACCGTCGGGGGCGCCAGGCCAGCGCCGAGCATGGCCCGGCCGCCCCAAGCAGACGAGTCCGAGATGACTTGGGGGTCCCGCGGCGCCGAGATCGCATACGGAGATTGGGAGGACATGGTCTGTGGCATGTCCGAGTCTTGCGAGTTGCGGCGCTGCCGGTTCCCGGGCACACCGTGCGGAATCTCCCCTTGCTGCGTCGCCTCATAGCTAACACCAATTAGACCGTCTTTTCCAAAGGACTGCTGTGGTTGCGGCTGCTGTGGCGATGATTGCTGCTTCTGCTGCTGCTTCTTGACCTGGGCGTACTTCTTCTTCGTTGCGGCGGAGCCATTCGGACGGGTCGTGTCGTTGGAGGACTGTGGCCGATCCGGATCAATCGTACCAGGGACGCCTGAGATGGATGGCGTATCGTCCTCATCGCCTTCATCGCGATAGTCGATCCAACGAAGCAGAGAGTCCACCCATATATCACGCTCGTGGTCGCTTTCAGCGCAAAGAACGTGCTTCGTGAGGGCGGTCGGATCCTTCTTCTTGGGCTCCAGGATCAAGAACGCATGGCGGTACTGGTTGTCAAAGTCGTCGGAAGCGTTGTTGCCTGCACCCGCCCGGGCAGGCGACGAGTTGTCGTTATGCTGAGACTGCTTTCCAATCTGCGCGTTCTGCAGCTTGATGGTACCCAAATGGGCACCACCAGGCGTCTCGTAGTACTTGAGATGGGGGCCATCCAGGACAAAGAAGCGAGCCTTCCAGCCGCCAAAGTTCTTGCCGCGCTTCGTGAGATAGCCGGTCTTAACGGGACGGTCACCAAAGTTGATCTTGGCTTTGTTAGCCTGTGCCTCCTTCCGGACCTCGGCTGACGTCGAACCTGTCTCGTCCGCATTCGGTGGTAGCGTGTTGGTCGACAGGTAGCGGCAAAGTTCCATTGCCGTTGGGTTGTCGAGCTGCGTGTTAAGAAGCTCGTCCAAGTAGCCGTTCAGTGCTAGGCGGCGAGCGTCCAGCTTGGCTGGCGCATGTCCACTGAAAAGCGAGCGGTCTGGAGTTCTGGCCGTGAAAGCCGGGCACTGCTTCAAGCGCTGGTCGAGCTTCGCAAGGGATGCAGAATCCTTCTCAACACGCCATAGCTCTCCACCGTCCGCGCGGGAGAAGACTGCCAGAGTGAAGACCGGGTCTTCCTCCAGCTGTGTGAGCGAGATAAGACTGGCCCGAGAGGGCTTCATGCGGGAAGAGGCCACCTTGATGTTGATCGATGGAAGAGCATTCGGAGGGAGCAGAAGGTCTGGATATTCCTCGGTCACAAAGCCCTTGAAGACCCGAGTACGTTCTGTCGGGCTCTCGCGGCTATTGACGGACTTGACTGATGGGCTGGACGGCGCTCCTTGGGACGACGTTTCACTCGATTTCTTGATGATATTAAGAGGCTTCGGGGATGAGAGCGTCAAAGGCTCGCCAGGCGCGGGAGAGGGCGTCTGGAGGGGGGTGTTTGGCGGAAGGGGAATCGGTTGACGAGGAGGACGCGGCGACAGGGCCGCTGCGCCAGCCAAGCCAAAGTTACCACCCATTCTTGGTGACAGAGGAGGGGAGTGAAGGGGAGACCGAGGCATGGCATTGGCACCCATCGGGCGTGGGCTCGACGGCAAGCCAGGGCTGAGCATAGGCGCAGCCAGGCTTCTTTGGACCGTGATAACGTTATGGCTGATGTCGCCGTCACTGCTCAGCATGCCGTCCAAAGAGTTCGGCGGCTGGAGGGTGGCCTGGGAGAGCATCAAGCTAGGCGGCACAATGTCTGGAGCGGCCGAAGGCTGGCCAGCCGACTTGGGCGTGCCATGAGCACTGTTGCTCTTCTTGCTCTTCTTGGACAAACTCCGGATCTCTGCCTCTTGGATCGCGAGAATCTCCCGCTCACGGTCGTCTTCCTCTCTTGTTCTCCGCCGGCCTCTCTTCTCCTTCTCGGCGATCTCAGTAACTTCGAGTAGCGAGTCGTAGTCCGAGTCCGACTCTAGAACCTCATCGTCGATGGGAATAGTAGGACTGGGACGAGGGTCCCGAAGCAATAACGGGGCCGGTGGAGGCTTGCGCGGTGGTGGGGCAGGAGGTGGCGGGAACTGCGAGATGCCCTCGTCGGACGAGGCCGCGGGAATCTGGGGAGGCGGAACCTGCGGCGGTCTGCTGGGCAGGCTGCGGGATGGCGGAAGAGAGAAGCTGATGGGGATATCGTTGGCAGCATTGGTTGTGTGACGGACAGAGTCGGCCGCGCGATCTTCAGCCTCATGGTCGAAGTTGTCCAGGGCGTGATCTTGGGGACGAGGCATCGCCTCGACGGGATCCAACAGGTGGCCGACAGCAGATGCGACGGCGATGGACGGCTGATCGGCCGGTGGTGTGATGGGGTATGGTGCCAGGGCCATGTCCACGGGCGAGTGCAGAGGCGAATGCACCGGCGAGTCCTTGACGCTCACAGGCGACGAGGGAATGTCCTCCGACACGACCCTGTTAATCGTCTCTATGCCCAGCGCGGGAATGGTTGCAGCGCTGCCGTTCGGTGTACTGCCACCCTGTTTGCCCTTCTGCTGTTGCTGTGAGGCCGTAGTTTCCGGGACGGGAGGAACTGGCGGTCGGCCATGGTCCGGCAGAAGTTCCTTAACCTTCTTCCGGTACTTCTCCTTGTCCTTTAATGCCCGCTCGAGGTCTTTGTTAAGGCCAAGAATCATCGCTCGCTGTTTGTCGACGAGGCGCCACAGTTGTGCATTCTGCTGTGACTGAGCCTGCTTCTCTTTAAGTAAGTGCTCAATAACAGCCTCTGCACTGCCAGCAGCCTTGATGATGGAGGGGATGTCATGAGTCGTGACGCTGTCGGTCGAGTTTTTCCGCGCGGTGGAACTATTCGACAAGGCGGACACACCCGAGTCGATCGAGGCGTTTCGGGGCGCACCATTTGCCTCAGCACGGGGCGCTGTCGAAGGGCCAGCCATGACTGCCCGTGATGAGTTTGTTGCGCCCGCGAGAGGCTTTTGGGTCACAGCGGAGTCGGAAACGCTTCGATTGTCATTCGGAAGACGGTGAGAAACCACAGGTCTGCGAGAGTGTCTGTTAGAAATAGGAACAAGATAGAGGGACAGAAGAGACAAAGAAGCCCCGCGGGATCAAATAACAAAAGAAAGACCATAGAACGACCGAGAGAAGCCGAGAGAACGTCAGACTGATAGCCCGACTTCAGCCCAACCTCTGCCGATTCGTCCCATTGGCCACAAGGAAGTGAGAAATCCAGTAGGCCTCTTCGTATGGAGAGATGGAAAGACAAAGAACGTCGGGCAGTGGGTTGGGATGCGTGCTGTACGAACATGGGATTCGAGATCTCTTCAACGGGTGTCGATGCCCCTGAGGAGTCGCTGTTGAAGTATGTCTTCTCGGCGCCCACGCTCTGGTCGCGATCAGGACGAGGCGATTCGGGGCCGGTGGTCACGATTTGGGGAAGGTTGAGAGGCTCCTGTGAGCCGCTGGTGGTGCCTCGCGGGCTGCTGTTCGGTTGTGGGTTGGGAAAAGGAAAGCTGAACCCCGATGGCGTCGCAGATGTCGGGGGCGAGATAGCTGTGCTCGTATGGAGCGGACTGGGAGCTGGTTTTCTTTGAGATCTGTATTTCGTAAAAGGCGAAGAAGGAAGGAGAGAAGACGGAGGGTAATTAATTAGCAATTGAGTCGTCCAGCGGGCGCGACTGTGTGGCAGAATGGGGGCGGTTCCACGGCAGGGTGGCCTGGCCAGAAACGTAGGGAAATGGACAGGGGGTGGAGGAAACAGTGTCAGGGCTCTCCAGCGGCCCTCTGTGAGACGTTGCGCCTGCGGTCATACAGCCTTCCGCACACAAGTTGTGTATATGGCCACCGGGTCTGTCTTCTTCGAGAGCGGTTCTCATCCCAATCTCGAAAATAGCAAGCGTCAAGCAAAGCGATCGTCGAGACGTTAAGAGGCACGCGGACAGGAGGGAGGCAGAGGAGTGTCAAGAGCAAGCGAGCGGAAGAAGTACGCCGTCCAGCGCAGAGGTATCAGAGAGGCAGGTCGCAGAAACAAAAGCGAAGCAGAACCAAAATAGCAGACTAGTCACGCAGACACGGACAGGGGTTGGACCGGAGACAGAAGGAGAGGTGAGAGGTGAAAGGGGAGAGGGGAAGAGGAAGGGGCGGGAAGCCAAAAGGCTGAGGGGAGTATGCGTGAGCGGGTGGGAGAGTGAAAGAGTGTGAATGGGCTTACCGCGAGGACAGAGGCGAGTTGACGTTGACACTCGTCTGCAGGAGAGCCGAACGCCCGGCTCCAGAAGAAGAGGGATGATGGATCTGCGCCCTGCTCGAGCCTGGCGAGTTGTTGTTGCTGTTGTTGTCCAAGGAAGGTCGCGAGTAGGAGACGGGAGAGGATGAGAAGGAGGGCGACGGCGAAGGAGACGCAGAGACAGGGAAGGAGGAAGAGGAGGAGAGCGTCGGTGAAGAGGGCGAGGCGGGCAGGCTACCGTAATGCTGCTGTTGATGTTGTGGATAGTATGGGCGATCCTGTCGCTGTGTAGGAGACTGGAGGGGAGGCAATATTGGCGGCGGCTGATGATGCTGGCGCTGATATTGGTGTTGCTGCTGTTGCTGCTGTGACGGTTGTTGCGGCGGCCGTTGTTGATACTGGTGCTCGTAAAAGTCGGCGGGACCTGTCGGCCCAGGGCCACCTTGGGGTGGAAACTGCGACATGGTCTGCAAAAGCGTGGAGACGCGGAGCGAAGCACGCGGGCAGAGGCCTGAGACGATGCAGGAGAACAACCCAGTCGGCGACTAGAAGGGGCTATCTTCACAGAGCGGAGGGAAGAAAGCGTCGGGATGGGAGGGAAGCGAGCGGGAGTCGTCGAGTGACAGCCAATGGGCGAAACGACGCGAGAATAGGACTGAGAGGAGGACTGAGAGGACGGGGTGGTCGAGGGGGGGAGGAGTGACGGGGTGACCGTGTGCGAGACGAGAAACAAAGCTGGGCGGCGGTCGTGGGCCAGACGAGGGTCAGAGCTCGGCGAACCACAGGGCAGCCTCGCAGGAGGTTTCGAGATGCCTGGATGACCCTGATTGACGTCGCATATAGCAACGGGACGGCAGGTGATGGCAGCGAGAGCGCTGCAGCAAGTGACGGAGGGGAGGGTGCGAAGTGAGGTCGAGAGCGAGCGGTCAGGCCGTGCAATCAGGCCAAATGAAGAGCAGGAACAAATAAAATTGAGTTTGTCTGCGCAGACAATCGACAATTGACCAGACAAACGACGGGCTGACCAGGCAGGCTGACCAAAAAACGCCCCAAAAATTGGACAAAGAAACTGGAAACGCCGGGTCGCAGACTGCCGGACTGGCTCGGCTGGGTTATTGGCTGCACACCACTACGCGCCAGCCAGGTAAAGGAGGCAGTGGGATCTAACACCAGATGGCGGCGCGGCGGGGGTGTCGTGTGCTGGCGTGTGTACGGCGCATATGCGTAGCCGGTCCGTCGTAATTTGGGGTGGTGAGATGGCAGAGGGAGATTGAAGTTTGAAGCATCGAGAAGTCGCCCCCCCAAAAAGCATCAGTCAAAATACGCAAGTATTTCGTAGTCGGAGTAGGAAAGAGCGAGGTGTTACGGAGTACTCCCGTGCTAGTGGCAAGGTTGGGAAGGTGGACACCGGAGCAAAGACTGGAGACAGAGACACGCACCTGCCCACCTGCCCCAACGTCTGGCAGGACAAAAAGAAAAGGAAATTACGAGCACTGGCGTCCCCAGGAACAGAAACCGGTTCTGCCAATACGGCCGGGCCTACTAGTCGCGATTGCCCAAAGGGGAAACCGTTTTGCGGCGACTTCCTCAGTTCCTCGTCAACTGTGGCGCCTGCCCACGTTACTGGCGGCCGGACATTACTGTAGCTGGAACTGCGAAGGCACAATGGGCCGCGGCAGGCGGACAGGCAGGAACGGAGGGACGCTTGTGGCGCTCCTGCCATAGAGTGCATGCAGGGCAATAAGACAGCAAGAGCGACCTGCATGCGCTTGCGCGTAGTTGCAGGAGGGAGAGACACGAACTATTTTTTGTCAATGTCAATATTGACTGCTCCCCGGTGCTCGTGCCCCGTGTTCTGCACAAGGCACAAATGCAGCTCGCCGCCACCCACACAACGTCATGGGCATCACAAACTCCAACAGCCACGCATCTGCCGACAGCACGGCACCACAGTCGTTGGTGCTGGCCCCCGAAGTCGCAAAACGCGCTGGCAGCCATACCCCAGGCCGGCACGCACAAGTATCTTATCTTACTCGAGCAAGGCCAGATCCTCAGACAGCGCCGATTTGTAAGGTATCTTACAAGTAAGATGCCTCTGTGCTCCGTACAACTACATATGGGGATCCGCCAGTACGACCTCCTTGGCGTCGCAGCCCGGAGGGCTAGGCCGCTCACAGCGCTGGATGCAACGCCGCTGGCCCAGCCAGGCCAATCGAGAACAAGACCCGGCCAGGTCACCCCTATTTGCCTTTCCTCTTCGGGGCAGGCCAACAGACGCTGTGTGCGGCGCGAATGTACACCGTACCTGCAGCTGGCAGACGCTCCCTGAAACGGGCAAGCCAAAGAGCGTGGCACACAGAGAATGAGGAAAGGTGAGAAACAAATAACACAGGCTGTGACAGAGACTCCAACGTATCGGGTGGCTGACCTGGACTCATCTACTAGTTGGCTATTGATAACAGCCCGTCGTGACCTGGGACTCTCACGTCATCTTCGGGGCAAGACATTGACCCAGCCCGGATCCTCCGTCCATATTATGGAGCACAAACACCACAATCTACGAGCATCTCACGAAGTGCAGCGGAGTTCACCTCAGGCGCTGGCAGTTGCTGTGGCCTCACCGTTTAGCCAAGCCAGCCCTGGCCGGTCTGCAAACCGCACCTCCAGACGGCATACCTCAGAACGGGGGCTGTTAATTAAAAATCAGGGCCAGTAGCAGGGATAGGCACTGACAGTGGCTCAGGTGGAGCCTGTGCCTGGAATGAGAAGCGCGCCCCAGGTTTCGAAATGGAGAGACCCTGGTGGTAAAGATCTCTCTGTGTGGCTGGCTCCTCAAATCCTCACAGCGGCCACGGCGGCTGTCCAGACCAGGGCCAGACCAAGCCAAAGCAACGTGGTCCCTGCTCGACCTGAACGCTCCGCAGATAACGTCGCCAGAGTTGTGGAGAGCACCCCTTTTTACACAGCACTCATTTCGCTACCTACAAGTAGACGCCGGCTACAGGGTGGGCAACTACGGAGCAAACAGCACGTGTCAAAGGTTCAATGGACGCCAAAAGGAAAGAAACAAAAGGCACCAAGCCAACAACAACAACATCTCGAGAAGAGGCAAGACAGTGTGACAAAGATGAACAAACAGGCGCGGGAGACAAAGGGCTCAGTCTTCGATGTTGACCAAGGAGCTCGAGCACACACCACTCGCATGGGTAGTGGTCGTGGGGGACGCACGCTGCCCTCCTCGGAAGCGAATTTAACCTTTTGCCAGGCGGTCCCAGGAAAGTGTGATGTGCAGGGACGTTGCATGATGTGAAGCGTCTTTTGTCGTTTCTCTGCACACTATCCCTCTTGCTTGCCCCCTTAGGAGCACCAGATACGAAGACAGGGCACCGCAATTTCTTACCCTCACCGCCAGCAACATCAGAAGCGAGACAACAGACCGGTGGTCCCCAAAAGGCCCCAAAAGAAGCTTGTTCTGCCAAGTCAATTTCCAGCCAGAGGCTTCGAAAATCCGGCTTGCGGAAGATTAATATGCTGTGTTGTTTGACATGCACACCCCTAGCCCGACTCTGGTGTAGCGGCATGGACCCTTCCAACGGCTTTGCATCGGTGCCAGCGCAAGAAAGGCTAAAGGCAAGGAAACGCCCCCCAAATGATATCAGGGCGGACGACGAAATAGGCTCTTACTCCGGAGGCATGCCTCAGGGTGGCTGATTTCACTGACAGCACTGATTTCAACTGATCTCGGTGTGCTTGGAATCGATCTTTCAGCTGTTCGATCCTTCTTTGCCCATCACGATCTCGCTGGCAAGCAAAACGGCAAAAATACAGAGGCACGGCGCGCCCTGTCAGCTTTTTCAGCCACCCCCTTGCGGCTTCCACTGCCGTTCCTTTCCTTCTAAGGCGCTCTCCCTTTCCTTCTCGCCTGTTCTTGATAAGCGACTCGGGTCGGGGACAAAAGAAGGGTCTGCCTCCCGCCATTCCTCCTTGCAGCGGCCAGGCCACTCCATACCTGTCCGAGACATGCCCGCCAGAAAAAGCAACGAGAGGGCGGCGACGGGAGCCGTTCGGAGGAGTGGCGCAGGCTGCAAGCCGGTTGAAAAGAAAGGAGCCCAAAGAAATCGAGTCCAATGCAGCTCTCAAATTGGCAGCATGCAAGAGTGGATTGGATATGCTCACATTCCCCTGCCCCCTGTGGTGTAAGTGGGATTTTCCCCTTTCTTCTCTCGGTTGTTACTCTATGGGGAAGGTTGAAGAGTGAGGGAAAAAAGAAAGAAAAAAGGAAAGCGAAGCAAAACGGCAGCAAACACACTGCCGCCGATCCAGCGGCGGATGCTCCAATCATCTGGCCAGCACGTTCACTACCCACCGCTATCCAACCCCTGTTCTTCTCCAGCGTGGACCCCTAGCCATCCCTAGCAAGTTCCTGCACATTGCTGAGGAGACCTGCATCTCAAAAATCACAGATTCCATTTCCAGCATTCTTTCACGTGAAGCATCAGCGAGCGATTTCGCAATCGCAATCGACCCAATTTCGATCTGCAAAGGGGCAGAGGCTTGAACGATGCGGCGGGCTCCCCATCTAGTGCATATTGCGGGGACACAATACGAAGCGATGCATGAAAGCAATGGAAAGTGAGCCAGAAAGAATGGAAGAGCAAACAAGAAAGCAGAGACAGAAAGGAGACCGTTCCCGTATCCGACAGAGCCCAGCCCCTGAGCATCCCCCACACGCCAGTCTAAGGAGTATCTTTTGTCTGATATCACCCAGACGCCAGCGACCAGCCAGCTTGTGAAAAATACAAGGCCGCGCCAGAACAAACAGGAGCATTGTCTGGCCCCGTGTGATCCCATCTCACCAACTTACCATCCGGCTGATTCGGGGCGCCTCATCTCAAACATGGAAAACCAGCTCGGCTCACGGATGCTCTCCTTTCCATCCCTCCTGTGATTGTGTCGAGTCTCCGTCTCCTCTCCCTTCTTTCGTTTTCATCCGGTCTCTCGTCACCCTACCTGCCCGCCCTGACCAAAAGAGGGCAAAGGCAGTTTTGAAGATGCTGCTATGCTAGCCAATCAACCACTGTCCCCTGATGTTGTTTGGTGTTGGCAGTTCGGGGAAGCGGTGTGACAGCTCCAACCTTAATCGAAAAAGGGGGGAAGACGCTGTTCCTATTTGGTAAGGCCCAGGCCCGGCCAAGGCCTGCATGGCCCGCTGGGCCTCGTGAGTTGGGTGGCGATTGAGGATGTCGTGCGTGCAAGAGGGAATCGATACGACGAATTACAGGACGGGGTGCCACACACACATATCCAACTCCAACACACGCAACCCTCGATGAAGTTCCAATTTGGGTATTGTGGCGCCCCTCTGGCCAGCTGGGCGTCCCTGCTGGTGCCAGCGCTGCCAGTACTGCCAGCGAGGACCGGCCAAGCCAGCCAAACAGAAACGGCACCGCGGCCACATCATGATACCGGGCAGGCCAAGGCGGGTCTTGCTGCACGTAATTTAACTCTTGGCCCAGCTGCGCGCGCGCGCATTGGAGCCAGCGCAACACGCGCAACACGACCTGCGGCCTGTTGTCACCTGTGCGCACTTTGAGTGGCCTGGCCCGCGATGAGATAACATGGATGGCATGGACGACAATGGACGACACGGACGACCTAGACAATAGCCAGGCTGCCGACAACGGGCCGCCCAGCCTATAGACGGAGGGGATGCAGGGCAGTCTTACGAGCCCGAATGGAGAGCGACGGATCTAGCTTCAAACTCGCAAAACATCGACGACGCACAATGAGCATCCTGCCATTGCGACAACGCTGTAACGAATCCCCCCTCCGAAATAAGCACTTGGGGCTCGCCTAGCTGGCCTGGCCCAGTATGCGTGCACCGCTACACACAGACAATAGGAGCCACCCAAGACCTTACGGCGTATTATTACGACAGACGAAGCACCGCTACACGCAGTTGTGACGAGGGACACCATATCGGAGGTCAAAGAGGCAAGCAAATGCGCAGAGAGAGAACCGAGTCCCTCGAGTCCGGAAGAAGCTTAAATTCCGTACCACTGAAAAGGGACAAGTGCCTCGACTACTGCACCGTCCCGTGTTCCGTTCTTTGGTTTTTGCGACGATGGCACAGCAGACGAGACGGTCAAAGCGAGACGAGGCGTGACCGTTTCTGTTTGGATGTCAAGTCGGCCCCCTGACGGCACTGTTGACAAAGGGAAGAGGTTGCATTTTCTGTGGTCGGGGTTTGTTTATTTCCAGTCCCTTTTCACTTTCCCTTTTTCCCCTCGTTCTCGAAAGTACTCGACAATCAACTACCATATCTTTTTCGTCTCATCTTTCTCGCGGCGCTTTGCTATCAAGAGAGATTTAAAACACGGGGATGGTAATGAGATATTTCAAAACGGGATAAAATCACGAGGGGTCGGATGGCCAATGCTTCTTTCCCATACGACCTCACATTGTCGGCTTTGCCTTCTGCTTGCAAATTGAAGAGTGCACTGCCCTTGCACGCAGACAAGCACTTGCTCGGCGTGTTTAGTGGTTTGCTTGGGCGAGCATGTTTACAAGCACTCTACGGAGTATGCTCGTGTGCTCCCCGACGAGTCGGACAGCATCGATATTAGCGGATGGCGATTGCTGTTTCGCCTTGTTCTTGGCTTTTTGCAGATCGGAAACTCAAGTCCTGCACTCTATTTGCGACAAAGCGAAAAGCCTATGCCCTGGCTGCGACCGGCGTACGATACTTGTACAGTATGGGTACGTCGTACAAGGTATTACAAAGTACAGTGCACGAAAGAGTATGGAGTACATAAAGAAGACTCTACATACGTGGGGGTCGTTGGTGCAAACGGGCAATATGAGAATTGGTCGTCTGCAATATGTGCGAACCGGTTTTCACCTATCGAATGTGCGCATGGCGATATGAGATGGAAGCTCGAGATGTGACAAGATTATATCCAAGATGAAGGGGCACGATCGACAGTGACGACAGCCACAGAAGCGTCGAGAACATCATACAGTAACAACAAACAACAACGAGAGCTGCGGGGGACACAAAGTCAAATCGATCTGTGAGGACCGCGATGCTACCCGAAGCACCGGGTAAACTGCACGACAAGTGACGAGGCAGGCAGCAAGAATCTCGAAATAGCCACAGCATTGTCTCGCGGTCGGCACGTCCGGTGTACGCGTCGTTCTACAAGCACCGCCCGTTTCATCAGGATACTCGCGATTTGTTTTGTCGACATATCACCGCCGTGGGAACGAACGAAAATAGCATCACAAGAAGTACACGGGGCTAAGCAGTGAGAGAAGTTTACGCACACGGCGATATCAACTTTGCTCCCAAACGCGTCCAGGGTGTGAGGGGATACTTGTGTGCATGTACGTCAACGAGTGTTGACATCAATTTGTTCGTTTCTTACTTGTCTTATTTTCATTTGTTTCTCTTTCTTTTCTTATTCTCATTTTTCCTTTTGTTTCTTCGCTCCCTCTCCCCTGCAACACGCCCCTGTTCGAGTCTTACCCCAGACGCCACATCCCCAGACATTACGCACAAGCATGCGAGGGAGAAAGAAGGGAGTGGCCATGATCGAGCACAAGACATATTTGTTCGAGTGCGGCGTACGAGTACAGCACAAGTCAAAGAAAAAAGGACGCAGAAAAAGACGCAGGCAAAGAGAGGAGCGAGCAAGAATGCCTCCCAGCATCGGGAATGCAGCGGCTTTTTGAGCGAAACATCACCAGACGGCGATGCCTGCAAAGAAGACGTGACGTGCCAAGACGAAAATACAAGGACAACAACAGCAACAATCGACAGCGAAACAGACCAGAACCCACTTGCTGAAACAATGGCGAGGGCTGGCGAAGGCGCAAGGATGAAAATACCGCCGGTTGACGCGTCTTTGTTCGAGTTTCTGTGGCTATCAAGACAGGAAAACAATAAATAGACCAAGTGGAAACAACAAAAAATAAAAAGCCTGGAAAGGCGATGCGATGCATCTGCTAGGCAGCAACAAAACGCAAAGGAGAAGGCAAATGCAGAGGCGACAAAAATAAAGCGAATAGTTGTCGTTGTGGCTGTCCGGTGGACTATTTGTTGTCGAGAGGTCTCGAATCGGTTTCAGAATCAAGAGGCCTCTTGTGGTGGGGAAGAGCGTCTTTTTTTGTTTCCAACCTTGTTTATTTTTGGTTGCGAAGAAGCCCTGCATGAAATCGCTTCGAGCGGGTAAAAGAGAAGAAGAAAAAGAAAAACACACAAAGTGAAAATCAACACACAACTTCTTTCTGTTGTTCTTGCCACCGGCCGGTGAGAAGTCACAAGAGCAGATGCACCCCAGGTTTGCCCAAGCCTTGCTCGATAATCCTGCACATACAACGTTCAACGTCTCTCATCGTTCACGGATCCCTGCTGCAGGTCCCTGTCCCCCTATCGAGTCGGTAACGAGTGTTGATTCCTCTGTTTCGGGTCTGCAGGCAGCATTGTGCGTGCATTGTCTTTGCATGGAGGATGTCCCAGTCCGTTTACAAGTGCAACCATCAAAGTTGAGAGTTGAAAGTGTCCATGGCAACAAGCCTATGAAAGTTGATGGACAGGCTGGACAAAAAGGTGGCACACGTGATGCCAACAACCGTTGTTTATTTATTTCCTATTCGGGCTATCAAGATGTATCACGCAGGAGTAAGTACAAGATGGCGTATATTCTGTTTAAATTTTGTGTTCTGTTTCTGTTTTTGACTGACTGTTTTAATGCTTTGCAGACCATAATTCGCGGTGAAGCCCAAGACCATGCAAACGCCATGCTCCGTACGTTACGAAAGAATTCATAAGACAAGAAAACGAAAAGATAGATCATGAGGTGAAAAGATGAAAAGATAAAAGAAAAAATTAGAGAGGAAATGCAATGAGAAAGAAAAAGAAAAGAGGAAATGAAAGAAACAAACGCTAATCATAACATAGATTCATACGCCATAAGAACACCATCGAACGCTTAGTACCGATAGTACTCCTTAGGCCGGCGACCCTCACGCTCGCGGATGACGATGCGGTCGTGCGTCTCCCACTCCTCGGTGCGTGGTGGCGACGGAGGCAGGGGCGGCGGTGGTGACGGCAGCATCCGCCGTGGCGCGTCGACGTACCGGAAGGTCTCGTACTCGGGCATCCGCCGCGGCGGAGGTGGTGAGGGTGGCGGCGACGGCTGGCGGCGGCGCATCTTGACGGTCATGGGCACGGGCACGGGGATGTGGACGGGCACCAGGCGCTCGCGCTCGACATACACGGTTTCGCGTTCAATGTCGCGGCTGCGCTCCTTCTTGGCCTTCTTCTTCTTCTTGGGCTTGACCTCCTCGGGCTCGACGTCGACGGCAATGACGTCAATGGTGTCGTCCTCCTCAGGCTCCTCAACGGGTGGCGGTGATGGTGGTGGAGGGAGAGCCGGCACAGGAACCTCGACGACGACGGGCGGCGGCGGCGGCGGTGCCTGGATGATAATCGGGGGCAGCTGCAGTGGTGGTGGCGGCGGCGGCGGCGGTGTTGGTTCGCGGGGCGGCGGAACAATGGTGGTGACGCGGGTGCGGACGGTCTTGGAGCCGTGGATGGGCGGCTCCAGGTAGAGGTACTTCTTGCCGTGACGATGACGAGGCACTGAAGGAAGGTTAGCAGGGAGATGGGTGGGGAGGGGTGCGGGAAGATGGACGACAAGGGCAACTCACTTGTGATGGCTGTTCTTGTGGAGAGGAAGAAGAAAGTGGATTGGAAGTTGAAGGTGTCCCGTTATGTCCACGACAGATCGGATGTTTCGTGGGACAGGTCTGTGGTCGCAATATATCACGATTGTTTGTGTTTGCAGAGTTGTGTTGATGTCTCTGGAGAATGTTTGGACCGGCAGAGGAGGACGGAAGGGATCATGGACTTATATGTATGGGTAGAGATGCAAAGTGTGACGATGCAGGAGAGAGGATACCCTATCCAGTAGCCACTGGGGACTTGGTCAACAATAATACGGGCCTTGGCCACGCGTGGTCTTCAGCACATGCGCATCCCCACAGGCCCCTTGCAGGCACTTGTTTGCGACTTTGGGTTTTTGCATGCTTGGGACTTCTAGGCCTTCTGGGCAGCGAGCCTAATGCACGTCTTACAAGCGATTGTCGTCATCGGTTGTACAGATGAAATATGCAGAGGGCGGAGGACGGACGACGTCCGGTCTCAGGTGCGTTGGGCAGAGAAGGCTGCAGCTGCAGTCATTATCTTCAGCACTACGAGTAAATGCCTCGCAATGACGAAGGGCGACAACTGGAAAAGAGGGGAGAACGGCAAAACGAGAAAACGAGAAAACGAGAAAACGAGAAAACGAGAAAACGAGAAAACGAGAAAACGAGAAAACGAGAAAACGAGAAAAACGAAAAGAAAAATGAGCCTCAGACGACTACGAATGTTCTTGACGAGGGTGTTTCCCAGTTTGTTCCCCATAGGAGGCGTGTTATAAGTCTAAACAGAATCAATTCAGGGATTCAATTGCCCAATTCCGTCAAGAGATGCCACCAAGGGATCGAATGCAACGTCGTCTGCTCGCGATAGTGCGCGCTGTGTGCATTCGTGGACTGCAATAGTGGTATGACGTCATTGGCGATGTTGAAAAGTTGGCAGGCATACTTCGTACAGTGGCTCACTAGACGAACTCTCTGCTCGGATCCTGGATTCCGAGATGGATGCCCAATGGGAACGCTAGACGAGTTCTAGAATAAATATAGATGTATATATACAACTGTAGTGTACAGAGAGGTAGAGAAAAAAAGAAAAGAAAAAAAATAATGTAACCAAAATATGCCGAAAATGCTATCAGTCCAGACCCTGGTCGTGTCGTGCTCATCTGAGCCCAACGTCCTCCACTCTAAAGGATTTAGTCCGGCGCAGGCCATGATATTCAAGGATAACCAAGATTCTGTCCAAATTTGTTCAGATGCAGTCCAAATGCCGCCCGGGTTGTGTCTAGGATTCGGTCTAGACTCCAGTCTCGACACGTCGTGCTTTTGCTCCTGTCTGTCCTTGCCCTCACCGTCTGTCTCACCGTCGTATGCCTAGCTGTTGTCTCTGCTCGATCGTGCGAGCTATTGTCGTTGATGCTCATCACTCGTTTGTCCCGTTGGGCTCCGCCTCGTTCTCGGTTCGCGCTTTCTTCAGCGCCTCGTAGTCCGGCAGGTACCGCGCAACCACGGTGTAGCCCAACGAAATCACGACCATCAGCACCCAGATGGCGTAGCCGCCCAGCAGCTGGTTGCGCGCATTGATGGCGTACAGGCTCGTGAAGAGCGCGGGCGTGAAGGCGCGGATGGTGCTCACACCCGTCAGCGCCAGCGCGTTGAGCGTGCCCAACAGCTGCGGCGACGGCGCCGTGTCGTTGACGGCCAGCTGGATGGCCGTAAAGCACATGCTGACGCCGCTGCCGAGCACGAGCAGGGGGGGCATGACGATCCAGAACAGCGTTCGCGCGTCCCAGATGCGCAATAACAAACTCGCAAAGGGGCTGGCGGCCATGAAGACGGGATAGGCGGCGGCACACAAACGCATGACGCCGTTGGTGCCGATGCGGCTGTGCAGCGGCGGGAAGACGAGCAGCCACACGGCCTGGCTGGCGCCCGAGAGGCCCATCATGGCGGAGATCTGCATGGGGGTGAAGCCGAAGCCGCCGAGGTCGACGGGCGTGAACCAGAACAGGGGCACGAGTGCAGTGTACGAGAACGCGAGCAGCATCACGTGCGCGTAGACGTAGAGCACGATCTTCACGCCGGGTGCCTTGAGGAGGTCCCCGACGGACGGCGTAGGGGGTGCAGGTTCGTCGTCGTTCGCGATGATTTCCGTGACCGTCGACGTTGATGCTGACGTCGGTGTCGACGCCGACTTCTTCTTCTTCTTCACCACCAGCGTCTCCTCGACAAACAGCGCGCAAAGCAGCGCCGCCAAGAATCCGAGGCCGGCCACGACGAAGCCGGGCAGTGCGTACGGGTACGCCGCCAGGAAGGGCACATTCTCATTTGAATCGCCCGCCTTGGGCCGGCCCAGCGGCGCCGCCAGCGCGCCACCCAGCAGCGGGCCCAGAAAGAGGCCCAGGTTGCCGCTGAAGGCAAACCAGCTAAATACCCGCGCCTGCGTCGATGACGTGCTCAACTCCGCCAGCATCGTCCGGATCGTCACAATCGTGCCCGCGAAGACTCCCGCCAGGCACCGAAACGCAATCATCTGCCCCAGCGTGCGCGCCGTCCCAAACAGCGCCGTCGCACCCGCCATGCCCACCAGCGACAGCACCAGCACCGGTTTCCGTCCCACGCGGTCCGCCGCCCGGCCCCAGCCCAGCATCACCAGCGCCTGCGTCAGCGAGAACAACGACTCGATCAAGCCGCTGTAGAACCCGACATCCGAGGATGCCACGCCGCCGTTGTCTTGCACCATCTGGTTGATGTAGGGAAACACAGAAAAAAAGGCAATGGGCTCGAGCAGCCGCGCGAAGCAGAGCAGCGCCACCTGCGTCTTGGGCATCGGCCGGTCGTCGTCGGCGGCCGCGGGCACGATCATCGACGCCATGGCCGCTGCGGCATCGCTGTCCCCGAGGACCCCATTGCCATCTCTCCCTGCGGCGGCGCTCAGCAGCGGCGTTATCTCGGCCGCCGCCGCCACTTTCAATGCCGACGATTTGCGCGGCATCGTGTCCGTGTTGGTGTGTTGTCTGTCGTGCGCGCGCGTGCCCCGAGTCGATCCAATCCGTCCTGACGCAGCCCTCCTATATACGTCGTGGTTCCTGGTTGTTCGTGTCAAAAAACACGAGTGCTCAAAATGGAAAAAAGAAAAACACAAAGAGCGTCCCTAAGTCAAAGAAGGAAGGAACGAAGAAGGAAAAGATAGAAAGGCAGCCGCGGTTGACGTTTGCAGACGCAAATGGCAGGTGTGGTGTGGAGACAGATCTAGTGTGAATCCGGGTCGCTGATTGGTCAATCAATGAATCTCACCTCGAGGACTCAGTTGCAGGCGATGAATTGCCTCTATTTTCTCGTCTTTTCCCTCTGTTCCGCTGGAAGACGGAATTCGGAGTAAGATGCAATCGTCCGGCGTACGAGTTCCTTTCTTCGAGTGTATTACAACGGTCGTTGTCGATCCCGGACTTGCAATTTTAGAGCGTTAGAGTATGACAGGGCGACGGGGCGCTCTGTGTTAGTGGCAATGGCACGAGCGTTTTGGGATCCGTCTCTTTGCTTTTGAACCGACGTATATTTGACATCGTTTGTTCCCTGCGGGCAGGGCGTCTGTAAATATAATAAAGAGAGACAAATGTGTTGTAAAAAGTATAATGTGACTTTTTTTCTTTTTTTTAAAAAAAAGTCATCATTTTATTTTTATTTTTTTAATGAAAAATGGACATTCGCATAAGATAGTTAGAAATAACAAGGGTTTTAAGTGCTGACCGGACGTCGTATTCTCTTCTTCACGAAAGATAAAGATCTCATCGATATCTGATTGTCAGAATCTTTTCATATTTGCTTAGCCTTCTCACAGTATCATCCAGCAACTTGGCCATTAGCCCACAGAACTTATAAACGGGCTACATATAATTGATAACAAATGATGCAGGATATGTTTGAAAATGGAGTCTTTGTCATGTTGCCATGAAAGAAGAGTCTTGTACCTAAAAAAAAACAATTGCCTCTTATGAAATAAGCTCTGAGCATAGAAGAGCAAAGTCGCCAGTATAACTTTATTTAAGTTTATATTTAGAAACCTGAGTTATTCCAGATGGAACAAAATTCTTTCAGTGAAGAATTTTGTCTCTCGTTCCATCACTTTTTTACTTGCCGTGAGAGCAAACGAGTTAAAAAAAATACAGGGAGACAAGCTGGGAGAGGTTGGATGGCGTCGCTTTTTAATTAAAACCCGCATCTCACTTGAGGCAAGTTCAGCGAGTAACATGAGAAAGCGAGACCCCACGCAAAAGGTCCTTGACGGCCAAGTGCTGGATAGAAGGATGAACGGTCTTCGTAGATCGTATTTCCAAGACTACCACACACCGCTTTCCTGGCGCTGCGTGTCTGTCATCCGTCTTTGCGTATCCCGTCCCGCCAGTGGCCACTCCTCCCTCCTGTCGTTGTATTGGCGCTCCCGTCTTGCCGCCTCCTGCAAGCATCTCGCTGTCCGGTCTCCTAATGCAACGCTCGCTCTCAACAACGGCCCAGTAGGATGCACAGGAAATCTTGACGATAGAGGCAAGTAAGATGAAAGAGACGGGCAAAAATGGAGCAAGGACTTCCGCTCCCTTGGTGGCGGGCGACCGCCACTTAACACGACACGGATGCAGACGGCCCCTCTTCTCTTCTGAACGCCTGGGGCGGCCCGTAGTCTGGTCGAAAGCCCCCATCTCCATCCTGGTCCTCTTGCATCTTGCATCCACACCCTCCTCTCTCCCTTCGTACTCTCCCGCCACATCGCCACAGAATAGGACCTCCATGGATGGGTCGGGAGGCTTGGAAGACGAATCGCGGCGAAGGAGATGGTGAGGAAGGCTGGAAGTGGAACTCGACACAATGCGGCCACCTCGGTGCTGATTGGCACAGCACTGATCGCAGGTGAATCCTTGGTGCCACGCCCCTAGATCATCTCCGTAGTTGCATGGCAAGAAGGATACTGTTAACCGTCTGTGGCCATCAGGTGGCGCAAGAGACGGTCATCTTCGGCCACCCAGAAGAAGTAGAGCAAAAGCCACTTGACTTTCAGTGGGCTTTGTACCAATACTTAGCCCGCCTGGTAGCCCGTCCTCTCCCGCTCGTTGCATGCATAATGCTGAAAGGAGGGCAAGGTCGACCTTGTCCTCCCCTTCTGGCTGACGGCCTCTTCACTTGAATATTGGGAGGTGTTAAAAGGCGTGTATTGGCCGTGGGAACATAAAAAGAGGTTGAAAATACACCAAAGAGGTTGAAGAGGTCAAAGACGGCGCCAACGTTTGGCGGTTGGCGGTAAGCGGAGGTGGCTGGACTTTTATGCGCTCGCCGGGTAAAAGCAGTCGACCTGGTTTTCTCTGTTCTGGCAATAAGCCACCAGGGATATACGTTTGTCATGCACTGGGTGCTGAAGGGTTGTTGATATTAGCCGTATTTACCATGGCGAGGGAGGTAGGCTTGTCACAGGCTGTTTGTTTACTTTGTAGGTGAGCCTTAATGCACTCAAACTAATACCTTTTGGCTTGCAAGACATCTCGAAGACGATCTTGAATCCAGTTTTTTTAAAATAAATAAATAAAGAGTTGAAAGAATGATTTAAAGGGTATATTTCAAGAAAATCAGTGAGCCTCCTTTGGCTCTGTATCTAAAATGTAGAAAGCAGAAATAGCAAGAAGCAGAAAAAATGATGGTGGATACTGTTCATGCTTCATAAAGTTCGTGAGAAAGAAAACAGTTTCCAATCAATAAGCGCCAGAAAAGAGAAAAAACCATAAAAAGGGACAAAAATGTGCCTGCAGCTAGAGGGATCTCTGACCCCTTTGCTCCTTGAGGCGGGATATAAAAAGGAACCGGAAGATCATAAGACGCACTCATAAGGCTGTCTACAGACGACAGGCGACATGTGCTTCAACGCCAACTTTACAAAAAGAAAATGAAGAAAAAAAATAAACAGGGACAGAAAAACCCATTACTCCCCGCGAGTGTACCGCCACAGCAGACTGGCGCCCTTGATGGCCGGCAAGTTGTGCTTGAGCGAGTAGCGCCGGCGGTGGCCACTGGCACCGCCGCTCCTATGCACGCCACCGTAATTGCTGCTGCCGTGCAGACTGTAGAGGTTGTTGTAGTTGTGCGGCCCGTTGTACCCCGAGCTATAGTCGTCGCCGTCGCACTTTTGCTGGTTCTGCTGTAGAAACTGCTGGTACTTCTTGTCTGACGAGGCGAAGAGACCGCTGCCGCTGTTGCGGCTGGTGCCAGACCCACAACCTGCCCGACCCGATACAAAAGCGGCCTCGTTGACATCGGCATCGACACAGAACGCATTCTGACCGTCGCCCGTGGCCAGACCGGCCTGCAGCGCGGCGACTACCGCGCGCTGGAAGCGCCGGCGGAAGCGGCGCCAGTCATCGTTGGTCGGCCAGGGATCGAAAAAATCGCCGTAAGGGTCCTCGCCGTCGAAATCGTCAGAGCTGCTGCTGTTGTTGGCATTGAGAAGCGCCTCCCAGTCGTCCTTGTCGTCGGCCTCGCCCGTGTTGTTCTCGAGCGGGTAGAAGAGCAGCTGGTTGAGATGCGGCCGGCGCGGGTGGCGGTTGATGTTGCCCTCAATGTCAAACTTGAAGCGGTAGGCCTGGTGCACGACTTGGGGACGGAGCGCCTGGGGTGCGGCCGGTTGAGGAGCCGGAACGGCTTGCGCCTGGTGAATAAGCGGAGGAGAGTACGGCGGATGGCCCGTTTGCGAGGCAGGAGAGGTGTGAAGAGGCTGAGAAATAAACGATCGCGGCGGCGGTGGTGGTGGTAGACGCATTGGCGGGACGGGTGGCAGAGGCAGTTGCTGCAAGGATCCTGGGATGGCCGGTGGGTAGTGGTGATGCGCTGCCATGGGAGACGGCAATGGTGATGGTGAGGAGGAGGAACGCGAGCTTGGTGACGAGTACGACGATGCGCTCTGCTGCGACGGTGTCTGCTGGAGGCCCATCATGCTCGTGGGGAGAGAGTGCGTAGAGTAAACGCCTGGTCCTGATGGGGGATGCGAAGGATGTGACGGGTACGACGACAGAGGAGGTGGCGGTGGTGTTGTTCTTGTGGCCGACAGGCCTGGCGGACAGCAATAGTCAAACTCAAACTGGAACTCTTGGTGCACGACAAACAGCAGCGCCTTGAGCTTAGGGAACTTGGCGAGGCCCGTTAGCAACTTGCCCATGTTGCTCTTGGCGACCTTCCAGCTGAGCACCGGGTGGCAGATGCCCGTATACACGCCGTAGCTGGTGCCCAGGGCCAAGCCGGCCAGGTGGTCCCGGATCAGAGGGATGCGGCTCATAAAGTGCAGGGTGCGGTGCAAGCGCTTGAGCAGCAGATAGGGTTCGAGCAGCAACAGGTCCCGGGACAAGTCGACGTATTTTGTGGTGCGGCCGAGGGTGAGCGGGCGGTAGTGGTGCAGGACAAAGCCGCGCGACTCACGGCAGACGGCGGCGAGCGGTGGTGGCGGCTCGTGGTGGACGTTGGCGAACATGAGGCCGTCGGCGGCGTTCATCTTTTGTTTGGCATGGGGCACGTCCATGACCTCATAGACGCGAGGTTCGGGAAGAGCATACTCCCAGACCATAGTGCGGATTTCTGGGGGCAGCAATAAGAAGCTGTGAAATTCTTGAGGCATTGCGGCGGTTAATGAGGGCCGGCGCAATGAAGCGGACGTTAAAGAAGAGCGAGACTGGGACGGCAATTCTGAGGGAGAAAATGGGGAGAAGGGTGAGAAGGAAGATGGTTGTGTTTGTTGAAGATACTGGAGGGTCTGTTGTTGGTATTGTTGAGATAACATGATGAAGAAAGGGAAAAAAAGGAAAGAAAAGGAGAGAAAGGGAAAAGCGAAAGGGAAGGGAAGATGAGATATAGACTGAGCAAATAGAGAGGATACAGGGTCGAGATATTATATCCTGAATGGAGGCCGCGTGCCCTTGGGAGGGTCGTCTTTGCCTCTTTCCTTTTCCGGGAGGGCGTGTGAGAGTGGATGAGTGGGTGAGGACTACGGAGAGGGTGCGGGTGTGTGACGGCGTATTATTATGAGGGATCCTATTTTTAAGGATGCCCTAGGAGGCGCGGCTGTGGCCGTAGAGTGCTGGGGAGGTGGGTGGTGCTGGGCAAAGCCGGGTCGTGCTGGGGAGTGGATGGTGGACGGTGGGTAGTAAGTGCTGGGCTGGGGGGGGGTCTGGGCTGTGGATTGTTCCCAGCGGATTTTTGTCGTATATTGTATATTGTCTGTGTCTTTATTTCCCTTATTTGCAGTGGTTGCGGCTCGAAAATACCCGGACCAACCTCACAGAGCGTTGATAGTTGCGGCTGCGGCTGTGGTTTGGTTGCAGATTGGTTGCAGCTCTGGTTTGCAGTTTGTTTTCGGGTCGCGTTTGTAAATCACTGATGGGCAAAGCAAAAAGGATACAAAGGCGTATGAGGGGGACAAAAATATAGAAAGCGGAAAGCAGAATGCTTGGTCGATCGTGAGTTTCGTTTTGTTTGCTTTGAGCGCCCCCTTTTCATAGAATGACCGCAGACGCAAACCAAGAAACAGAGAAGGGAGGTTGACCAGTTGACGGGTGAACAGGTTAACGGTTTAACGGGTTGACGGGCTGACAGGTCGGCGGTTCTTGACGGATTGCTGTTTTGAGGTCGGTGGCCGACAGGATCGACTGGATCAGCTGGGTAAAGAGACAAGAGGTTATGCAACGATCCAGCAGGTTTGACGAGAACTGTCTTGGGCTGGGGAGGAGGGGCTTTTGCTGGCTGGGATGCGGCGCCGTGTTGTATATTGCGCTGGTTTGCGTCAACTGGTGTAAGAGGAGCGAGGCGGCGAGGCGAGGCGTGGCTGGATAGGCGAGATGCGATGTGAGGAGGTTGACTGGCAAACTTGGTTGAAATGAAATATATGAAATGGGTGAGAGTTGAAAAGGGGCAAATTGTTGAAAATGGGAGAAGCAGTGAAAAGAATAAAGAAAGAAGGAAAGGAAGAATAAAAGAAGGAAAGAACGAAGCGAGAGAAGGCAGGAAGGAATGAGACAACTCAAGGCAGGAACGAAGGGAAAGGCAGCCACTAAAAAAAGGCAGGCGGAAACGAGACGGAAGACGGACGGAAAAGGGAAGGGACGAGAGAGATGAGAAAGACGATATGCCAACAAGACAAGAAAAAAAAGGAGTCACAAGGGGATGTCGAACGAGGCCGTTTCCGCTAAGGGAACAACCGTCTGTTTTTTAGGCCGTGGTGGTCGTTTTATTTGTCTCGCAATAATGCTGGGCTTCTTTTTGGTTCATTTTGGGTTATTTTTTTTTTGTTAAACGAAAGGGAAGGCGCGGCTACGTGTGCAGTAGTGAGGCGTTGGTCGTGGTTTCCCTCTCACATTCTCACTCTTCTCCCTTGTTAGTGCACACCCGTGCGAGATGCCGTATCGCAAGCGCAGTAGCTTTTGTAGCAGATCGTCGCATTCTGTCGTGCGTAGTCTTGCGCAAGAGGGCAGTCACAGGCGGTCCGGGGGGTGGTGTGTGTGGGGAGGGGCAGGCGCGGACGGACAACGAACGGAAGGTGCGCTCGCTTGCGCAAGGCGGGCAGTAGCTGAAGTTTTACGGAGTAGGAAAGCAGTGACCAGTCGGTCAGTCCTACCGTCTACGAGCGCAAGTGGTGAAGCCAAGGAGCGAGAGGGAAGGAAGGAGGCGCGAGCTTGTTTGCTAGGGCGGTCTCTGCCGTGCGGAGTGTTGCGACAGGGGAGAGGGATGGCGGCGGAGCGAATTACCACTTACAGCGGCCTACGGAAGGGGGAAGGGAGGCACAAAAGGCACGAGAGTCTGGTTCAGGATGCGAGTGTGATGTGTGAAGGAGAGTGACGGGGTGCGTAGGGTCAGGGAGCGAGGGAAGAGAAAGGGGCACAGGGTATGAGAAGCGTGATGGGTAAAGAGTGGGAAGCATAACTGTTTCCATTTTATGTATTTATTTTATCTTGTCATGCTTTTTTCTTTTGTACCCTGGCATACTTTATTTTGAGTTTGTTTCATACCAACGCAACACAAGATGGGCGATCGAGACAAAGACGGGGGCGTGCAGAAGGATGGCGGATGGTGGCCGGTGGCCTGGTGCAACGGTGCAACAGCGGAATAGGAATGGCGCAGGGGAGCGAAGATGGCGAGCCACGAGGCGATCCGTATCGTTGAGCATAGCTTTTGTTAGTTAAAGAGGAGACGGATGACGATCTAAGGGAAAAGAGAGAGACAAAAATGGCAGAACTGTCCGCAACAGGAAACGGAAGACTGGAACTGGAGAAAAGAGGGAGGGCCCTAGCCGAAAGCAGGATGCTTGCCAGGTTAGACGAGGCTAGACATTTTAGACCGCCGTTTGAATGTGTTAGCAGCATCGCGGGTTTCAATACGATGAATATCTGCAACATGTGCCAACGGCTGGAGAAGTGAGGGATGTAAGCCGGACTACACTAGAGGCGTTATTAGGACGTTGACGGTGCTGTGACAATACGCTATTATAAAATGACGGAAAAGGAAGGGTCCAATACGGGGAGGGAGAGAGAACATAAGGGGGCAGAGGAGATCCCAGGACAAAGGAACAAGAGATCAAGCGTGGTATTGGCATAGAAAAAGAATAGACACGAGAAGACCACGCCGAACGGAGAATAAACATATTAAAAAGGGAAGACGACCGAGCAAGCGAGAAGCGAGAACGGTTTCTTGTTTCTCTTCCCATGGACGAGATCGATTTGCGAAACACGGGCACCGACCTGGTCGATGGAGAGATCCTGAGACAGATAGGAAGACGTCAATGATAGGGATTCTACAGTATGGTAAGTGACGAGAAAGAAAACAGAAAAGAATAAATCAAAGTTGGTAGACGTGCGGAATAGATGAAAAGCTATATTTGGTATTCAATTTATGAATGGACGTGCGCTGTAACCTCTGGCACTGGCACATAGCACCCATGGCAGTGTAAGTTGGGAACACCACAGTAAGACTACCTGGGGACACGTCAGGTAATATAAACTGAGGGAGAAAACAAGGGTTAGGGTAGTCCTTTTTTTCTTTTCTCCTTCTTCTCGTTCTTTTCTGCATCATCTCTCTTCTTTTTCTTTGGTAGCGTGCCGCACAAGAAACAGCGGCGCTGTACACGTCCACCGTGCCCTGCATTATGGGAGCATTACGAAGCACATTCAGGAGGTGCCAGCGGGAAAGCAATCCACTGAACCAGACGTGGGCGTTGGCAAGAGGGCACAATGGACACAAGAGTCAGTGGGCTGCGTCGTACGTAGGTTCATTAAAAGATTCTGAGCACTGGCGAGCTGACAAGACGGTTCTGCACGGCGATTCGTGACGTCGATGGTGAGTCCTGTCGCGGGTTAATGAGAGCTGGGTTGCCCAGTCCAATGGGCTGCAGCACTCTGTGCACTCTTTCTCATTCTTTTGATTTTGATTGATTTGTATCCCCTATTATTTCTGCCACCTCCCCCTCTGCCACCTCCGCGCACAGCATTTTCGTCTGCCGTCCTGCCCGGGCGAATCCCAGCCCCAGGGTCACCCTGGACGGGACGAGGCGGCATAGGGAAAGTAAGGAGGGAAGGGAGGAGGGCGTACGGAGTCACTATATGTATAGCGGACTTGTCACCGTATTTGGCGATAACACGAACGACAAGCCGGGGAGACGACACTCAAAACCTGGCCAGACACTACTAACCGAAGAAAAGAAGTCATAAACGACAGAATAAAGCAAGGGAACACGAATAGGGGCACGGCAAACAATAGCACGCCCGTATTATGCCACGGGTGGGCGTGTTCGCGGCTGGTCGGCGGTTGGGGAGCCACCTGGGTCACTTACACCGTCTTCACCACCACCACCACCACCACTATCACTCGCATCTTGTGTTTGTGGTCCTGTCGTGGGCTGTGAGATGCACACTGGCAACCCTTAGTATTAGTCCATTATTACATACGACCCGCGTAAAAACAAAGATGGATGGGTACATATTCTTGCACGTAGGGACTTTATGCTGTAGCTACCGGCCGCGCAGATTTTTTTGAGAAAAAGGAGACAAAACCACGGATGGCTTGCATGTTAAATAAATTAAAAATCCGACTCTCCGCCCCACCCCCCTCACTTAGCAGCAACAATACAATAATACGCCCTTTAAACGTACTCCGTACACATCGTCCGTCGCCCTTCGGCCTCTTCCCTTTCCCTCTTCCCTGGTTGCTGGTTTACTGTGACCTCCACTTTCTCCACCATATAGATTAAAACGCTTGCGTGTTCTTTTTCGGTCTATTTTTCTCTTCAGTGGTTTCTGGGTTTCCTGCTCCCTTTCCTTCATATTTCCTGCCCGTCTTGCCTCACCCTGGTTGCAAAGTCGTCGACCACGCCGCACCCTCTCCTGCTCTCCCTGGTCGTCGTCGTCGTCGCCCTCATCTCCTTCGTCGGTGGTCGGATCATCCAATTGGCCGTCGACTCCCCAAGACAGGAAGGCCGTCGTGTTGTCGTTCTTGGCCAGTCAATATTCTTGCTTTTATTTTTTTGTACCCCGTACAATGTAATTCTAGCCCATTGTTACTGTACAGGCTCTATTCTTAGATTTCCGTAGACTCACCGTTCTCTGAAACCACTGGAACGTCTCTTTGGGTAACGAGATCGATTGTTCCTCTTGGTCGCTTTCAATATCTCGACACAATTGTATTCTCACCACTCGCCGTCTAGCATCACCACTGTCTCTCGTCACCCTCATTTTATTTTTCTTACTTTCAACCCTTCGTCATTTCCTCCACCCTCCAACGGCGTCATTTCGATTTGCATACGCGTCCACGTCTGCTTTAATCCAGGACGCCATCAGATCCACACATCAAAGACGGCACATCGATCAGACCCAATTCAAGCGAGTATCGGCGACGATTTCAAGCAGAAACAAATGAGCATGCTAAAACAAAATAAAGCATGACGAGAAGAGGATGTGCAAACGGTGTTAATGCATTGCAGGCCGCCGCGTCTTCCAGATATCGCTGCCATCTCAGCGCATCCTCTGAATTTGAGAGGCAGAGTCGCTCGCCTTACCTGGAATCGGTCTCCCAGGAATAGGATCACGGCGAGCACCAGAGAAAGGAACAATAGGAAACCAGAGAGGAAGCCGCCTGTGCTACGTAATCTTCATAGTCCCCTCGCAGAAAGGATCGCGACCGCTTTGCGCCATAAATTGATGGAGGCAACCTCTACAGGCAAGACAACATGTCCTTTTCCTTCTTTCCTCCAATCTGGTTCTCTCAGCCTCCTGACATCATCGGGGGCCCTTTTTATCCTGAGGACGTTCGGTTTCGCAATGCGTTTATTGGAGAACCTTTACTTCGTACCCCCAATGGCAACTTCAGGTCCTGCGCTGCGTGCGTGTGACGAGAAATACTCTCATGCGTAAAAAATGGTGTAAATGGGTTTATATTTAGGCACAAAGGATCCGGACGTTTTCGCTCAAAACATAAGGGAAGAGAAATGAAGATGACAGAGAAAGACAGAGAAAAGACAAGAAAGAAAGCCGACAACCGAAGTCGCTTCCAGGAAATGATGCCGCAGTGGGGGAGCAAAGCTTGACGTCTCTCTTCTCTTTCCGCCCTTCTCTTCTGTGCCACTCGTTCTCAGGATTCAGGGACTGGATCGGCGTGCTCGAGAGAGTGGATGTTGCAGAGTTGGAAAAGGGAAAAGGTAAAATTAGAACAGGAGTCTTTCTGGTCCACTCCATACACGTGATATTGACAGATTAGTCACGTGTAATCTACTACGACAAAAACAGTCCAAGCTTCCTTTTGTCTCTACATAGTTTTCCCTCGAACCCTATTAAAACATCTGACCAATCACAGATACCGAGGCTACTGATGCCCCACAAATACCTACTATTTCAACGCCGAAAATTTTCTCGTCCTTCTTTTCTAGTTTTCTTCCCTTCTTCTCTTCTTTTTTTTCTTCGTGCGGCGGTACGACCAGAATTATACATCTCCGTGTTGCTCGATATCATTTTCAATTGAGGAGGCCCGGGACCGGGTGAGAATATTTTCTTCGGGAGGTATGCTTGCCCTTCGGGTCGCCATTCGCAGCGTCAGTCGTGCCACAGAAGAACGGAATTGCACATCGACTCTTTCTCCTACTGGATTGTGTTGCTCGGCTTTTTTATAGCTACCGGGCAGGCGACGGTAGGGGGTCGAACAGACAAACAAAAAAGAAAACAGCTTGTGCAAGAGCTGGTTGAGAGGGACGGGAAAAGAAAGAATGTTTGCTTGGGATCCACGCCGCACGGAGACCACAACATTTGTAGACTATTTTATGGAAAGCGAACCGTGATATTATGTGACGTGACGTGGGAAGACAAGACGGGTCTGACTGCCAATGTCACTACCTTCTTTCCTGGAGTCTGGTGACTATCGACGTTACGGTCGTCTTGCTGCGTCATCTGATCACTCGTCCTGGAGGTTCTTTCGTTCTTGAGCGTCACTGGTGTCCTCGTCCTTCTGGAACTTAGATCGAAGGTCCTTGCCTGCGCTTTGTCGATGTCCGGCGTGACTCTGCCCTTGCATAGTGCGGAGGAGAGGGTGCGCCGCGGCTGCGACGTCGAATCTTTCCAAAGAGGATGGTTGCTTTCTCAGGTTGCTTTCTCAGCCTTGGTTGTGATCCCAGGATCTTTTTCCTCACTGGTCACTCTGTCGCCGTACCTCGCCGTATTTTCCCCATGCCGTAGCCGCGAGGGGAAGGCCGTTGGACCATGGGGGACGTGTCCCTTTGTGTGTTTCTTTTCGTCCTCCTTTTCTTTGTTTTTGTTTCTGTTCCAATATGCATGGTACGAGGTAATCTACGATCGTCATCTAGGCGTCCTTCTCCAACCGCCGTTGCATCCAGGCAAGCCGAGAGTAGGCGAGAGGTGTTTGCATGGTGAGGAGGAAGAGTAAAACGTCAAACACCAAACACCAAAACGATCAAACCCTACTCGGTACAAACGATCGACGTCCTGTTTCTTTCTCTATTTACCCGTCTGGCACAACAGATCCTCGGCTACCGGGAAAGCACCGAGAATCAATCAACGGGCAATGTACGAAGTTTGTAAAAGTTCTTTGGAAGATGTGGTTTGTTGAAAGAAAAGAAAGGCAAGATACGAAACGAAATGCAAGCGCGAAAAGCATCGCCGAACTGATGCCTGTAGTCTTAATCTGTCTTCATGAGCTCTTCATTTTTTTTCATTTGACAAGAGAGGCTTGCGAAAACCACCTGACCGAATATGAAAATGAACTATGGATGAAAAGAAAAGAAAGCACATGAAATATTGGTCGCAAAAAGGGTTGTTTATTTGTTTATTTGTTTATTTGTTCGTTGCCCTCCTGATGTTTATTTTTATCTTTTCCAATAACCCAGGAAGGGCAACGTTAAGAAACCCGCACAGACGACGCCGCTCTCAGATCAGTTTTGAGCTCCATGTCACTCGCCCTCTTCCTTTCTTGGCTATATGGCGGCTATTTTGCTTTCCCTTACGACTCTTATTTTTCAATTTCCAGACTTTATTTCCCACTGTCTTCGCCGCCGCAAAATACTTTCTCACCCACCATCACCTACCCGTTTTGGCAAATACATACTCTCTGGGGGGGAATGAGCAGAGAGTGGAAGGTGGTCAGATATTGGCCAACTTCGACAATGACCTCATACGGGCAGACTCTTCTTCGCTTCTCGCCTAACAGACCGTCCCCCACTCCGAAATTCATATGAACGCCCACACTCAAACAGACGAACACGTAATAAGGCAAATGAGGACGAAATAGGGAAAGTGAGAGGCAAGGCAGCACGGATGAAACAATAGAAAGACGAAAAGGGGCAACAGAAGGAAAGGGAGGGCGCTGGAAGTGGAAGCCTCACCAGGATGAAGTTACTGCACACGCCCCCTTTCTATTCACCATATTTGCTTGTTACACTGGACGCCCGGGGGTGGGTGATTCACCGTTGTGCCCGGTTTATATCGGGACTGTTGGCCCTTCCATTTTTGTGTTTATCTTGTAGTCCTTTTGTATTTTGCGTTGCTCTCATATGCTTGTCTCCATCCGCCGTGTCCGAACCATGTAGAAATCAGAATAACCTTCCTTGTTTGTAAACGTGCTTCTTGTATTCGTAAAAATAGAGGAAAGCCGGGATTGCTGACTTCCTCGTACGCTCTTCTTGTCTATTCGCCCTGCTCGTCGCCAATCTTCTCCAGCTTGCCCATCTCCCGCTTCTCGCCGGCCTCGCCAATCAGCCGCACCCGGTCCAGCCGGACCTTTTCTGCGCCGTCCTGGGCCGACACCACAAACACGACGAGACTGGTAATGTTCTGGAACTTGACAAACTTGAGCGGGATCGACGCGGTGCCCTGCTCGTTCCAGTCCGTCGGCTTAATCGTGATCTCCTGCGTCGCCAGCGTGTCCTCGGCCTCGTCGAAGCCCAGGTTGTGCGGGCTGTTGCTATACAGCTTGAGCAGCTCCGGCCGCGCCGCGTCCTCCGTTGGGTGGGAGGTGATCTAGTACGTTAGCAGGGCATAGAGAAAGAAAAGAAGGTGGAAGTCAACCCACCTGCAGAGTGTGCAGCTTCCCAATGGATTGCAGCGGGATAAACAACATCAGTTGCTCGTCCGTGTCGCTCTCGACCCAGTCGGCGCTGCTCGCCGACAACGCCTCGCTTTTCCCACTCGGCTTGCTCGCCCCAAACAGCACGCGCACGTTGCCCGCCGCCGCGTCGTCTACATTGAGCAGCTCCGTCCGCAGCACCTCGACGTTGTCCGTGATGTCGGTGTAGCCGCGCGGGGCGCTGGCGCCGCTCCACCAGCCACCGGCACCGCCACTGGAGCCCTCGCCTCCACTTCCGCTGCCCGACGCACCCCCTGCGCTGCCGGCCTCCTTGACCAGCTTGTTGACCAGCGACTCGAGCTTCCGGGGGTCGGCGCCCTGCACGCGCTCAATCTCGTTGCCGTCGCGGAACAGGAGGAAGGTGGGCATGGCGGTGATGCGGTACTTGGCGGCAATGTCCTTTTGTGCGTCGGTGTCGATCTTGACAAACGTCACGGCGTTCTCGCGGCCGAGCTGTGTGGCAATGTTCTCGAAGACGGGCGCGATCATCTTGCAGGGTGCGCACCACGTAGCAAAGACTGGAGGGTAAGGCAGAAGTGTTAGCAAGTGACACCATGGAAGAAGGGCCAGAAGGCCAGAAGGGTCCCAGACAGCCAGAGTACGTACAGTCGGCAATCACCACTTTGGACGACTTGAGTAGGCCAGCGAACTGCGCCGGTGACTCGATGTGGGTGACTTTGGACGACATGGCTGCTGTTTTGCTGGTTTTCGAAAGCGACTGTTCTATTTCTCGTCTTCCGCTGCTGCTTCGTCTTCGTCTCGTCGTCTCGGACTACTCGTGAGGTCGTGTCGTGTCTTCGTGGTTAGAGCGGAGGTCGTTGCAAAAAGGAATCGAGAAGGCGGGAGAAAGGTAAGGAAGGCGAGGAAAGCTTCCACGCGCCGCCACCAGCTGGGCCAATTAGTATTACGAATGAGGACGGCAGGCTGGACCTGGGCGTTAACACCGCTGAGCTGAGCTGCCCCGCAGTGCTCCACCGCCTTTGGTGATGTGCTGCAAGGCACCTGCCAGCTAACGTGTGAGCGTGCCTCGCGATTTTACTGGCCGTTCGCATCACGTGCAGGACAAAACGGCCAGACGGTATCCTGATGAGAATGGGAAATCACTTTAGCAATATAATTTCTTTTGTTTACTTCTTTTGTTTCTTCTACCTTTTCTTGTACTATCAGTCAAGAGCTACATACTTGTTCTACATAATAAAAGAGACGGCGTATATAAAAGGCCTTCAAAAATCACACCAAACGCCATGAAGGAAAAACATGAACAAAACCAAGAAAGCAAATCCCTAAAGGTATCAGTAGTCGCACAAATAAACAAAGTCCTCCCGATAATTCCCTCCATTTGCCTGTCTATCGCACCCAAGAGCATCTAGATGCCCACCGCGTGGCTGAACACACGTGCCGCCAGCTGGCCGAGCAGCCGTGACCGGTCGTCGGCCGGCAGCTCCTGGTAGACGGCGTACACGCTCTTGCCCTTGGCATCGCGGATGGCACCCAGACGGTTGCCCGCAACGGCGCCTGCGACCAGGCCTGGGACATTGGCCACAATGAAGCCCAGCGCGCCGCCGCTCAGGCCGCCCAGGAAGCCCCAGAACTTGCCCGTGGGCTGGTTTGAGCCCGGCTCAGCCATGCCCTCCTCGCGTAACATCTCCTCAAAGGCGTCGGCAAACTGCGCGTCCTCGGTCTGCTGGCGCGCCTCCTCTGTGTTTTCCTGACCATGACCACTGCCGCTACCGCTGCCGCCACCGCTCGCTGCGTTGGAAAAGAAGTTCCAAGCCCATGAGGCACCGCTTCTGGCGCTTGAGCCAGCCCCCGCCCCCGTCCCCGTCTGTGGGTAATCCTCGCTGTCTTCGTCGTCGTCATCCTCTTGGTCGGGGAAACTGTAGCCGCGCCGGTTGAAGAGGCGCCGCTGTGCATCGTACTCGCGCCGGCGGCCGGCGTCGGAGAGTGTGTAGTAGGCGTCGTTGACGAGCTGGAACTTGCGCGTGCGCGTCTTGCGCTCAGGGCTGTCTTGGGGGACACGATCGGGGTGGTTCTTCAGGGCGGCACTGTAAAGAGAGATACGTTAGCTTTGCGAAAATGGCAATTGGGAACAGGTTGGGTCTTTGGACGAGTACGTGCCGTTTGTAGGCATCACGGACCTGCTGGGCCGTAGCAGTCTCGGAAACCTCGAGGATGGCATCTGGAAAACGGAGAGCGGTTAGCAAGAGGACGAGAAAGAAGGTCAACAGATCGCTGGTCACAAGACCGTTTGTTAGGACGTCTTACAGTAGTTCGGGGGCGGTGCGTCGTTGGCCATGTTGGCGGAGCGGAGAGGTTCAATGCGGCACTGGGATCAATCGCGGCAGCCTTGTCGTGTAGCGAGAGAGAGTACAGCAAGAGTGCGTAGAGGTGAAAATGGACGACAAAATAAGAGGGCAAAGTAAAGAACAACTATGTTGAAATGCGACAAGGCAGCGAATCCAATCAAGGCCAGGCCAGAAAAACCAGAAAAGGCAGGAACATGACATAGAGCCTTGGAGCGGCCTCCAGGGCTGCAGTTGCCTTGTGACGTTTGCCACCCAACAACAACGTCATCCAAAATAGCAGAGAAACGTGCCACGGCGTGTTCTTGTTAGCGTGTGGCGCGCCACTTTAACACGTTAAGGGCCGTTCCCAAGCGATCTGGCCCCCTGTCGGTTCTGTCCAGGAAGGAACGAATGCCCCGCCAATTTGGACCCCACTAAAATCGAGAAATCACAGCATAAAAGCCGTGATATTGAGTGCGTGCATCGACGCATCTACGACCACGTTGGCGTTAAGCGTATGAATGAAAAATTGTATTCACGAGGCGGCAAGTCTAACATCGCAAAACAACTTCTCTCTCAAATTTCAAGGCCTGAATATATTCTTCCCTACATATCATCACATTCAATCCGACGACGTGCCGCACTTGGCGACAGAGAGCGCTCACATCTTCTAGGGGCATCTCCAGCACAGGCAAGATCTTCACCAAGATGGCAGCGCTGGTTAGGTGCATGATTGATTATGCCTGCGTGCCCAATGCTGCCCGAATGCCGGAGGTTGCTCGAATGAACGACTGCACGGCGGTGAAAAATGCAGTGAAAAGCTACTGAGCGGGCTGAAATGGCTGAAACGGGCAGGAACGGCTAAGAGTGGGCTGGCCAGTGGAGAGCAAGGCGGGACCCAGGCGAGCGGTGCCCAAAGGACCTTGAAGGGCATGTGCTGGCAGTCACATCTCTGCGGCTTTATGCTTGCTGCAGCTGCTGCAGACTGTTGACGCCCAATACGGAGTACGGGGTCTGCAGCTGTGAGAGCAGCGTGCCAGCGTGCCTTCCGTGAGCATGTTGGCTGTCGCAAACGGAAAGAGGCTATGGAGGCATATCACGCGTTAAAGGGAGACAGAACGGAGACAAAAGATAGAGGGCAAGTCGAGATAAAAGAAAACTACAAAGGGAACGAAAGAGACAAGGAGAGCCCCAGCAAGAAACGACGGCCCTTTGTAGGCGGTTGTTCCTGCCGAAATTACCCAAATCTCCTTTTCTGGTGCCTACTCGGCCCATGAGCCGGAACGCTCGACCCCAGCTGCTGCCCCTCTACTCCACGCACCCCTCTGCATCTGTTCCTTCCTTTCTGGTCGTGTAAATCACTCTTTTCGGACAGCGTTCCTGGCCTCGTTCTGCACCTTTGTGCGCTTCCGCCAGGCACGCCTTCCTCTTTCATGGCTTTTGGCTGTCACTATATTCTTTGCTTTCTTACTCCCTTCCTGGGTCGCTCCCTTCCTGCTGCATGTCGTCCATGGCCTTTCGAACAAGTGTAAACAACCCATAGCAACCCGGCCTCTCCTTCCTCTTGTCCTGCCTCTCACTTCCCCAAGTTCCTTCCTGTTCACTGGTGAGACCCTCATTCCTCAACAAAAAAGTTAAACGCTCTTGCCAACTCAGGCTTTCCCCCTCCTCCTTCCCCCCCTTGTCCGAGTCCGGCCCTTTTTCACGACCTCGTGTGGCCTTTCCCTCTCACCCCACTCGTCCGTTTCTGCACGGGACCCATCTGCCACCCCCCTAACAACCCCCCCCCTACCTGCCTGTCTGCCTCTCACTATTGCTTTTAAACCCTTTTTTGCCTCCGTCATTTCACGAGTCGTCCACCGCTCTGCCCCAACTCTTTTTTTTCTTTCTCCCCTTTATATTCAAGAGATCGCCCTTTGTTTTTCACTTCTTCTTTCGTGCTTCGTTTTTGTTTCCTCCTTTGTCTCTTTCATCTTTTCTTTCAGCCGTGCCTGTCTGCGCTGTTTCAATCCTTCCCTAAAACAGGTCGTCAACATCACGTTCTTCAGGAACCGGTTCATATAGCATAGCGAGAGAATATAAAACATCCATTTCCCCAAGAAGATACCCGTTTCTCGAAGGACCACAAAACTTCAAGAAAGCCCAAGACCAAGATCCGTCTACTGGACCTACTGGCCGCACTCGACCATCGTCCATTCTTTCCAGCGTACGAATATATCAGAAACGGACGGACAGAAGGATAGCGAGGACACCTCTGCATTTCGTTTCGATTTACCGGTATATGTAGCAATGGAAAGGATCCGGTCTGTTTTCGAGGACTCTTGTCTCTAACATCCATGTGCAGGATCACCGGACATAACACGCTCTCACGTCTCTGCCACCATGATGGCCACACAATCGACCACGGCGACCATGCAGGCGCACGACGACCTTGCGGCGCTGCTAGCCCGGAACCTGACTCTCAGCTCTATCCCGATCGGCATGCCGGCACCGGAGGCCCACGTCCCCGTCGAGCAGCCTAAGATCGTCTACTCCATCTCTCAGCACTACCACCATTCTGCCCACACGATCAAGCCACATCCCGCGGTAGAGCAGCCCCAGCAGCGGGAGGCACAGATGCAGGATGAGCAGCAGCAGCAGCAACAAACGACCGAGCAGATCCTGGTGCAGAACGGCATCGACCCGGCTGCGCTCACGCCGGTGCAGTTTGCCCTGTTCCAGATGTCCGCTCCGGACCGCCGTGACTACCTGCTGCAGTTGTGGCGCATCTGCCCGCCCATCCGCACTGCGGCCGACTACAACGCCGTCGCCGCAGGGGCAGCCTGGGATACCATGGAGGCTGAGATGGAAAAAGAGATTGCCTCGTCCCACATGCGGGCGCAGGAGAACCAGCAGTTATTTCAGCAGCAGGACCAGTCCTTTCGGCCGAGCGAGCCGGCAGCCGCGCCGGTGCCCCCCACGACGACCCAGTCCGCCGACGGCCGCTGGCTGCAGGAAACGTCCCACGGCTACATGGAGCCGTACATGGCGTCCGGGTACGAAGAGCTGGCACGCCGCGAGTACACGGCGTCCAACTCGCCTCCGCCGCCATTGGCGACCGGCTTCCCAGGCAGTGGTGGTGACGACGCCGCCAGCATCCCGCGCAGCAAGTATGCGTACGATAGCGCCAACCCCCACGCCAGCGCCGGCGTGCAGCTGAGGTACTACCATGCCACCGACCCGGTCTATGCGAACCGCCTGACGTCGTCGGCCCCGTCGGTGCCGTCGTCCAGCCGAGCTTCCTGGCCCCAGCCGCACCAGGCCGCCATGGAAATGGAGAACCAGTACGGAGCGCTAATGGCCATGCGTGATGGCAGTGAAATGGAGATGTAGGGGACCGTGAGGTTGACACTTTACATCAGCTACATTTTTTGCTTTCTTTGCGTATCTTATGCGTACGACTTTTGCATTTCGTTGCGTGGTATTTCGTCCATCTTCTTTCTTTTGGCATATCTTAACGCCCCTTATTTTGTTTTTACGCTCTTCCCATCATGTCACGGTTTGGATTGCCTACGGTTACGAATTACGTTACGTGTATATACCACAGCAGATCTTGCATCTTGCATCCTCCTCTCTCACGTCGTTTCTCACATGCGCAATGGTTTCGTTTCCTTTGTTCTCTTCGGTTTCGAAAGGTTTATACATAACTCTAAAGATAACTAAAATTGCTTTTTAACCCATTGACGCTTCCTTATTGTTCGTCTGCTTGAAAACATCCCTGTGCTTGAAATTGTTGTTTTTGATGAATCCGTATACTCCTGGTCTATTTCCCAAAAAGGACCTGATCAAAATATTCACTGGCATTCAAAAGAAGAGCAACCTTTTTTTGTTCCACCGTCTCTCTCCGTCCCAGCTTATTTCTTCTTGCCCTTGCGCTTGTTGGCCTTAACCTTGTTGTGGCTGGTGCCCGTAGCCTTGAGCGAGCCGGTGGAGGTCTCGAGCAGCTCATAATCGTCCTGGGAGTCGGAGCTGGGCGTGGCCTTGCCCGGCGAGGACTCGCTGTCCTCGCCATCGCTGACGGCGGCCGCCGCCGGAGCCGGTCTCGCCGGCTTCGCCTTGCGGCCGCCCTTGCTCTGCTTCCGCGGCAGAGGGGTCTCCTCACGGTCGACCTCTTCCTCCTCGACGTACTCTTCCTCAACGTTAGCCTTGCCGCCCAGCAGACGGCCCGCAGTCACGCTGAACACCCAGACAGGAAGCCGGTAGACGGCCGTGTCCTGGAAGGTTGGGCGAGCAACCTCGTTGATCTAAAGCAGCATGTTAGATAGATATTCAGGGGTGATAAAGTAACAACAGAGAAGGGAGACAACATACATCAAGAAGGAGCTCCTCGACCTTGCCCTCCTCATCGACCTGCTCGAGGTAAACGTCGCCGAGCGAGTCGACAACCAGGATCTTGCCGTTCTCAGCTACCACGCGCTTCTTAGCACCGGTCGGGCCTGCTGAAGGCTGTGCCGTGGGGGTAGCTGTACCACTACTACCGGCCCCACTCGCATTGGCACTGAGACCGCGGCGCGCGGCACGGCGGCCGCTGGTACCCTCGCGGGCCGCATCACGCTTGGCATCACGCTCCTGCATACGGCGCTGCTTGCGGTTCATGGCCATGTTGTTCTGCTGCGGCTCGTCGTCGGCCGCGCCCGTGTCGGCAGCAGCAGCACCACCAGCCAGAGAAGGATCAGCACCAAGATCACCGCCGAGGTCAACACCGCCCAGCTGGCTACCCCAGGCCGCGTGGCGCGCGTACCGGATGTAACGCTCGACAAACTCGCGCTGCCGCTTCCAGCTCATGTACAGGGCAATGTAGTGCGCGCCGCCGCCGACAAAGACAAAGAGGCCGAACAGGACGGTGCCGAAGCCCGGCCGGTAGCGGTTGTAGTAGTACTCGGTGCCCTTCCAGACGGGGAAGCCGTTGGCGAGGAAATGATCGTAGCGGTCGCGCTCGGGTCCGCGCAGGACGTTGGTCACGATGCTCAGGCGGGCCTGCATCTCCGAGGCGCGCTTCACAGCAGCGCGGACCTCGCCGGCCGTGGGGCCTTTGGCGACATTGACGCCGGGCTTCTTGTTGCCGCTGCCGCCCTCCTTCTTGGCCTTCTTGGCGCGGTCGGCCGCGAGCTGCTGCTTGACCTTGTCCGGGTGGAGCTGCCGTGTCTTCTTGCGGTACGCCTTGTTGATGTCGTCGAGGGAGGCCGAGGGCGAGACGCCAACATAGTCGTAAAATGTGATTTCGGGGCCGAGGGCGGCGGCGAGCTCGTCGCGAACGCGGAAGATCTCACGGTCTGGCGAGGAATACAGTCAGTATGAGGTAGACACACGGGAAAAGGAGGCAAGCAAAGACGTACCCTCCTTGGTCCAGGCGGCCGTGATGGGCGCAAGGGCGGCCAACAGGCCGACGGTCAAAGTCGAGAATCTCATTGTTGCATTGCTTGGTGGATGAGACGGCGAGTAGGAAACGAAAGATGCAATCTAAAGAGAAAGAAAAGAAAACAAGAAAACCGGCGTCCGATGTGCGTCGTAGGGACGTCAAGAACAAAAGGGAAAACGGCGTCGCGGTGCAAAGGGTCCAGGGTTGGAGAATGCAAAGGTGTCGTGTCCGAAATAGCAATTTTTTTACTGTGTGTTATTAAGGCTCTTTTAGGTTGCAGGCGAGCAGTACTGGGGTCCGTGGCCAGAACGATTCAGTTTGCAGTGGGAGGATCGCGCAGCTTGGGGAAGCTTTGCGCTGCAGGAGCGACCTTGCAACAGTGTCTCTGACAATTGGGTTGCGCTTTCCCAAACAGCGCTAGCCGCAATTGTCGCTCAGGCAGTTGCCTCCCACATGCACCCCTGAAACGAAAGCCGCTAGAGCCTTCCTGTTCGCTTCACATGTACCGTTTCAGTGTTCACTTCACTTGCACTGGGACGGGCAGATCAGATGGAGCCGGGTTAAAAAAAAAAAAAAAAAAAAGGCAAGAATACCAAGATGTCTAGAGGAACAGTTACCTCCTCGTATCAAAGTCAATACGAAGAAATGCACCATGTAGGCTTCAATGAATGGCTTCCATCTCTTGGCCGTCGGCTCGTTTATTACAACGCTGACAGCTCCTGCCGTATCGTATTGAAGATGTCTTACGACGTAATTACGTCGTACAGGAGGCTCTTTCCTAAATTGGTGCCCACGACGTAAGATATTGACACAGATGAGAGTGTTGCACAGCTTCACGACGACATGTCTCCAGGCACGAAATGACCGGCTGTCGCATGTGGCTTGCAGGACGTTGAGATTGCCACATTTTTACAGAGACTATTGCAGAGATGGTATCCGATTTCTATCGTTCATCAGGCTCCAGGTTGCCGCAGGATCAGATATAACTTCTTACTGGAAGCTTTCCGCCTTCCGTATTATTATAGTGCTTACTGCAGTGCTCTTTCCTTTTGCGACGTAAATTACAACAGCACTTGCCATCTCGGCCGACATCTTCGCGAGGCTTACCCGCTGGAATGGTTGGTGCCTGAGTTCAGGCCTGTCCAGCCCTACAGAATGGCTCAGGGTGACGACGCTATCTTACGAATGAAAGAGCCGTTTGCGAAGCAAGAAGCAACGTGTCGTTCTTGCCTCTTGGGCCTCGGGAGTTCCTGCCGCTTTGTTTGTGGCTTTTTAGCGTGCCTTCTTCCCCTTTCCTGTGCAGGCTGCCTGGCGCCCGGAAGGCACGACGTCTAGCCTCTGAAAGTATTAAAACTTTACATTGCTCAAATCCACGACGCGTTGAGGCTCGCTCGCACTTTCCACAGTTGTCTCTCTAGCGCCTCACGTCTCCCACCCCCTTCAGTGCTAATTAGCCAAAGAAACCCGGCCTAAATAGCACAGAGCTAAATTAGAAGGCGCTGCCCAATCTCGCCCGAGTCGTTTGCTCCTGCCATACGCCAGCACATAGCACACGCAGTGTTACCCTGCCGCGCCTGTAGCCCTTCTTCGCTCCTTCCTTGCCTCCACGCTAACATACTCCTATTTCTTCCCGGCGGGTTCGCCCCATCCATCTTAGGCCCCACGCACCGCCTATTTTTGCCTTTTCCCTTTCGTGTTTTCTCACCTCCTCGTTGCGCCCCCCTGGCTTCTTTTTTCTCCCTTCTTCTGCTTCCGTCTTTCTTGCCAGATCGCTACAATCAATCTACCATCATCCATCTCCGTGCACTCATTTTCTCGTTCCTTTCGATTCATTTCTGTCCTTCCGACTTTTCTCTCGTCTCCGTCTCCCACCGTGGTCTCTCATTCCTCGCCTTTCAGCTGCGTTTGCTTCATTCTCCCTTTTCTGCTCTAATCAGCGTCTTCAATACCCGCGGGTCTCCCTTTTCTTACTCCCTTTTCCCCAAATCGACCATCCATCCACTCGCCCAGCGAACGCACACGCTTGCACCTGCACCTGCATCCGCATCCGCATCCGCATCGTCACCGCTACTTCCGACGAGGCCCGAATAAAAACCCTTCGATCGCCCTCCACTTTTCTTCTCTTCTTCTTTTCCCCTCTTCTTTTCTCTTCCTCTTTTCTGCCACCAAGCCGCCACAATGGCCTCCCGCATCCAGATCCCGATCGACATGTTGACGTCGCGCCTCCAGCTCGGAGACCGCTTCAACAGCGTGCGGTCGACGTCGCTGGCCACGCGCTTCTCGAACCTGCGCCCGCTGTCCGAGTTCTTCGACGTCAAGCGCCTGTCCAAGCCCCAGAACTTTGCCGACATGCAGTCCCGCGTCAACTACAACCTCGGCCACTTCTCGAGCAACTACGCCGTCGTCTTCGTCATGCTCTGCATCTACACCCTGCTGACCAACTGGTGGCTGCTGTTCGATATCATCTTTGTCGCCGCCGGCATGTTCCTCATCGGCAAGCTCGACGGCCGCGATCTCGAGCTCGGCACCATACGCGCCACCACTTCGCAGCTGTACACTGGTCTCTACGTCATTGCCATCCCCGTCGGTCTCATCTCATCGCCCTTTGCCACCATTGCCTGGCTCGTCGGTGCCAGCGGCGTTGTCATCATTGGCCATGCGTCGATGATGGATAAGCCCATCGATGAGGCTTTTTCTGGGGAGGTGGTCTAGATGGTCGGCCACGTGCTCCCAAACACAGCCCCTCCTGGGGAAGATCATCAACCAGTGGCAAGCAACGAGGCGCCCGGTCAGGCAGGGTCAGGGGGCAAGATGCGTGGAACTTGGCTGCCGGCGGTGGAGGCAGTCGGGTCGTCGAAGAACTGGAGAGCAGCAGCGGTAGTGGGGGGAGTGGCGCAGATGCGGACTATCTGCGCCGGTATGGCGCGTCGAGCTCGTCTCGGGACGCGCGTTTCACAGACATGGTGTTGGGTGGGATGGGCCGAGATGCAAGAGACGAGGCTGGCGCGTTGCAGCCTCACAGGAGATACATTCGCTCGAGGTCTGCCGACGAGGACTCCGACGACCAGAATTCCCCTTCGGATTCGTCGTCGGGCGACGACTCGGAGGACGGCGTGAGCGAACCAGGAGAGGAGGAGAGAGCAGTGCTGGATTCAGCCTTGTCGCGGATACGGCGTGCACAGGCTAAAGACAAGGCGCAGGTCAAACTGAGCAGGGTGGAACTCGCCGCCCTCGGACGGCACAGGGAGAGAGAGGCGCGGGCGCTAGAGCGCCGACAACGACGAAGAGAACGCACAGACAGAGTGGCCGTGCCAATCGAGCACCTAGAATCTTTGTCGCGCAGCCTCACCAAGCTGCCGACACCCGGAAACTCTGGCGACGACGACGGCTCCCCGCAGCGGGTACCCGGCTCGTTCCAGCTCGAGGATCGCCAAGCATACCCTCCTATGGGTTACTTCCCACCGCCAAACGCATCGCCTCGGGCACTGCCGTCGTCCAGCTCACAGCCAGTACTCGGCAGCGACGGCAGAGGCGGAGCAGACTACAACCGCAGCGGCTCGCCATTTACCTATTCGTACCTGCGCGGATCATCCACGGCCCGCCATGTATCGGACCCGGCAACAACAGCTAATCACGTTGATCCCTTTCAATACATGACTGCGGGTCCGCGGCCGCCTCAATATACCGCTGGCGCTGCGGCCGCAGCCGCGCCCCGACATGGCTCTGCATCGTCGGCCGATAGAGGGACATACTCGCGTGGTTCAGCAGTAGCCCCTGCTGCAGTCAGGGGCCGCAGGGGCCCGCCGAGGCACGATACCGAGTCTAGCGAGGAGGAGGAAGACGACGACGACAGCACGGCAAGCGACGATGACGACGACGAAGAGACGGATAACGGCCGCCGTCCTCCGGTTCACAACACACGATCTCGCGCAAAGCAAAACGTTGACAATAGCCATTCACGACGACGGAGCGAGATTGTCGTCGAAGTCGACTCCGACTCAGAGCCGGAACCCGAGCCGGAGCCGGAGCGGAGACCCGAACGCTCGCAGTCCTCCAAGTCCAAGAAGCCCTCGCGCAGCTCGTCATCTGCCAATCCCAAGCGCAAGTCGACTGGGGCCAGCAGCAGCAGTGCGCCCAGCTTGCACGCAAGTCGTCAACGAAAGAGGAAATAGGTGCACTATTCTTTCTGTCTCCTTCTTCTTCAAATTCTTTCTTCACTTCTTCCAACTCTGTTTTTTTATGAATATCTTTAATTTCGCCTGCTTTCCCTCTCTTTTATGACACGCATATTCTCTCTCTCCATGTGTGTTTTTGTTTCATTTTATTCCTTTATTTTTATATCCCCTCCCTTTACCCCTACCCCCCATACCCCAAGATTAGAACTGGAAACGAAACGGTGTCAAGACGGATCAAAAACAAGAACGTTGGGTTTTGTTCTTGGGTGGCCTGGTACAAAAAAAGTTGCCGAGGAACGGGAGCAAACGCAAAACTTCGGTAGACTTAATAGGAATTATTTCTCGTTTGATACATTTGTGTGTAAATTTTTACCTATGCAGGCAGTGCTATTTCGATGCCCGCGATGATCCCGAAAACCGTGCGAATCGTACATGAAAAAAAGTACCATCGAAATCCAAAATTGGTAGAAAGAAGTGCCAATGCTTTGCAAGGAATAATATGGGCAGATGAGAAGAAAGCGGAAAACGAAACAAGACAAGACAAAACGATACCCAAAACCCAGAAAACAAAATATATAAACCCATCAAGCGTTAAAACATCACACTTTCCTCCTCGGCATCCACCATTGCTTATGAGAACATTTTCGTAATGCCTGCCAAGCTACCACCCCAGCCGCTGCCACTGTCGCTGCGACCGCTGTGGCTGCCACCGCCACCAAAGTAATCCCGCTCAACGCTCCGCCGCTCCCACTGCATGTTGCCGTGCCGGCCGCGCTCCAGGCTCGTGGCCATGGCCTTGGCACCCGTGGTGCCCGTGCCGGCCACGGCCGCCATGCGCATGGCCTCGCCGACCAGGCCCACAGAGTCGCCCGACATGGCGCGCGCACCCACGCCGACCATGCGCTCGAGCGACTGCGGCATGCGCAGGCCGAAGCGGGCGAGCAGCGCCGTCAGAGCACCGCCCGTAATGAGGGGCATGATAGCGAGCATGAAGACTTTCATCGGGTGCTTCTTGGCATAGTAGATGAGGTCGCGGATGAGGCGCTTGAGCTTCTTGTAGGCGCGCTGCATAAAGTTGGAGCGCGGCGAGCGGCGGTAGTAGGACGAGGAGCCGTTGTGGCCGGCGCGGCCAAACGAACTGAAGATGGAGCGCGTGCTGACATTGGGCAGACTAAAAAAGCTGCCCGTGGACTTGTTGGCGCTGTGGTGGTGGTGGCTGGTGCTGCTCTGGCGCTTGGCATCGTCGAGGCCAAAGAAGCTGCGCGCGGAGATGTTGATGGAGCGGGTGCCGCTGCGGCTGCGGCTGCGCTTCTTCTCGTGGCCGCGCTCACGCTCGCGCTCCCGTTCCCGCTCCCGTTCGCGGTGGCCGCTGCTGTGGTGCTTGGAGGATGAATGGCGGGAGCTCTTGCGGGTGACGCCCGTAATGGTCGAGCCGCCCTCCAAGTCGAAGAAGCCCATGTTGGCGGTGGGCAGAGGTGGAGGTGGGGGAGAGAGGAAGAGGAGGAGAGGAATGCGGCAGTCGTTTTTTCGAGAATGGACTGGCTGGCTCTTAGGCCAAGGCTGTCCTAATAAACGGTCGTAGCCCTGGGACTGGAATGTAGATGCGCCGTTGAAGAAAAAGACGTCCGGAGAATGTCGCAGAGAGGCTGCCGAAGTGGTGGAGGGGGGGAGAAAGATGAAGATAACAGAGAGGACAAGAAGGAATTGAACAGCGTAATAAGACAAAAGGTACGACGTATTAATGAGGAGCGCAACGAGAAAGACGGGAAAAGAGAGGGAAAGAGGAAGGGGAGGCGGCTCGTCTACGGGAAACTGATTGGCTGGGGAGAGGGGCAAATAGCAGGAAGGCTAAGAAAAGACCCTGGGAAGGTGTAACCCAGCCTCTTCTTTTTTTCACTTTTTTTCTGGCAGGAGCTGTCCAGGGGTGCGGCACGTTCGCTCCTGCTCCTGCACACCGCCTCCCGATAAAGAAAGTGCGCAGTTTTGTCTTGCACAGAATGTCAATCGCTCCTTCTTTTTCTGATCTTCTGCATTTGTTATTTTGCTGTCCTTTCTTGCTTCCGTTTTCTTTGTTTACTTTGGGAGCCCTAAGCTGTTGTAGGTTGCTGTGCTGTGTGATCCTCCTATTCTGGCAGCTGCAAGCTCTGTCTTTAATGGGAGGGCTGGGCACGAAAAAAGCCGGCGGCAGAGGAGCTACAGCCATATTACAGGGCACCGGCACAGGAACGGACCCCTGTTTCTAGTCTGGCGTAGCCTGGCCGTTTGATTTTTAGCGTGCGACGTGCGTCGCTAAATCTAGTAAAAAGACAAAGGGAAAGCAGAAAAAAGGGGCCGGACCTAGGGGAGCACAGCGTTTGCCCTTTTAGGACTAGCATCTTCCAGGGGCCGGTCCGCACTTACACGATCCAACAGTGGAAGACGATCACGTGGGACGTCGACGACAGGGTCGATGACAGGTTCTACAACCGACTTGGATATACGGGTACGGCGTGCTCTGGGTACAAGAATAGTCTTAAGGCTTGGGAGCGTGCTTGATACACGTTGTGGTAATGGACAAGTCAAGTGAGAGTCTTACTCACTGACCACCAATGTCTTAAAATTGCACGACGATAGGTACCATCACACAGACGAAACAAAGGCAAAAGGCACTGGATGAAGTTGTATTTATTAAAAAAGCTCACGAATAAAGCTAAAAAACTCCTTGAAAATTCCGGATCGATCTGGCATGTGTCAGCATATCGTTGTTGATAAACCCCTCCCTCCTCTATCCTACCCATCGTTCTTCCCAAGGTAGCTCATGCAGGCGGAGCCCAACCTTTCCGGGTATACATGATGACGGCCCGTGGAATAATGGCATCCTCGCGGTACACGACAATCTCTTTGTAGTTTATGGCACCGCCTTTGTCGCGCTCCACGCCCTCGACGGAGTCGAAACCAGCACCGGGACTGGTGAGGGAGTGGTCGGCGGCGTAGAGCTGATTCACGTTACCCCGAACGACGGTGCAGACGATGATGGCGTGCTGATGGGAGTGGATGCGGTGATTCTTTGCGTATGTATCGGCTTCTGAAAGAAAGGCATAGCAGTTAGCATTGCAACAGGATTGGCAGGGATATGTTGACTTACTCGAGGATGTGGGCGTGGAGTAGATGCCAGGGCCGAACATGGCATTCTGGTCTGGAGAAGGCATGTTAGTATCTTTTCTAATTGTTTTGATTCCATTTTCTCATCTAGTATCTTCTCTCTAACGTACTAGCATATTTTAGACGAAACGAGTTGCTCAATATGCAGCACAGTTGGCACTCGGCCTTGTCGCACAGCTCGCTTGTTTTCTCGCCAATCTGGCAGGCGCGTTGCGTACCGTGGTAGAAGACGTAGCCTCGGACATCTTTGTGGTTTCTAAAACCGTCAGTACACAGACCGCAGGGTGAGGGGTGTTGGGGGCATGAAGGTAGCTAGGGAGACAACGTACCCCATGCTGTAAGGTGAGACGCCGTTGTTGTTGGGCTGGGACACCAAGTTGAGCAGTCCCGTTTTGTGGTCAGGCACGAGTTCGTAGACGGCCTTGAACTCGGCCTCTTTGTCCTTGTGCAGCCATGTGTTGTTGAAGTTGCTCTTGTCTGGGGACGTCGTTAGTGTTTACTCAGTTGGTGGCGGTAGAGATAGACAAGGATGCAGACACTTACACCAGTCGATCGACGCGGACTTTGTAACTTTGACCAGTTTCTGTAGACAACGAGGTGCATGATTAGCTTTTTCCATCTTCGTTCGGTTCTTCCCTCCTCCCGACTTGCTATTTCACTGAACTTACGGTCCTGAAGGGCTTCTTTTTGAACAAGCCGTTGCCTTGCCGGCCAGTCTTGGTCTGACCGTTGTGAACGTTGCCCATGCGGGCGACAACGTTTGCTGTAGCCATTAGGACGGCCAAAATAGCAGTCGAAAAATAAAGACGACGGCAAGATATCAAGATGGTATAAAAACGTAACAAAACAATACAGACGTCTCTCGTCACCAGCGACTATGTCGTTTAGTCTGCACTTTTGTCGATATTAGCGAGCCTGGCATATAGCAACCCGCTCCGTCATGGGCGGCGGCTGCAACGGCCCCCTAAATACCACGGGACGGGGTGTGGCATCGTGAGCACATGGCATGCGGCGACTACAAGGCTGAACAGGGCTGCGTGAGTCGGGTATCGGCCCCTCTGTTCTTGCCTAGGTCGACCACACTTATTTCCCCCAGCCATGACGAATCCGCTGCGGCCACATAGCCTTTAGCCTCCTTTTTGTTGATTCCCCTCATATTGAAAGAGGCTTCTGTCTTCGTTTGTAAGCGCCGAGATAACAGTGTGTCGCCTAACCGGTTGCAATGGCCATTTTGGGCTTTTGTTGTTCAAGAATCGCGGGTAATGGAGACAAGGCGGAGCCCGGAGCTCTGGGGTGCCTACGGGGACATAGGGCTTGGCTTTTGTGGCTGGTCTTCGTGTTTCCAACATTCATTGAGGGAACCAATATCGAGGCTTCGTCACATTTGAGCTGGTGTTCTCGCATTTTGATACGCGTTAAGAGGCCTGGGTGCCTTGAGCAGACACACGCCTGGCAAGGATTAAAGTCGGGGAAAGTCGAAATACAAACACGCCAAGACAAACTCGACGACGTGGGGTGGACGTCGAGAAAGCCACTCCGCGGAGACTACTTGTTGGAGACGAAAGGCTGAAGGATCTGGCTTTGGTATTTGTTCGTTTTGTCGCACGGCAAGCTTTATGACACACCAAACATACTCTATTTCTGAGGCGAACGCTGTCTCCTGTCGGCCTTCACCACGTATTGCGCACTTACCCCCACACACATTGTATACCCCTTATTGTTTTTTTGTCAGCCCGCTGTTTTTCAAGACTCACGCTTTTCTTTTTTGTTTCTTTTTTTCGGCGTAATGTCGCGGGTTCGTCGGAGACACTGGGCCAAGGCTCGCGGCCCGTCAGCAGGCTATGTGGTGACCCGATGGCCGTTCCCACACGGCCGCCTATTGTGTGTTGTTGGCGGCTTACTCCTTCAGGTTGCCATTTTGTATTTGAGAAAGTCTTCTGCTAGAATATTCCATGCACTGCATTCAGCCATTTGTCAAAAAAATTTTAAAAAAAATAATGATATGTGGTCTTTTCAACTTTTGGAAGCTGCGTCTTGGTTGCGACTTCCTCACGAAAGAAAACAAAAGGGGTTAAAAGAGCCTCAGTTACAGTGCGTACACAGTATGTACACTGTATGTGGTCGCTTTTATGTACACGATTTCTTGGCAAGGCAAAGCAGCCTAGAATGTGGGCAGCAACTGCACTTTTGAGCGGGCTGCGCCTTCCTCCCCAAGTGACCAGCACAATAATTTTGGCAAGAACGACCCGTCGCCTAATTTTCTTTAGAAAACAGGTCAGCCTTTCCCCACGCGACGATCGTGATTGTGTCCCAAAACAAGGCGGCCCAGTCTCAGGCGACGCACGCATTTACAGCGAAACTCGACGTGGGCGGCCACGACACGCGAGGCGAGCAGCTCGAGTCGGAGACAACAAAGACGACAACCTTGAGGTCGCCGCACACACTCATCGACGTCTCGGCCCTTGGCACACCCTCCACTTGGTCCACAACACCCACCTTTTCTGTTGGGCACTGACGTCTGGGCCAATCGCATAAGAAGAGGGACTTGTGTAGACACACACGGCGGAAGAGACGACCAGAAACAAGGCTGGTAGCAAGAGGGTGGCCGTTGACGAAGACCGGGCGGTAGGAGACTGAAACTGCAAAGCTGCACAAACAGTCACATACAGCCCACCCTCCTCTCTTCTGCCCCTTTTCCTTTTTTATCACAAAGTCACCGCTCCTCTATATTCCCTCGTTTCCCTTTGCTCTCTTTCACAATGTCTCCATCCGATCGTGGCCGCACACATAGAGGAGACGGCCGAGACGACAGCCGTCGACACCCACCGTCAAGCCACCGCACTTTGCACCATATGAGCCGCTCACAGTCACCACCAGCGCGTTCTTTCCGACACGACTCCCGACAAGACAACCACCGTGAAGGCCGCCGTGATAACATCATGCGGCTAACGTCATATTTCCAACCCGTCAACCCGCGGTCCGGCGGCGAGCCCTCCTCCGGCGCAACTTCAGGCGCAGCTTCGGCCTCAAGACCAGCCACGGAATCGGTACCAATCTCATCACAGGCTACCTTAGATTCTCATGACAGCGGGGGGAGAGATGGCAACCGAGACAGGGGCCGTCGTGGCTACCGAGATGGCGGCGGCCGGGATTATGACCGCCGAGGCCGTGATAACCGTGGCCGGGGTCGGGACTGGAACCGGGACGGCAACCGGGACCCGAGGCGTTCTAACAACACTGTGCCCCGGGCAGCCTACCCACCCGGCCAGCGTGACAGCTTGCGTGCTGACGCCCAAGAGACGCTCCACGTCCTGCCGACCATCCTCAATTCGCTGGGGACCACCACCAGAGTCTCTGCCGTGCACAAGTATGACCCGTGGCGGCTGGCCCCCGTGCACCCAAGTATGTGCCCGCGGTTTCTCCGGCCGGCCACCATCCGCGTTTTAAACAGCGACACGATCAACGCAGCGGTCAAGCTGCAGCGCTTCACAAACGCCGAGCTTCAGTCCGACAATCTCGTCACAGAAGCACGCACGCCGCTGAAGCCACCGCTGGTGGTCAACTTTGCCAGCCACCACTCGCCCGGCGGTGGCTGGCTTAACGGCGCGCTGGCCCAGGAAGAAGCCCTGTGCTACCGCAGCTCACTGGCCCTCAGCCTGGACCGCAGCCTGTACCCGCTGGACCGCGAAGAGATTCTGTACAGCCCGTACGTGCTAATCATGCGCGGTGACCGGCCGTCGGGCCACAAGTTGATGGTACCTGAAATGCGGCCTAGCGAGCTACCCATCATGAGTGTTGTTTCTGTGGCCGCGCTTCAACGGCCGCGCCTGCGCATGATTCCCGTTGACGGCAGCCGCGGTCGTGAGGGTGATATCCCCAGAGGCAGAGATGATTGGGCAACGCAGAGCTCGAGGCGCAGCCCGTCCCACGCCGCAACGCCTCCGTCGCGCCGATCTTCTATGTCTCGGCACTCCACGATGTCGTGGTCGCCATCTCAGGACGCCGTGCCGGCTGACCCTCCACCCGAGTACACATCGCGGCCCGCATCGCCCGTCATGCGATCCCGGCCACAGTCACAGCAGTCCCGGTCGCGATCAGTAGATGTCGGCAGTACCAACGGCGACCGCGCAGGCTCTAGGCGCCGCAGCTCTGTTTCGTCAGTCCTTGCGGCGGCGGCAGCGTCAGCAACACGCCGGCTGTCTAGACCCCCGTCGGCTCACCGCAACTACGGTCAGCACCAACAACAAGCTCCCTCCCAGGACCCAGACCGCGTGGACTTTTCACACCGTGGATCGTCATCGCAGTCACCACCCCGGTCTCCACCTCGGTCGCCTCCACGATCGCAATCCCGACCGCCGTCGCCGCGCCACGGACCAGTTCGCGAAAAGGCCGTCTTTGCCTACGAGAGCGACCGCTTCCTCACCATGCTCAAGATGCGTCTCGTTTTGCGCGCTGCGGCCCGTGCCGGCCACCACCAGCTAGTCCTGGGCGCCCTTGGCTGCGGCGTCTACGCCAACCCGCCCGAGGAGGTCGCCCGCTGCTGGCTCGAGGTCCTGCGGGACCCGGAGTTCACAGCCGGCGGTCACTGGTGGCAAGACATTGTCTTTGCCGTCTACGATGGGCAGCGCAGCCAGGGCGGACAGGTGGACCTGGGCACGCAGACCAACAAGAGCAACTATGCTGTCTTCCACGAGGTTCTCGACGGTCGGCAGGTATAGATAGACTCTGCCTTCATTTGAATTGACCTGCCTTTTATTCTGTCAACAGCGTCATTTTACGTCTCAATACAATATATATTTTATGTTTTACTTCGAGTCCTTTCTTCTTAGATTCAGTTTCAACTTTTATTATTATTATTATTATTATTAAACAAAACAAAACTGCCAACCCCGTCTATATGCTATAACAAGCCGCATGAAAACAAAAGCACTCTGAAAAGATAACCGAAGAACACCTGAACGGGACACCTCACCAAAAAGCTACCCAAAGCACACCATTCTTAGTACAGGACGCCATGTTCAATGCGCCCTGAGCGTTCTGCCTCGACAAGACCCAAACGACGCGGCGGCGGCTGCTCGTCGTTGACATCGACCATGGCATAGCCGCCCTTGACACCAAGCGCGCCGTGGTCCATCTGCACATTGTTGTTGTTCGCATACTGGCCGCCGGAGTACAGGTTGTTGGTGTCTCCCACCCCGTTCTCATGCTGCTGCGTCGCCTGCGGCGGCAGCACCTCGCCGTACCGCAGCTTGGTGCGCTCAATCGGTCTCAGCGACTCGTCGATCTCCGTATTGGAGCTGCCGCCCTGCAGCAGCGGCGCGCCCAGCGCCCGCGCAATATCAAAGGCGTCGAGTGACACATGGCGACCCAGGCGATGCCAGCCGTACAGCAAGAACATAATCAGCAGCATCTCGAGCGCCATGCACGCCACAGCCGCCGCCAGGAACCGGTACGCGCTCTCGTACGTCGCCGCCACGGTCGTCTGCTGTGCTGCCAGCTGCTTCGTGCTCGTCTTCTTTGGGTTCTGCGCCGCGTATGTCACCACGCTGCGCAGCATCAGCTCGCGCGCTGTGTTGATGTAGTCGGCCGTCGGGTCCGACCACGTCATCGTGCAGTTGCTGTACGTCGACAGGGCCGATGTCAGGTAGTTGCTTGCGCTGTTGCCCGACGCTGCCAAAATGTAAGGCACCTCCGTCATGACCGACAGCCGGAGGTTGGCGCTCCCCGCGTACAGATTGTTGAGCACCGAGTACACGCCGCCCAGCATGGTCTGGAAGCCACCCGCCGCAAAGCTGCCTGTGAACAGCGTGCCATACGCCTGGGTCGAGTTGATGTTCGCCCACGCGATCGTGTCGTTGCGCTTGGAGTCCCACGCGCCCAGAGTCGCCACACCGTTCGTCAGCGTGAGCGGGTAGCTGACTGTGCTCAAATGCAGGCTGCACGACCGCTTCACCATGTTGCCCGTGCACGCCGCGTCCGGTTTGTAAATGGCCGTCGTGCGGATCGCGATGAACTCGGCCAGGTTCTCGTTCTGTCCGTACGCCGTCTCCACCGAGAAGGCCGTGATATTGTTGTGTGACGTGGCCGCGCCGAGGCCACCAAAATCGTACGCCACCGTCGTCTCCGTGCAGTTGATATCGAAACCGAGGCCCGGGAAGTCAAACGTGCACGTCGTGTTGGCACCGCTGCAGTCCTCCACGGACAGCTCGATAGGATCGCGGTTGTTGTACGCAAGAGAGATGTTGCTGAAGCCGGGCGTCAGCAGGTCGGGTCCATCGCCGTAGCCGCTGAAGTCGACGGGCAGGAAGCCGTCGAGCACCGTGGCCGTCACATTAGCGGACACGGGACCACGCGTCTTGGTGACGATGGTCGAGGCCTTCTGGATGATCGGCCCATCGAACACGCTGACGGCCAGCGCAACGAACGCGGCGATGGTGAAGCGGTTGATGGTGAAGCGGCGCGAGACGAACTGCGAGAGGTCAGACTGCACGTTGAGGTTGAACTTGAGCCGCCGCAGGTCGGCACCGCGGATCGCCTGCAGCCACCACGCAATCTCATAGGCTTTGCCAAGAGCGCCCGCCAGACAAACGTTGGCAATGCTGACCAGCAGAGAGAGCAACACCGACACCGAGAACGTATGGTTTTCAGATGGCCACGACGCCACCGGTTTGCCCTGGGAGTCCGCCAGCACGACGCCGATGCCAACACAGCAGATCATAAAAGCGACGATGCAGATAAGGGCTCCCCACGGCACCTGACGCATGAAGCCGGGGTTCCATACACGGCCCGTATGGGCGGCCGGCATGGTGTTCATCGTTGCGTGGAAGGCAGGCGAGCCAAGACAAGAGAAATAGAAAAAGAGGAAGGGGGGAGACGGGAACAAAAAAGGGTAAAAGTACACGCAATGAGGGCTTTATCGTCGACGAGCCTCGCCTCTAAGAGACGAGAGACGAGAGTCGAGAGCCTTGAGTCGACGTCAAGAGTGAAGAGTCAAACCTTTTAATTCAAGGACGAGAAAAGTCGAGCTGCACTCCTCGACAGTCGACAGCGACAACAGCGGGCTGTCTCGCCTACTACCGCCCGATATCGCCCAATGTCGGGGGTTACTCCTCAAAGGGAATGGCTGTCTATCCATCAACATCCCGCTTGGGAGACCGCGTGTTCCCTCCAGCCTCCCAACACCGAAAATTCTGTGTTCATCCCCTCTCGAAGGATCACGCTGAGGCCCAAGACCCCGGTCAACTTGACATCGCCTTACAGCTATGTGGGGCTGTTTTGACTGGCTGGCGTCTCGTCCAGTCGTTCGCGACCAAGCGACTTGGCATCCCCGGAGAGCCTCACATTTGATCATCGAGATCCACCAAATAACCCTAAAACGGAAGACGACACAGGGCCAAGTTCGTCCTTCCCATTTCTCAGAAGGCTGCCTTTATGGCAAATCTGCGGATGATGAACAAAACGAGAGAATGCGCCGATGCGAGTTGAACCTTTAAAAAAAAAAAAAAAAAAAAAAAAGGGCGCCTGCTATGTGGGGTATCTTGGACGAAGAAAACGGAGGAAGCCAGAAGGAAGCCAGGAGCTGAGAAGGAAGACGCCGTGCTTGAACCTTGGGCTGCGCGAAGAGATTGGAAGATCAAAATGAAACGGGTGCCGGGGCGCACTAATGTAGCCCAACTGTGGGTGCAACTAGGAAAACCAAGACCCAAGACGACCAAAAACAGGCGAAGGATCCCGTCAGGGTCGTGCCAGAGCACTTTAGCACGACCGTTTTCCTGTTTCCGCTGTCCGTTCCCCGTCGAGCCGTTCTCCAGGCGTACCGAGCTTTTCGGTTGGCCGCGTTGTTCTGCACTTGTCGTCTTGTCTTCGTGTTGATCTCGTCTTGGTTCAATACGAGCATTTTATTTTCCGCAGATGAACGCCCACCCCGACAGAGGCAAATATAGAGGCTTGGCGGAGATGGGGAGAGGGCCATGTCTAGCATCGGACGACAGGCATGGAAAAGAAAGTCATCGGCGATAGAAAGGCATATAAGGCAGACAGACAGGTAGACAGATAGACAGAAAAATTGCAAAGAACGACTGGAATCACAAGAGCAAAAAAGGGGGCAACGCGGAAATAGTAAGGAAACAAAGAAAAAAAGAGCATAGCAAAGAGAGATATTCCCCGAGACCTCGTTTAATTTGAGCCGCAAAAAATGGAAACGTTGCATAGAGGCAGAAATTCAAATGGTAAAAAAATCTAAATGATACAAGTACAAAGAAAAAAAGCAAGATAACGACTAAAGCCAAAAGACGCAACCCCTTTTTCCAAGGCCCTCCAAAAACAGTATTATGTATGTGTCCCGCCAACGTGTTGCTGTCTATCGTTTGGGTCAATGGTGTGTTGTGTTTTGTCGTATAGGACCGAGTGTGCCATGTGCATGCGCCTTCGACCGTTGAGACGCTTTTTTTTGTTGATGCAAAATTAATGTACAGCAGGGGTCGTTCCGGTGTCGACCCTCTCTCTCTCTCTCTCTACCCCTTGTGGTTGAGCCAGGCCCAGTAGGCGACCACCATCCAGGCAACGCGGAAGGCCATGGCGTAGAACTCCCACCCGGCCAGCTGCAGCAACCGCCGCTGTGATGAACGGCCGCTGCGGCGTCGCCGTGCGGCCGCGGCCGAACTGCTGCTTGCACCGCTGCCGCTGTGTCCCAGACCTCCGCTGCCTAGTCCGAGAAGGCCACTGAGACCCCCACCGCCCCCTCCTCCGCCTCGCCGTCGTCGGCCGCTGCCCAGGCCACCGCCGCCCCGCAGGCCCAATGTGCCCATGACAAACCGCCGGACGCCGGAGATGGCGGCCATGCTGAGGCCAAACACACCGCGACGAGCGGCCGGCTGCCAGCGACTGCTGCCGCCGCCGATGCCGCTGCCGCCGAGGTTCACATCGACCATGTAGTCGTCCGCGAGGAAATCGTTGCCGTATGCTGACTCGTCCGAATCGTCGTCGTCGGTGTCACGGGCGATCTGGATCTTAGGCCCGCCGCGCATCTCGTAGGCGTTCGCGGGCGACGACGCCTTGGCGGCGTGGCCGTTGCGCCGGCCCTTTTGGTGGCGGCTGTGATTCGGGTGCTGACCCTGTTGCTGCTGGTGCGGGTACTGGTTCGAGTAGCTCCGTCCCCGCGAATAGGTGGCGGGCACGGCCCGGAAGGAAATGAAGCCAGACGAGTCGCTCGCTCCCTTTTCGCTGTTGGTGCTCACGGCGTCCGTTCCGTAAGCACTACCACCCGCCGCGCCCCCGGCACCACCACCACTGCCACGGCCGTACTCATCGTCCTCGACCTTGGCCTTGTTGAACATGGGCAGCACCGACGAGGGCATGTTGGACGAGGGCGACGTCGCGTCCTGCGCCAGCGGGTCAAAGGCAAACACGGGCAGGTTCAGCACCTGGATCAGCACGGCGTAGATAGCCAGCAGCACGATTGAGACGACGGCCATGCCGCCGTAGCGCGCGAAAGTGCTGAGCTGGTTGGGCAGCAAGCAGAGATGCGTCTGCATGGTGGGCGGGGCTACCTCGCCTGGCGGGGCACCCACTGTGGCCAGCGGGTTGCCCTTGGCGTCGATCGGGTTATATAAGCTGAGCATCAGGAAACCGGGCGTCGGCACACCCATGGCCATGCTGAAGGACTTGACCGTGATCTCGCGCACCTTCTCCTGGACGTCGTCGTGCACGACCTCGCAGTAGTCGTGGTCGTCGCCCGAGAACGCGTGCTTGACGTTGCCAATGGACTTGATCAGCTTGACCGAGTCGCTCTCGCTCAGCACGTTCTGGTACTGGTACCCGCGCGATACCGAGATGGCGTTGCGGTGGTCTGGAAACACGGGCGTGTTCGGGTCGTCTGCGGGCGGCTTCGTCGGCGGCCAGTGCTCACGCATAGGGCCGCAGGGCGTGCCGGGCGGCCGGTAGAGCGGCACATGGGTGAGCAAGACCGTCGGCAGGTCGGCCTGCAGCGCATCGCCCGCACCCTGCGCCTTGGCCAGGGCCGCCGTGTCGAACTTGGCCGCATTCAGGTCCTCGACGCGGTGCGGGTACGAGACCTCTTCGCCGGCACCGCGCTGGAACCGCAGCTCACGAGCCACAGCCCGCGTCTTGTCCCAGGCCACATTGCTTAGGAAGTCTTCTGTCGGCTTAAAGATGGACTGTACGTCGCTCTGGCCTGCGCGGTCAGACGTATCGGCGCTGAGCGAGACGGTGTCGACCGAGACAAAGGTATGGTTGCCGATGACGTCGACGCGGTTGCCCTCGCCAAAGTAGCTCTGGAAGCGGTTGCGCACCGAGAGCTGCACCTCGGACCCAAAGCCGAGGTCGTGGTTGCCCGGCAAGCTGGTGATCACGCGGCGGCCGCGCTGCCCTGGACTCGGGTCGGTGCCGCCCAGCGTCCACGGGTCCAAGAAGATGTCGCCGAAGCGAGCGTACTCCTTCAGCCAGTAGTTCTCATCGTATTTCTTGCGCCACGTCTTGGCGTACCCTTGCTCGCGGTCCGGCCGGCTGCTCCAGGATGGGTCTTGGAAATTGCCGTGCGCCGGCCGCCACTCGCGGCCTCCGTCAAAGAGGTCGCCCAGGAAGAACACCGTGTCGGGCCGCAGCTGCTCCTGCAGCTCACGGTACGACCGCCGCATGTAGTTGTCCGTCAGCGTCACCGTCAGGGAGCTCAGTGGCCACGGGCGGCCCGGGTAGGTGTGGGCGTCGATGATCTGGGGGTCGGCCACAAAGATGAGGTGATGCGGCTCGGCGCCGGCGGGCCACTTCTCCCAGTGGTCCCAATGGCAGTGCATCACCTTGGCGTGGAAGTTCCCGCGCTCGCCCCAGAGCATCACGAGTACCCAGAAGGCGACGAGGAAGTGTGGTACGCTGAAGATCCGCTGCGGCGCCAGGTTGTGCCGCACCAGCCGCAGCAGTGTCTCGGCCGCCATGATGGCGAGCGGTTGTGGGCGCGGCCGTCGCCGCCGGCTATCTCGCAAGAGTGTGCTGGCCCGCGTGCCCGTGAGCAGCACGCTGCCTACGCTGGCAGCGGCACCGAGGAGCCGGCGGATGCTGTAGCGCCAGAGCAGCCGCAGCACGTTGACGATGAGGGCGCCGAGGTCGTCGGAGGAGTTGTTGGAGTCGAAGTTGAGGTTGCGGTTGGGGTTCGCGGATGCACGAGGCGGTCCGGAGGATGGCGCGTAGCCGTTGCTATAAGGCGTCGCCATGGCATGCGGCAGCCATCACCTTCTTGCGTGTGTCTTGTACGGTGTCGATTCGGAGTTCGCCTCGATTCGGGGTTTCGCCTGGTGAGAGAGAGCTGAGGGAGCTGAGAGAGCGTCGTTCTCCCTTTGGTAGGCCGCTCCAATGACGCCCGTGACGATCGTCGAGCGCCGCGTTGCAGAAAAAGAGAGGAGGAAGGACGTGTCGGAAAGACGGCGCGGGCGTGGAGTGGACAGGTTGTGAACGCGCGATGCAACCCCCTTTGTTTCGTTGACGCTTTTTTGACGTTCGGACGATGTGTGTGTGGAGGGTCTTTTTGACACGCCGTCTGCCAGTCGCGGTTTCCCTTTGACGACGGTTTTATGGCGTACGTAGCTTGTTCCAATAGGGGAAGGGGCCAGGAAGCAGCTACAGGTCGCGCCTGCTGCACCTGCTGGCACAAAGAAAAAAGCGAGGAAGGGGCCACCGCCAGCGCGGCCCCAGTGGCCTCGTCGGGATTAGCGTCCACCGGCAAGGGGGTTGCCACCCCCTCGAAAACAGGGCCTCAGGGCCTAGGCGTGTGGCTGGAAACAAGCCTAAGTGCACCGCAGATTGCTCTGCCCCAGATCGGGCAGCCGCTAGCGCGGTGCATAAAGGGGCGACCTATGGATGCCGCGTGGGGATCGCTGCGGAAGGTCCATTAACATTGCAGCGCCAGAATACGAGCGTCGCTCTCACTCTCACTTACAACGCTCACGACAAAATGGAAGATAAGCAACTTTATGTCATATTTCACGATCCAAACTGTTTGCAAAAATGCAAAATAAATACTGCGACTCGGTCGCGTCTAACTAATGCAGTGCCCGTTGTCGTCTAAGACAAGACGATAGGAGAATAACACGAAAGAAGAAAAATAGAAAGGAAGAATGCGGATCAATAAGTGACTCAAAACGAAGAGGACGTCCAAACCCAGTCCAGACCGCTCCGGCAAGCGGCATCTAGAACACCCAGGTGAACGACTCTTCTACCGAAAACGAGATGGTGCGCCGGATGTCCGTTGACGACGCGCCGATGAGCACGTTGAACCGGCCTTCCTCGGCAATCCACCGCCCGATCGCCGTGTCAAAGTAGCCCACGGCGTGCTTGTCCAGCGGCAGGCGGATGTGCTGTGTCTCGCCGGGCTCCAGGAACACCTTCTCAAAGGCCACGAGCTCTTTCTCGGGCCGCTTCAAGCGTGACTTTTCGTCATGCACATACACCTGCACCGTCTCGGCACCCTCGACCTCGCCAACGTTGCTGATGGCGAGAGTGATCTCGACTGTGCTGCCGGCCCCGGACGACAGCATCTTCTTGTTGATCGACGGCCGGCCGTACTCGAACGTGGTGTACGACAGTCCGTGGCCGAAGGGGAAGAGCGGCGCGATCTTGGCCCGCTCGTAGTGGCGGTAGCCAATGTACAAGCCCTCGCCGTAGACCACCTCGAGGTTCTCGCCGGGCCAATTGTGGTACGCCGGGGAGTCTTCAAGCTTCCGCGGGAATGTGCACTACATCAGTCGTCAGTCACACAATATTTACAGCACAATATCAGCCAGTCTTCGCCATGCTCAACTTACCGGAAGCTTTCCGCTCGGGTTCTTCTTGCCAAAGAGAACATCCGCCAGCGCATTGCCTGCCTCCTGGCCTTGGTACCATGCCTGCAGAATCGTCGGAACCTTGTCGGCCCACGGCATTGTCACGGGCGAGCCAGACTGGTTGACGACAACCGTGTTGGGGTTGGCTGCAAGGACGGCCTCGATGAGCCGATCTTGGCTACCATCGAGAGGTAGATCCATCGACTGCCGGTCGTAGCCCTCCGACTCCCACTCGGCATCGACGCCCACAATGACGACCGCCACGTCGGCAGCACGGGCAGCCGCCACGGCTTCTTGCAGGTAGTCGACCTGGTCCTGCTCCTTGAAGCCGATGCGGCAGCCGCCATACCGGTGTGTCGCGTTGAACTGCTTTTGCTTGCTCGCCGGGCGCAGCTCATTTGTCATGCGGACCTTCAGCTCCACCGCTTGACCAGCTTGCATATCCACGTCAACGAGGTAGTCGATCGAGCCGTCGAACATGGCCTCGCCTTCCTCAGTCCAATCCCACAGATCCAGAACTTCTTTCCCGTCCACATACAGCCGACCCGGTCCGACACTCATAAAGCTGAGGGTGTGCTTGCCGGTCGATGTCGGCTTGAGGTAGGTCGTTGCAATGGCAGACCACTTGGGGCCGACCTGGGCCACCGGCGCAGAATCCCACAGGAACAGATCCGTGTTGGTGCGTTTTTGGGTCAGCACCGGGCTGCCCTCGAATTGGTCGCCAGTAAACCAGTCGATTGTGACCCCCTGCGATCCGTCGCGGTTGCTGCAGAACGGCGAAGCCACTGGCAGCCACTTGTTGATGTGACACCCGACGGCGTACGCCACCTCGTTTTGGCCCCCAGCTTCCTTCACGGCCCGGTTGATGCTCTCGAGCGGGAGGGTGGTGTAGTAAGGGTTGAGGCTGGCACTGCCACCGCCACCGGCAATGGCGCGGTTGGCATTGGGACCGATGATGGCCAGTGTGGTCGTCCGCGGGTTGATGGGCAGAATCGACGTTTCGTTCTTGAGCAGCGTAAGGCCCTGAGCACCGGCTTCACGGATCAGCTCGCGGGTCTCTGCGCGGTTGTCTTCGCGCTCGGGAAGCTCTTCTGACAGATCGTTGCCCTTGACGCGTGTTATGAGGGTGAGCGCATTTTCTGTCGCTCGATCGATATCCTCAACGGTAAGGCTGCCGTCCTCAACTGCCTTGAGTGCCTTTTCGAATCGCCATTTTGTAGAGAAGGGGAATTCGATATCACAGCCGGCCTTGAGAGTCTCAACAGTCGAGTTCAAACCATCCCAATCAGATATCACCGTCCTACCTCTTGGTTAGCAATAATGGCTTTAAAAACAAGTATATGTTGTGACTGAGCCTTACCCGTCAAATCCCCACTCGCCGCGTAGGATTTCAATCAGTGTGTGGCGGTTCATATCCGCGTGGACACCGTTGACCAGATTATAAGAGGACATGACAGCCCAAGGCGAAGCCTCGCGGACCGCAATCTCAAACGGACGAAGGTAAAGCTCACGCAGGGACCGTTCTGGTACCACGGAATTTACCGTGTTGCGCTCTGTTTCTTGCTCATTGGCGACGAAGTCTATTTAATACCGTTAGTTGACAAAAAATCATGATTGTCGTAAACGCCTCACAAAACAATTGTCAAAAGAAGTATGGTAAACAACATACGCTTGATGGCTGCAGCCACCCCCTTTTGTTGCAGGCCGCGGATGTACTGAGCGGCAAGCTTTCCTGTCAAGAGCGGGTCCTCGGAGAAAGACTCAAAATTTCTGCCGCCAAGGGGGTGGCGATGCAGGCATATGGTCGGGCCCAACAAGATGTTGGCAGATCTGGCTTTCGTCTCATCGCCCAAGTGTTGGCCAACACTAAACAAGAGGTCTTTGTTCCATGTTGCAGCCAGTGAGATGCCGCAGGGGAACAAAGCGGCCTAAAATCTCGTCAGTATAAGTTACTCATATATTCACACAGAAAGACACAAATTTTATGAAAAGTGTACCTTGGTTCCGCCGACAAAAGTACTGCCACGAGCTCCGTTCGGGCCATCTGTGGTCTTAGCGGCCGGGATTCCCTTGGCCGGGATGGCCTTTGTGCGCCAAAAGTCGGCAGCTGTGAGAAGCGAGACCTGTCAGGGATATACGTTAGTCATAAAGTCCATGTAAAGCAGCGACAAGAGGCTTGAAAATTCCCCCCCTGGCTTGACATGCTTTTTCGTCCAGTGTCAACGTTGCCAGCTTCTTCCGGGCTGTTTGGCGAGCATCGTTCAGTTGCTCACTGGGCGTGAAGGGGCTATTTGGCGGTGAGATCTCCGTATCTGGTGTGATGCTCGGGTCGGCACTACCCATGGGCGAGGTGGTGGCGTCGATGCCGCTATCGGAGTCGACCTCCCCCGAAGAAATAGGCTGCATGGCAGGCATGGTATTGGTTGTTGTAATGTAGCGTATGATTTCGAAAATTGTTAAGAAAAAAGGGCATAAATATCAAAAACACCAAGTTGTTCGAAAAGATATGGGTTTTCTCGGGCTCTGAAAAATAAAGGCAAAACTATATAAACCACGAGAGCGGGAAAGGCCAGGCCGCAGAGTCGAAGGCAAGAGGGGGGGTTGTTTTTTATAAGGCGACGAGGTATGGCGAGACAAGGCAGAGCAAGGCACGGCACGTCTGAACTGCAGGCCTGATTGCCAACAGCAGGATATGTCGTGCAGTGTAGACTTGTTTGGGACCGGATCGAGGTGGCTGCAGGGTGAGCACGGGACGTGCTTTCGATTTTGTCGACTTTGTTCGTTGGTTCTTGGTCTGTCAAAAAGAATCGGCCGTCTCTTATACAAGTATATGCTCAAGTCGTTTGGTCCAAATCACCGATGGGGAAGTCACAGCGGTGCTCGAGCTTGTACCGGTCGACATTTACCCGTTGAAAATAAGGGAAAAAGATAATAAGACACCGATCCGCAGGCGCTTGTGCAACTAGATGCTGTAGAATAGACGAAGCGAGGCGAAGAAGAGAATAGGCAGAGGAGCATAGACAGTCGGTTCCTTTGCTAGCATAACGATAGGAATGGAGACGGGGCGTGCAAGGCCGGAACCAGGCGCCGCCCTGGCAGAATATCGGGTATACTTCGAGGGGAGGACGCGGATGGGAGTGGAGGAACTCTGAGGCGGTGACTGGGACGAGGAGAAGAGAAACAGATGGTTTGTGAACTAAAATGAAGCAAAAGAATACCAACTAAAAATCAAACAAGAGTAAACAAGATCCAAAAAGGGGATTTCAGGAGGTGGAAAACAAGCCCAGTCAACAGAAGGCAGTGTCTTCATAAATATAAACCGGTTTGCTGGGCGTGTTGAAGAAAAGCTGTATTTGGTAGTGTGTCCAGCTTGGAGTACTACCGGCAAGCCGCCGAACATGAGAGAGACTTTAGAATCCTTGCCTAGGCGATGTAGCACACTTTCGAGTGCTGCCACGTCTTGTCTCTCTCATTCCAGTTTCGTACTGGTTTTTTCTTGGGCAGCAACATCATCGTTGTGGGCTTCACCCCGTCCAGGCGAGCACAGTCGGTAGGGACGGACCGTATGAGCGCCATAGCCTCTGGCTTTGTTTAAGGCGGGCTGGTATATCAGCAAAATGCAAGCTAGGAGCGAAACAATTTAGCTCGGGTGGGGGTAGAATAGCCCAAGTCGTGGAGCAACTTCCGTCAGTGTTTGTTTTACAGGTCGGTTGCACGCCATTGTCGTCTTACTGTTGCTTTCGTCCTGGCACACGGCGAGGCCAAGGTTGGAAAACCGCACGACATTGGCGAGTCCGGGGGTCCGCAGTGGGCACAAAGTGACCCATCTGTCGTGGGCGGATAAATCTTGAAAGACAGATAGAGACAAAGAAACGCAAAACAACAGGCGAAGAGGAGCAAGACCAGATGTGGGAAACCGCCATGGCGGACAGTGGGGTGGTTTCGAATGGTGTGCACCAATACCCAAGAAACGGGGCAAATGTTTGGTGAGAATTAGGGCGGTTTGCTCGGAACAAGGTTAGACTTGCCCCTGGTCGGTGCGGCGGCGGCGGACTTGGTTCCTTGGTTCCCGAATGCAAACGTGGAGCATTGGGACTGTGCGAGCAAGAAGCAAAGAGGCACTGGCAGCGGCTCCGTTCAACGCTTGTCGATGGCGCAGCAAACGAACGTCAGTCCTCACATCTTTGCACTAGCAGGCATATCGCCATAAAACAACCGTCTTTTGACGATCTCTGCATGAGACACGGAAATTCCGCCTCTCTTGCTGGAAAACACCTGTTGGTAAGCCGCGCGGGAGTTGCAAAGACGGTGAAGGCCGGCTGGCAGGTGCAGCGATGCACACAGATACGCAGCCCGTGTCGGCCACTGCCTTCTGCCAGCCGCTGCAAGTGAGCTGGTGTGTCACCATAAAGAAACCAAGAAGAAATCTGAGCTGCAAACGAACGGCACGCCGCTTTGTCTAGCTCGGGCAGCACGTCCCACAGAGCGTCCGACAGCGTCAGTCGGCGAGTATGGGGAACAAGTCTTTTGCCCATGAGGCTGTGGGGAGCCACCAATTCTCCAACTGGCCTCCGCAGAACTTCTGAAAAGAATACGGGATATTAGTCTCCATTTTACCAACAAAGCGGATGCTCTTCTCTTTTTTGGAGTTCACTGTATCCATAGTAGGAGGGGAACTCGGGGGAGTGCACTCACCACGAGGCAAACCCGGGGAAAGGGTCACCAGAAAAGGAAACGAAACCGTGCTCCATAAATCTTTCGTTGTGAGCCCCGTTCCAAGTGCCAGTGAAAACGTGAGAAAGGCCTGTTGGAGAGCCCGAGTCTTGCTTCTGGAAGCATGTTCAGGCGGTTTGGCGGGCCGGGATCCCTGCAACGGACGGGGCCCGCCAACGGACTATTGGCTCGGCTGGCCGTAATACCCCGAGCTAATCCTTTGTGCGAGTTTAAATTGAAGGTGCATGACGAGAGCACAACGGACGAGACGGATTCTTCTCCATAACTTTCGGATGGTCAGCGGTGGCAAGGCTCAGAGCTGGGTGAGCTGGGCTTTTGGTCTGAACAAATAAAGTGGATTGGTTGACGTTCGTTGCACCCTTTATTTGCATATCATTCGCTGCCCATTCCCAGCTTAATCATCGTTGGCACGCCGCATGTTGCACGCCGCAATGCACCCTGTCTCGCCTGTCTCCGAATGCTCCGTTGTCGTATTATTCGAGAATCGAGGTCGGAGAGAATAGTAATGATGTGCATCTCAATCCTGCAACCAGGCATACTGCTCCCCCTTCTCCCAGCGCCCGGCATCACTGCATCTGGCACGGCCATCGTTTCAACGCAAACCGGCGATTTGCAAAGCAATATGCTCCGTACTTGCCAGCTAGAAGCTGCAGCAGGGTTCTAGACGTTCCGTGGCTCTGCCGGCGAGAAATGACTGTCGATCGGCACCAGTCAACCTCGTGGGAATGGCACGTCAAGACAGGCTGCAGACATGCACGCACCCAAGACTAGCATCGCTCGCTCTCGCGTCTTGCTTGGCCACAGAGGAACATGGCAAACATTGTTCCACTTTGTGCAGCAAGCGGCGCCAAGGCCGGTTATCAATCCTTGCCCAGGGGACGACGCAGACTTGTTGTCATTGGATTTGCCTTGGTAGATCGTGTTAGCTGGTGGTCGCGAAAGAGGGTGCACAACAACAGGGTAAGATTGTGCGAAGTACAACGTACTCAGTGTGTCCTTGCGACTAGAAAAGGCAATCTGTGCTGATCGATGTGGTCGTCCTCGGCAATGGTATTCGAAATGGAGCTCAGAGATAGGAGAGATGGTTTGAGGATGGATCGTGAGTGGGTGGCTAGTGGCGACGACACGTAGATGACGTGCCATATGAAGGATAGAGCGCACTTTGCACTTTCCTCCTATTATTTTCTCACAACTCGCTCCTTCCCAAAGCCGGTCGTGGTTGTTGATGCCATTTCCAGATAGAAGGAAGGCGCGTTCAGGTGGCACAGAAGGACCGTCCAAACATCAACGACAAGCATGCCTTCCTAATTCGGAATAAGAACTCAACCCTAAGAGCAAGTTTCGCACTCTTTTGATTAAAAAAACCAATCTCCGTGTCTTTTACATAAAGTCTCCGACAGGACACCCATTTGCAGAAATACCGATATCTCCTTGCAATCCGCGGCATTGCCAGCACGATACAGGATTCGACGGCGCGGTGCTCCTCTTGTTCAGCCTCCACCTCATCGGCTACGATAGCACCTTCCGCTCCTCGCACGTCGCCTTTGATCACATGGAAACGATAGACAGCAACCTTATCTGGGCCTGACCGGGATTCTGCCGAGTCCGCCGGCCGGTGGATGCAAGGCCAAGTACAGGAAACGAGGCACGAAACGTGCACGAGGCACACGGCCACGCCAGAGTGCAACACTGAAGGTCGATCGCCGGTCCTGCTATCCGGCAGGCCAAGTAGGCTGGCAAGCGGAGCGCGATTACAGTACAGGCAAAGCTGAGAACCCACAAAAAAACAGGCAGGACGCTGGCCAAGAGCGGATAGCGACACACAGAAGAGGGATGGTGGAGTTCATGGGCAGCGATGGTCATCGCCCGGACAAAAACACCTCCAACGCCGGCGGAGCGGGGATCCGGACGTTTCCAGTGGTTTGTCATCGCCCAGTGGTGGTTTTCCCGACTCAGAGTGCACTTCTGTATCTGAAAACCGGTCCGGCTCCCACTCAGGGGGCGCTGTCTCTGTGGGGCTTGTTGTCATGACGCCTTGTCCAGAACGACGTTGGGCTGGCTGGGCCGGCTCGGCCGGACAAAGTTCTTATATATAAGGCTCCCCAGGACGCCAGATTTTTAGAGTTCTTATTTGACCAGATGAGAGCGCTCGAGATCTCGATCGATTAGTGCTGGCGCGAGGCCGTCACTAAGCGCGTATTATTCAAAATATCGTCGTTCGTTGCTGATAAACAAGCCAAGTTTTTATCACCATGCACTACATGCAACACGTTATCAATATCACGTCAAGCTAGACATAACATTTGCTCTACATACAAAGGGTAAGGGACATTGACTCACACACAGCTGCTCGCCCTAAAACAGGACGCCTTCGCAAAATAAGAATGTCCAACAAGCATATCCAACCCGCACAGGCTCCAAGTCCATCTCGGTCCCGTCAATGGTAGAGTTGGCCGGGTGTAGAATGGCGTGCGAGACAGGACACCGGAGGTGACCGGCGTCTACTCTATCTTTTGCAATAGGGTCCCGCCCAAGTGGCGCGTGATCGTGTTGCATCCCACGTTGAGCAATCTACAAAGTGGTCTTGGGGTCTTGGCTCTTGCTGCACGTCATATGGAAGAAAAAGGAACAGGGCAAAGAAGGCTGAAGAAGGACGGCCCGGATACAGAGCCAGGGATCGAGTGGGACGAGGTCTGTGTGAGGTTTAAGGTGAGGGGCAGTTCATATAAGACCTCTTAAAACTATTTGAAAGCCTTGTTTAAACTATAGCACGTACCACGTGCGAGCAATTTATTTTCCGCCGTATGAGGTATCCCTGACAAGTGATGACTGGGTATTATTCGGAAAACGCCAAACACGGCTGGCTGTGGGAGAGTAATATGCATCGAGGCCGGGCAGATGCACATGTCCCTCCCCTTTATCTCGCTTGTTGTGTTTCCCCTCTTCACCCTAGGACACCACGAATTAATCCCAAACGTGTGTAAAGGCCCGTCGGAGATGCACATGTATGAAGCGAGGAAGGTTGACGGCAGTTGGGGGATGTATGTTCTACTTTTGCGCATTGCCCTGTCTATCAAACTTAGCAGCCCGATCGCTCCACAGCCAGTCGTACCTGAGAGAAGCAAGGTACGGTAAAATCTGTGCTACAAAAAGCTTGGATGAGACAGACTCATAATTTGTGGCTGGTTGGTGTCGTACAACGTGCAGAACATGCAGCTACGGAGATGCTGGTGGTATCACCAGAATTGATACGGGCTTGCCAAGTTTGATAGTCTGCTATCAGCACGTCAGCCACTGGGTTATGTGAATTAACTACTGTAAGAATGGAGTAATACGACGTATCTGAATGAATATTGTCCATTTCTCTGGATCAACGTCACCAAAAAGAAAGTTGTGAATCCCATCGCCTCGTACTCGTGAGTTTATCGACCCCGGTTACAGATGCTGCTAAAAAACGAATAAAAAATAGAAAAGGAAAAAGACGTTAAAAACAAAGAAAGGAACCACCGTCTTCTCAAACACCGAGTCCTCATATCCCCATATCTCACTTTCCTAGGCATTCTCCGTCACCCCCGGCCTGGGTCGGATAGTTTCCGGAGGAGTGGTATGGCGCCACAAACGCGCAGACGTTGAAAGACACGCCGCCTCCTACAAAGTCCCTTGGGTGTGAGGTAGTCGTCGACATACCATGTCCCAGTGCTCGCAGTGTGTCCCAACGCACGCGTCATCCGACGGACGGGTGCTTGCTCCGAAGCACACCTCCCGGACGTAAGATGCGAGGCCCCACGACCTGCGGAGATCCGATGTCGCTCGACCGAGCAAACATACTTGTACAGGCGCAAGTAGAGGCTCGGAGACAAACAAGACAAACAAGAGTGAAGCAATTCGATTCTTGTGTCGTTTGTCTCGCCTTCAATCTGGTCCGTGTTTTTTTTTTTTCACAACGCGTCTGTCGTCCGGCCGTGTTTTCCGGGGGTTTCAATGCGTTTTTCAACAGTCTTTTTCCATGTTCGGCGCCGAAAGAAACAACGCTAGCAGAACGCCACAAGTCGCCAGGAAACTTTCCCATTGTCTCGTCTGCGCAAAGCTGCCGTTTACTGGGACCCATCTCCCTGTAGTTTTCGATATTTTTTACATGCACATCCCGCCGTCTGCTTCTTCTTCTTTATAGTGCCTGGTCGATCCTCGTACGACGGGGCTCTGGCAGGCACATACGTCGTAGCAAGAATGCAAAGCGCGTCTTTGTCTGCCTGTCGATGAATAATTAGAGGAAGAAAAGAGAAAAAGAAAAGAGAGCTCAAAAACCAAGAAAATAGAGCAGTGCCTGCCCTCGCGGTCCTTAAGTTGCTCCTGCCTTCATAGCGTTCAATGGCGATTAGTCATTTCGACGTAGGCACCTTCCTTGCCTTTTTCGCGCCCAGACACATGCTTGCAGCTCGCCTTCGCAGCATATCTCCGTGGATTTTGCGATAAGATAGCTACTGTAAAAGTGGCCTCGCGGCGCGATACGACGACAATCGCCCACCGGCTGCCTGGCTGGGCCTGGCCTAATCACCAATGTTCCCCACTATTCGCCCCCGAATTCCCTCTCGCCCCTTCAGAGCTCCTCCCAAAATACAGCTGGCGTTCGTCGTTGCGAGGCCCTTCCCTCCCGATCGACAGCGAAGTACGGAGTAAAATTAGTGTACTTTTGTACGGAAAGAGCGACCCAGAAGCCCAGAAATCAAAAGTGTCGTTCGAAAAACACTCCCTTCTCTCGGGCGAGCGCTCCTTTTGCCTTCTTTTCGTTTCCTTCTTTTCCCTCGCATTGGTCTTGTCTTTTCGTATTAGAAAATTTCTTCTCAATTCTGTCCACAGGTTGTCCCCGTTTGTTCCCTTTTTATCGACGATTCTGTGCGCGTTCAGCTCGCCCTGAGACGCCTCTTAATTACGAACGGCGCATTCCGTGCAGAAGGCGCAACCCTTTGTCACCCGATCGCCCCTTCCACTAATTTTTCCTACCGCTGCTGCCCTCGCTACCTCATTCCTCCCTCCTACCAAGCCTGCAGCAGGCGATCCCTTTTTGGCGCCATTGACGTGATTAAATATACTTTTGCCTCTCTTCCCTCCTACGAACCTTAATCTTTTTGCATCTATTTCTCGAATTTCCCTCCGCCCTTTGGACGCCGTCGACGCTCTTTCGACAACAACTTTAACCTCACCTTTTCTTCTTCTTTTTTCTCACGGCTGTCAGACCACCCCGATCCCGCTTTCCGCCATAGATTACGCGCGCGTTCCCCTTTCCTGCAGGAGGCTTTGACCACCCAAAACAGCTTTACCCGAATTTTTTGGAGAAAAAAACGTCATCCCCGACCAAACGCAACCTCGCTCGCAATCGCCATCCTGTGCAGTCAGCACATCGTCGCCATCTCGTCGCCCGCGCCCGCGCGCGACTTTCCTCTTTGCCTCGTCTCTCGCGCCCTCCCCTGTATGCTGGCCTAGTCGCCACCCACCGCCAAAATGAAGGGCTGGTCGAAGACGACGCGCATTGGCGTCATGATGGCGCTCGATACCGTCTTCCTCGCCATCGAGCTGGGCGTCGGCTATTACGTCTCGAGTTTGGCCCTGATCGCAGATGCCTTCCACATGGTACGCGCCGGTTGCCATCGGTGTCGCGTTCCATCCCCCCTGTTCCCACATGCTAACCTGGACGCAGCTCAACGACATCATCTCTCTCGCCGTCGGTCTCTGGGCCGTCAACCTCGCCCGTAAAGAGTCAAACGACCGCTACTCCTACGGTGTACGTTTTCCCTTTTCTTGTTGTCCTTTGAATTTATTTGCCTTGCATCCCCCTAACACGTCCCTTTAGTGGCTTCGCGCCGAAATTCTTGGTGCCTTCTTCAACGCGACTTTCCTGATCGGCCTCTGCGTCACCATCGTCCTCGAGGCTATCCAGCGCTTCTTCGACCCGCCAAACATCAGCAACCCCGAGATCGTGCTTATTGTTGGCTGCTTCGGCCTCGCCTCCAACCTGGTTGGCTTCTGGGTGCTCGGCGGCCACGGCCACTCGCACGGCCCCGGCGGCGATCTTGAGGCCGGCCACAACCACGACCACGGCCACGCTCACGGCGAACACAGCCACTCGCACGACGAGCATGGCCAGGAGGACGGCGTCGTTGACGCTGCCGACGACGTGGACAGCTGCCCCGACGAGGACGAGGAGGCCAACGAAGAAGCCACACCCCTGAGCCCCGACACGCGGCGTATCGCCTTCTCGGGCCTCAACCACGGCCACGAACGCTCCAACAGCCGCGGATCGGCGCGCTCGAGAGGCACCGCTGGCGTGCGCGGCCGCGCCAACAGTGGACGCCGCATCAAGACCACCATCAACGACATCAGCATCCACCCCGCTAGCTTCCGCAACGACATCCGCGAGATTATCGCCGCGAGCCAGATCCGGAACGTCGAAGAGGACGAGGTGGACTCGGACGACACCACCACCTTTGGTGACGGCACCCCCGCCAACGCCGACGGTGCTGCCAACGGTTCCACGGCTACGGAGCGGACGCCCCTGATTGGAGGTGATAGGCCCAGCTCCAGCGGCAAGAAGAGCTCCGGCAAGTATGGCGGAGCCGCTTCTCCAGGCCACGACCACGATGGACACGACCACAACGGTGCACACAGCCACAACGACAACCACGCACACACTCACCACCACGCTCGCCGCCGCGATTCGCACGGCGGCCACCACCATAACGAGCCGCGCGACCCGAGCAAGGCGGGCGGTCACAGCCACGGCGACATGGGCATGAACGCCATGGTTCTCCACGTCATCGGCGACGCCCTGGGCAACATTGGCGTCATTGTCACCGCCCTGATTATCTGGAAGACCAACTGGGCCTACCGCATGTACGCGGACCCGGTCGTGTCGCTCTTTATCACGCTCATCATTCTCAAGTCCGCCATCCCCCTGACCAAGGCCACCTCCAAGATCCTCCTACAGGCCACGCCCGACCACATCAACATCAACGATATCCGCGAAGACATCCAGGACCTCGAGGGCATCCTCAGCTGCCACCACATTCACGTGTGGCAGCTGTCTGACACCCAGATTGTCGCCTCGCTGCACATTGAGGTCGCCTTCCCCATCTCCGACCACGGCGGCGAGCGCTACATGGGCCTGGCCCGCCGCGTGCGCAAGTGCCTGCACGGCTACGGCATCCACAGCGCCACGATCCAGCCCGAGTTTAGGGTCGGTCTGGGTGACGACCACGCCGGTGACCACGCCGTCTTTGGCGACAGCCTGCCCACGACCGCGCCCGCGTCCGCAACGACTTTCACGACGCCCGCCACAGCGACCTCGTCCACGGCCAAGGCGGCCGGCATCGATGTTGCCGCCGGCGGCCCCAGTTGCCTGTTAGACTGCGTGGACGACTGTGTGGGCCAGGGTTGCTGCTCCATCGCGTCGCGCACGGGATCCCGAACGGGTTCTCCTCCGGGCAGCAGCGGAAACAGCGAGCACGGCGGCCACTCGCACTCGCACTAATATACCCTCACTCTCTTTTTATTTTTGCAATCGTCCATTAGGATACCGTTACCAGAATTTTTTTTCATTATTGTTCTCTTTTCTTTGGCTTAGAGTAGTATTTTCTTTTGTCTCACTACTACAAAAACTTAACTGTACATGGTACAGTTTTCTTTTGTCTCGATTTTCCTGGGTTGCATTTTTGTACTCGGCGTTTGAAGCTTCATGGCGTTTTCTCTATTCTTCTTTGTTGGTTCGAGTCGGTCTCCTAAAGACGGCGCCCGTTCACAGTATAATTTCTTGTTTCTATTTTCATATCTCCTGGATATAAAACGATGGTGACCGAGACTGTCTTTGATTCTCAGCGCTGTTTGGATCATATACATGATCTGAGAAGAGTGCGGTACATATGTGATAATAGTAAATAATAATTCGAAATTAACTACTTTGGGAAAACTGAACAGGCTCGCTCGCTTCTGACTAAATCAAGCCTTTTAGCGTTGACAAAGACACAGAACAAACAAACATAGCAAAAGAGAGAGAAGCCGGAACCTCCCCTCTAGTGGTATCATTTTGGGGGGTATATCTGTAGGGTGGGTTCTCAAGCAAATTAAGAAAAAGAGACAAAAAGAGGTGCCTAAGACCTCAAAAATAAACAACAGAAAATAAATAAACAACAACCAATGACAAAACGGCAAGAAATGAAACGCATAAAACAAACGGAAACATAAAAGGCCAAAAGATTGCGTGACATAAAGGAAAGCGAGCGACGAGTGAACCGGCCAGGCAGAAGATTTTTTAACAAAGGGAAATTCAAGAGAGATCAAATGTAAGATCCAAGAAGGATGTTACACGCTAGGGTGCAAAAATTCGAGTCTCAGATGGTGGGGGGTGAGTATGAAAGTGAATAGGGTCGAGTAGATGGGAATTAACGACGGATGGGAGGGGGAGCCCGGGCGCCGGGGGGCGAGACACCCTCCATGTTGCCAGTCAGCTCAGCCACGCGAGCCTTGATACGAGCAACACGCGATTCAATAGCTAGTTGTAATGTTAGTATTTAACGTTCAACCAGTACAGGGATTATTTTATCCGAAATGGGCAACTTACTCTCTTCACCACTGGTGTCACCATCAATATCGACAGGCTTGCTGCTGTACTCCCTCCGCGGAGGCTCTTCCGCCTGGCGCTGGGCAGCACGGTCCGCAGCGTTCTTCCGGATCTGGGCCCAGCGGTCCACGGCGGGGACCGCAGGAGAAGGCGACGCTTCCGTGATGGGTGCGGGGGCAATGGGACCCGGAGAGACGGGCGACCGCTGGCGGGCGATGGGAGGAGGAACCGCCTCGTCAGCCTCATTGTCGGAGTCATCAGGGACAAAGGCCGGCTGGTCCGTCAGAGGACCCTGGTCGAACCGGGAGAACTCCTTGGCAGCGTCCTGGGCTTCAGCAGTGCCAACACGCGAAAGCGAATCGTTAGACGTCGCGTAGATGGGCTCGGGAACGGTCGGGGTTCTCGGAGGCTCCACCGGCTGCTCATTCTGCACAGGAGGAACCGGCACCGTAACTGGCGCGGGGGCAGGGGCCGGAGCAGGGACCGCCACGGGGGCGACAGGGGCCGCCGACACCGGGGGAGCAGGAGCGGCCTTAGGAGCGGCTGGGGGGGCAGTTGGCGCGATTGATGCCGGCTTCTGGACTGGGGCAGCCGGGGCCAGTGCGGCCTTGGAAGCGGCTCCCGAACGAGACTTGTTCGCATCAGCAGCAAGCAGAGCGTTCACACCAGCAGCAGCGTTATCGGGCAGCTTGGATTGGCGGTTCTTGCGGCCGAAAAGCTTCCGCAGGCCACCAGAGGACGACGACGGGGGAAGCGATGCCTTCTCTTCCTTGCCGTCCTTGTGGAGCTTCTTCGCAGCCTTCTTGCTGTCGGGGCTGGTCTCAACAGCGGGCGCCGGGGGCACAACGGCCGAACGCGTGGCATTTAGGCTAGCCTGGTTGTCCTTGGGAGGAACTGGGGGCGACGTGCGCCCAGACTCCTCCTGGCGCTCAGCGGGGTGAATGCTCGTAGGAGAGTCAGCCACTCTAACTGCTTTCTCTGACAGATCCAGCGAGTCTTCGTTGCGAGCCGGGGCAGGCAGGATAGCAAGACTCGCCGATGGGTTCACTGGGGCAGCAGCCGCGACCAGTGCCGGTGCCGGTGCCGGTGCAGGTGGCACAGTCGGCTGTGTTGAAGCGGCCGGAGGTGCAACGGGCTTCCTTGTTCTTTCTGTGGCAGGGAGCGACTTCTCATGGCCGTTAGTCGAAGAATGGATACCGTTAAGGTGGACGGCCGGTGTTGACATCGATGCAGGGTTGCCACGGCCAGCGTTGGCGTTGGACAGGTAAGCGTCGCGGATGGCTTCCTTGTCGTACTTGCTGGCCCATTTCATAGCCGATGAGGCTTCAGAGGCAATGACAGGCTGAATTGTCATAATGCTGGTCGTCTTCTCGGCCGAAGCATTTTCGATGCGCCCGCGTTTTGCCAGAGCAGAGCCTGTTTGCTCCCTCTCCTCCATCCTCTGCCGCTCCTGCAGTCTCTGCGCTGCTGCCTGGATCTTGGCTTGCTGATCAGCGACAACGCTGGTCTTGCTAACACCAAGCGTGTTGCTCGGCGACAGGAGGCCGTGCTGGCTCCGGTCGAGCGCTTGCTTGCCAGTTGACTTGCTGCGAGAGATGCCCTTATTTCGGCGCGTCCAGCTGAAAAAGCCCTTCTTCTCAGCAATGTATGCGCCCGGATCGGGCTCAGCAGCCGCACCCTTTACGATCTCCTCCATCACCAGCCAACGGCCTGTCCGAATACGGGTTTCGATAACGGCGCATCTTCCGAATGTCGACTTCCGCTCTGGAGTCTCCTCAGGCGCCAAGCTTGTCATCCATACCCACCAGAACGAGTCATCCAAGTCGAAGCGGCTGATGCTGGCCAGCTCACCCGGCTCGAGCGTGCGCTCCGTCTCGAGGCGAGGACGGTGCGACTGGGAGCTCCGCTGGCGAATGTTCGTGTCGATCGGAGGAAGGACCTTGTCTGGCGGGAGCAGCATGTTTGTCGGACTGTTCGGACCGTCGTCAACAAAGCCAGACGATAGGAAGTCAGCCCACGAAGGTGTCGTCGGCCGGGCGAGTCCGTCGCCGCCCGAGGCGGGTGTGGTCCGCAGACCGCGGTTGCGCCGGTTCGCGAGATCCTTTGCGTTATCGTCCTCGTCGTCTTCCTCCTCCAAAACGCTGCCGAAGCCGATATCCTCGAAGCGCGACCAAGAAGCATCGCGTAGCGAAGTGGAGTGCTTGGAGCTCGAGACGGCCTGGGTCTGGTTTGCTGCCGAGATAGCCTTAAGAACTCTACGGCACTCATCGGTCAAGGCCTGGACGGGGTCCTCGTAGTCAGAGAACTCGCGCAGTGCGCGATCCTCGTCGCGGTACTGGAAATGACTGCCGCGGCGGAGTAGGGAGAAGGGTGTAGGGGACACTGTGTCGACAATCATGATAACCTTGTTGGTCGACGACTGGAGCAGGCTCGGCCGTTGGGGAGGGTACTCGGTTTCTTGCAGAAGCTTCTGAAGGGACATGGGGAGAATAGCAAAGCTGCCGATCCCCTGCTGTGGTGACAGGGAGCGAAGGTATGCGAAGAACAGGTGACTTGTGGCATCCGCAGCCTTGAGCCATTCCTTGTAACCACCCTCGAATCCATTGCCCGTATCGTTGTTCTCGAAAGCCCACCAGGACGCCATGCGCGAGAGTTTGCGACCACCGAAACCGTTGACCTTGCCGTGTGCGGCAATAGCCGACATCAGGTCGAAAAAGCTGAAGACGATGCTAGAGCGAGCATGGTTGTCCACGCTCAGGGGAATAAATGTCGTGAAAGAACTGTGCGCTCCGCGTGAGTCTATAAAATGTGAGAGATACGTTGTTAGTGGGAAGACGAGGGTCGCAGTTGAGGGGATCTTCGGGTTCAATGCGCACCTTGCTCGCCGATTTTGAAGAGCTCATAGGCATCCCAGCCAACAATGCCGCCCTGCAGACGACTCCAGCACCACTTGACAACACCAGAAAGAACCATTGGCTCGGTCATGCGCAGCTCCTGGAGCAGCAGCTCGCCGGAGAGGGGCGCATTCTGGTCGAAAAAGTGGCGGATGAAAGTGCGAACGGCACTGGGGTCGGACGTGGGCCGGAAGGGGAGCAGGAGGAACGGGATATCAAGCGCTGGAGAGACAAACGGGCAGTTGTTAGCGAAGCTATCACGAAATCAAGTAATTTATAAAAATAAATAAAAATAAAAAAAGCAAATAAAAACAAGCAAACGATGTAAGTCGGTCAAACAAAGAGGGAGCAAAAACGAACCTCTAGCCTTCAGCTCCTCTGTGCAGAGCCGTACCAGCTCATGGATCTCCTCCGGCTCAACGGTCTTCCGGGTGTAGGCATCCTCCCACCGGGGCTTGGCCGGCACCTGGCTGGCAAAGTCCTGGCCGGCGCCGTTCTTCTTGGACTTGACTTTGGTGGGGCCATCCTTGCCCTTGAGGCGCGAAAATATGCTGGGCATCTTTCCGTGCCGGTGGTACTTGTCGCCGTGCCCGTTTGTTGTTGTCGTTGCCCAGGACCAATTCAAAGTAATTCGGAACGTCGCAAACGAAGGAGGTCAAGGGGAGGGCGGAAGGGAGAGAGAGGACGGAGGGGAGCGGAGCGGCGGACGAAGGGTCAGGGCGAATGCGAAGCCAGGGTTCACAGTCGGAGAGAAAAAGGGTCGAGGTGGTAGCAATACGTCGTCGATATAAAAAATAAAGGGGGACCGACATCAGACGAGGGGAGGTTAAAGGCAAAATAGAGGTGGAAGAGGAAAGAAAAGTGTGTCAAAGTGAGGCAGAAGGCAGGCCCAAGGCAAACAGGAGAGAAAAAGGGGGTGGGATAGGCAAAAAAGGAAGGGACGGGACATTTGATGCGCGGCGGAGGGTAGGAGCGACGGGATAAGAGACGATGGGAAAGAGCAAGGCTCTTTTTACTTTTGTCGACTCGCTCTTTCCCTTTTTCTGTGTCTGCTGCCACTCTACTTTACTAGCTGCGTGTTTTCATTCAGGGGGAGCGCCAAATGGGGAAGGGGGGATGGGCAAGGGTTGACCTGCTTTGGCCTTGCATTAGGTGGGCGAGACATGGGGGTAAAAAGAGGAACACAGCAAAGATGGAAAGAGCGATGGGGGAGGGCAGCCGGCCGGCGCAAAAGGGGAAAAATTAAAGGGGGCAGGGGTGTGTGCGCAGTAAACAGAAGGTGCAGAGCAGGTGTGTTTGAGCGTACGTAGTAAATAAGTGCACACTTGGGCCTGGTTGGGCCCATCTTGCCCCAAGCCGGTAGTGATTTGCAGGGAAGGAACCTTTCAAGACATGCTCTGTCGGGTTTGGTCCAGGCCTTGGCAGGTGCGGCCAGCACAGAAGCAGAGAAGGTGCTGACCCAGACAGCCCAGACAGCCCAGACAGCCCAGTTGTGCATGACAGCATGGAAGTTCTTGCGAACAGGAAAAGTGCTCGCAGCTGGCTGGACGAGGAAGGAGCGCGGCGGTCAAATTGGGGCGTTTTAGAGTGCCGCATCGACGGTCTCCATTCGTTGAATTGGACGGAGTCGTCCGTAGTCTCACAGCTTTTGGCAAAGACCACACACGATTTGTTCACACAGCACGCACCACGACGTATCAATTGGCAGCTTGATGTCCAAGGCTAGCTCCAACGGGCTGGTCTGTCGGCATTCGCTTCCATTGTTTCGTTTCCCTGTCTTCGACCGATTGCCTCACAGAGAGAGCACGAATACGGTCGATTGCGCCCGATGCCGACAAGAGACGAGCGCCATTGGATAACGGAACGCGGAAGAGGTACCAGAACGACAGCAGGCGGCAGACACGGCAGAGACGAAACGGCGTGAGATGGCCGTGGAAAAGAAAGAAGAACAGAGCGGGGAGCGCCGAGAAAACGGTGGGGAGTTAAATTGGAGGAGCAAAGGTACGACACCCACGACCCTGATCCCACGTTTTTCTGGCCATTGCTTGCTCTGCTGACACTCGCTCTTGTTCGTTTTCTGACACTCGTCTGTTTCCTCAGCAGGTCGCATGCCATTGTATGGCCAGCACTCGCCAGTCGTCCTACCTAAGAGATGGAGAATTCGTTTCGAGCGGCTCTCCTGCATCGCGAGCAAGAACGAGAGCCAACAAGAGCCAACAACAAATGGCTAGCAGCGCGCGAGCGCGTCGGATGGCACTACTCCGTAATTTAAACGAAAGTCGAATAACCATAGCGCCTCTTCGCCCCGACCAACATTTAGTCTTCCCTTGCATCTTATCTTAATACGGGCAAGACAAAAAAAAGCACAGGATCGAGCCTGGACAAGCAGTAGCGGGAAACGCCAGTGGGGTCAAGGGCGGGACAGGGCGAGACGGCGTGTTTTAGGGCCACCGTTAGAAATCCAACCGCAGGCTCGTTGTTTCGAGACGGGATGACAGCGGGGTGCGAGTCCGGAGTACGATCTGTACGGTCGAAGAGTCGAAAAGACGACGAGACGAAGAGGCGAGAAGTGTTTGTGTACTGCGTGTGGCGAAGACACCTTCTTTGTGTGGCTGTGACTGCCATCGACGCTGTTGTCGGCATTCTCGTTGTTTGGCTTTGATCTGATCCACTCACCTGGCAAGGGCCTTGCTGCCCGCGGCCCTGCATACGACGCATCTTACCAAACGGTGGCATGCGTCCAGCACGGGCCAGCAGCGGCGTGCAGGCCATCTTGAGATCTACGGAACAGACGAGGACTGTCCAGCGTCGCATTGGGTCAACGGCACTCTTCTTATTCCCTACGATATTTCTGGCATCCCGGGCATTTCACGAACCACTCCATGCAGGTATTGTCCAGTACGCCGAAGAGACTAACGACGAGGCCAAACCAAGCCGTGGCGGAGGCGTACGAATCCAAGCATCGTATGGAATGCATCGGATCGCCAGAGTTATTCCACCGCTCCATGGTCGTATTCTTGTCTCACCAGTCACCAGCTCTCTGCCCTCTCTCAGCCTCAGCTCGTACACACCGCACATCCGGAGCTGTAAGGAGAAGGGAGCTTGTGAAAGCATGCATAGCTAGCCTTTCCAGCTGCCGAGTGGTACAGCTGAGCCGGCTCACCGTTTTTTGCGTTTTTCCTTTCTTTTTTTTCTCTGTGTCTTCTCTTTTCTACCTCATGCGCTGTTTGTTACGTTTCCTAGGGCGGCCCTCGTGCCGCCGCCAATGAGAGGTCTCCGCATGCATGCAGACACCACTACCGGGGCGGATGCAGGGAAAAAGGTGGTATTTCTCCTGGGGTGACCGGGGGTGGCTTGCCAGCATGGCAAGGCCCAGCCCGGCCAGGTTTAGTCCGGGCCAGCTGTTTGCCAACGCAGCAAAAGTATGAGCTGGCAGACGATGCAAAAAATAAGTTTGCGTTGCGTCTTTAAAGAAGCGCAGAGCTCGGGCGTTTTCCACCATCGGGCAAGCCACGGCGACGAATTGCAGAACGCTTCTTTTTTATGCTGTGACAGGTGAGCTATCTTCGGATTGATGCCTCTTCCTATCTTGATAACCTCCTTTAGGCACGGTCCCTTGTTTGGAGTGTTGCACACATTTGCACATTCTGCAGGGCGCATCTGGCCATATTGAATATTTTCGTGTTGTCTTACAGGCAACCCGGAATATTGACGCCAGCCTTCCAAGGCCAAGGGGAAGGCAAGCAACGGTGGGCACAGGTAGCCAGGACGACATACTTCCTGTCAAGATAGTGGCCATATCCACAACCGAGATGATGTAGAAGGACAAGCCACAGCCTTCTGTCAATAAAGCTTGGGCACCATCGCCTTGCACAGCACTACCCCGACCGATACGCAGCAAAGACCGCCGATGTGCTGTTCGAAGGATTCCTTGAGGTTAATCTGTGTGAATCCCGGGCCTCTGGGTCGTAGAAACAATTTAATACAAGTAGATTGGTGCCCGACAAGCTTCGCGGTGCGGGCAAAAAAATACCTCCTCACAATCTATTTTACCCGAGACGTGGGGAGAAAACGACATGGACGTCAGCAGGCTGCAGAAGAGCAGGTGAGATGTATCTTACGTGAGTGGGCCGAGAGGCTTCGTCTTCGTCCTGCGTTCTACTTTGTGTCTCACACATAGAAACACAAGACGGAAAAGAAAGACAAGAAAGAAAAGAAAAAAGAGGCGCGGCGACGGGAGCAAGAAAGAGGAACATCCCGCGCGGTGCGAATTCCGAAACACTTTTTGCGGCGGTTGATTCGTTGCTTATGCGGGACGATGCCTTGCCAGACGAACGAACAAAGGCCGCGAAAAGAAAAATAGAGCCATAAAAAAACCAGGCGATGCAGAGAGAGACAGACGGGGACGTGCGCTGGTTCCAGTTATTTGCCAACCTCGGTCCATGCGGCCAGCCTTTTCGCTGGAGAGTGCAGCGGCCTCTGTACGACGATATTGTTAGAGGACCCTGTCTCACGGCGTGTTACTATACTTGTAGAGCAGGACATGGTTATAATAAGGTACATGGAACAGAGTACGGAGTACGGAATACGGAGTAGTACGTGTGTACATAAAGGAGCGTGGGCAGAGCGACGATCCACGCAAGGCACAGACGATGCGATGCAGTGCACGGCGAACGGGGCGGGACCGTGAACGAAAACCATTTGCTTGCCAGCTTACGAGGCGACGAGAATCATCAGAGCAACGTCATCCTTCGGGCAGGTTTACCAAGTGTAAAGTGTAAAAAGTGAAATGATATAAAAACGTGCAGAGGAAGTTGTAGTATATTACGAAAATCCAGACGTGTGATTTGCTATGAGGGCTGTATATAAAGACAGAAAAGGACAACGAGAGATCATTAGTTGGCAGGTGCGATGTGATATATAATAAAAAGAAATAGGAAATGGGGAAAGAGTGCAAAATATGAGAGAAGGTGTCCTCAATCATTTAGAAGGGCTGGCAGCATCAACTTGAGTGTCTGATGATCGCCTCGCCTCTGGGATTTGTCTTCGGGACCGTTCTAGGCCGTGCCGGTTGGCTCCGCCTCGGGATCGGCTGCTGCCGACACCGTCTTGCCACCCTTAGCCTCGATCTTGACGTTCTCCTTCTCTTCGTCGGCATCAACGACCTTGGCAGTCTTCGCATCGGCTTTCTTCTCAGTCGCGTCGGTCGCCGTCTTTGCGTCTTTCGTCTCCTCCTCTTCCTGCTCTTCCTGCTCTTCCTGCTCTTCCTTCTCCTTCTCTCCTTCTTCCTCCGCCTCATCCTCCTTCACGTCGGCCAGCGGGGCCACCTTCTTCTCCGGGAGACCCTCGATCGTCGTTGTACCCCGCAGCAGGCTCCAGTCGATCTCGCCCTCGGCGCCGTACCGCTTCACCAGCCACGCATTCGCGGCACGGAAGTGGCCGCAGTCGAAGAACCCGCGATGGGCGCTCAGCGGGCTCGGGTGGACGCTGCGCAGCACCAGGTGGCGCTGCTCGTCGATCTTGACCACACGTTTGGCCGCCGGCGAGCCCCAGGCCACAAACACGACACCGCGTGCGCGCCGCTGGGCCACCAGGTCGATGATCCGCTGTGTGAAGCGCTCCCAGCCGTGGTTCGAGTGCGAATTGGCCTCGTGGGCGCGCACCGTCAGGCACGTGTTGAGCATGAGCACACCACGCTCGGCCCACGGCGTCAACAGGCCGCCCTGCTGCGGCGGTGGCGGCTGGAAGGTGTTGGGGTAGTCCTTCTGGAGGGCAATGTAGATGTTCTTGAGCGACGGTGGCGGCTTGACGGGCGGCTTGACGGAGAAGGCGAGGCCGTGGGCCTGGCCGTCGTTGTGGTACGGGTCCTGGCCAACAATGACCACCTTGACGTTGTTGAAGGGAGTGTATCGAGACCTGGCAGTTCAAAGGTGAGCAAGAGACAGAAACAAAAACAAGATGGAGACAGAGGTCCTACCATGAATAGACATCCTGGGGCGGTGGGAAGATCTTCCGGCCGGCCGTGTGCTCGCGGCTCAGGAACCGCTTCAGGTCCAGGAACGACGGCGTGACGAGCTCGTCCTTGAGCACGGCCAGCCAGCTCTCGCCCAGGGTGTCGATCTCGAGCTTGAGCAACTGCTGCTGCTCTTTGGTCAGCTTGGCCACCCACTTGGCCTTGTCGAACTTGGGCTGAGACTGGAAGAACTCTGGGGTGGCCGGCGCCAACGCCGGCTTCGCGGCACCAGCCTTGCTGCTTGAGCTGTTCGTGCTGCGTGTTGATGCTGCCGCTGCGGCCGATGCTCCCTTGGGGCCGCCAAAGAAGGACATGAGCGAGCTCTGCTGCCCCGGCTGCTGCTTGGCCTTCTTGGGGTCGATGGAGGCGGCCAGGTCGGCACCCGCCTTGCGTTTGAGGGAAGCCATGCCTACGAGAAGGCTTGACGAGAGACGCCGGTGGACGAGAGGCAGACGCAGACGAAGATGGGCAGCTCGCTTTGAAGACGAGTCGAGAAGGACGCTGGTCAAGCCGGTCGAGCAGGCGAAGAGTTGTCGAAGTCGAGCCGTGTTGAAGCGAGTGGTGAAGACGCGGTAAAAAGGACAATGGCAGGGTCGTCGAGAACAAAAGACTGCTGGTGTCTTGGCGGTTCTCGCGAAAAAAGTGACAGCTGCTCCGTACTTCGCTCTCCGTATGTTGTTCTGTTGGGTAGAAGAGAACAGGGGGGTCAATGGGGAAATTGAGCTGCAGAAGGAAGATTGGCCGTCCTAATATATATCACAAGGGTCGTGGGAAGGAGCGGTCCAGGGGATGGTTGTGTGGGTGTGCAACGATCACAGCGTCTGTGGGGGTAAGAGAAGAAGATGCTGGGTCTCGCCTTCCCGGTTTGCCTGCCAGCTGGGTCTTTCTCTGTTTGCACGGAAGATGCTCTGGGTCTTCAGCAGCAAGAAGAGTAAAAAAATGGGCAAGAGCCTCAAGTTAAGATTAAAGGTGGTCATTGTGGGAAAGCACACCGAGAAGCTAGCACCCACAGGGCCATTCAGCGAGCAATGAGCAGGGGCGGTGGTGGATATCGGTTGGAAGGTGCATGCAGGGGCGGTGACAGCAGGAAGGAGCGAAGGGTCGCGTGTAGTTGGTGGTTTGGCAGTCAGAAGCGCAATAGCGTGCTGGCTGAGTTAAAGAGCGACGCGGGTAAGGAGTGGAACATCCGTGAATTTTCGCGTTTTTTGCAGTTAGCGGCAGGCGGGCAGCCCAGGCCCTAGGCCTCCGGTGAGCCAATGAAGGTGCCCAAGCCAACGGGTGAGCGGTCTCGGTGGGTCCCTCCGATCCTCCAGCCTGTTTGTTCGTGTTAGCGTGCGGAGAAGCGACTTCAGCTGGCGTTTTGGCGGCATCGCCAGCCAACGAGCCTGCAAACAGGGGAAAGACACCGACAGGCATGAGATAGCATGGCTCCAGCCGCGCTGCTGCCTTGAGCGGAGTCCGGAGAATAAGGAGGATGGAATACGGAGTATGCGAACTGTGCATTGGCCCGAAGCCCCCCATGCGGCCCTGACAAGTCTCGGCCTGTGGCCGTTTGCTGTCTGGAAGAGAATCAGACAACGAGTCAAACAACGAGATAGGCAGGGCCGTTTGCAGACCTTTGAGGCGTTTGAATGCAGGAGTTGTGAGACAAGCAAACACACATTTAGGCACGGCGGTCGTTTGTCCAAATGTTTGTATTATGTGTGTGTTTTGGAGAGTTATGTTACAGCGTACATTTTTGTGCTTTTGTGTTGCGTTTTCCCGAACCAGAACCAGCAAACCAATGATGAAAAGATATCATGAGCAAAAGATGACTGAAAAGATGAGAGATGTAAATCATAAAAGTCTAGAGACCGCCAATGCTGACCAATGAAACGCCAAAGAGAAAAGAAAAGGATGCAAAAAACAAAAGCAAATAAGCCGCCCATATTGTTAGTACATGCAACAAGACAAAAAAATGAAGGGACGAAAAGAGAAATAGCGGGTCAGCATAAGCAGCCTCACGCTCCGTTCAGCTTCCTGTCCCGTGCCCGTTCGTTCATGCCACTGAACACCTTCTTGCCCACCTCGTAGCTGCTGATCATAATGGCACAGGCCGGGGCCACCTTGAGCGTGCGCGGGATCCAGCCCTTGAACAGGCCGGCAATGCCCTCGGTGCGGAAAATGTGCCACAGCAGCTGGCCCATTCTCTGTTCTTCCGGCACAGCGGTGGCCGGCGCGCCTGCTTGCGCCGCCTCCCGGAACACCTGCGTGCGCGTCTTGCCCACGTCAAAGGGCATCGTCGCAATCGATGCGGCAGCGCCGGACAGCGAGCCCGCCGCGAAGCTGTCGACAAACGTGTCGCGGTGATTCTCGCGGCTCTGCGACCGCCGGCGCTCGCGGACCCGCCGCGACCCGTTCAGGTCCAGCAGGTCGCGGCCGCGGCGGCGCTCTCGTGCCTCGGTCAGCTGGCTGCGCACCGTCTCGTAGCCCCACCAGTACATGCCCGAGAAGGGCACGTCGCGCCACAGCGTCAGCGTCAGGCCGCGCCACAGCGAGTGGAAGCCGTGCGCGCGCACCATACCCCGCAGGTCCTGGAAGGTGTCCTGCAGGTGGCCCGCCGCCGACTCGCCCTGCGATGCTTGTAACCGCGTGCGGAAGAGTTCGATGGGGCCGACGGCCGTAGCGGCCAGAACACGGGCAAAGGCACCCGCCACCAGCGGGGCGTACTGGTCGGGCGTGGTGCGGTTGATGGGGCTCTTGGGGTTGAAGCGCAGCCACTCGTAGCCGGTGAAATAAATAACATTGGCGGGGATGGACATAAGCAGCGTCGGTGACAGGCCGCGCCACAGCGTGGACATGCCCTCGTTGCGGGCAATCTTGCGCAGGCCGTCAATGGTCGAGTTGATGGTCTTCTGCTGGTGCTGCTCGACGGCGCAGTCGGGGAACGCGGCGGCGGCGGCAGCCTCGGCTTGTGCAGCCTTGGGCCCGGCCACGCACACCTCGGTGGCGGTGGCATTCATAAAGAACACCTCGCGGCAGCAGGCGGTCACGCCCAGGTCGGTTGGCCGGAAGGCGCTCGGGGATGTGGCCACGATCTTCTGGAAGTTGGCGGGCAGCTTTTCAAAGTCGATGACGGGGCGGGACACGGTTTGGGACTGCAGGCGGACACGGACGACGTCGAGAGGGGTGACTATATTCGGTACATGGTTAGTAGATGTTCGAGAAGTGATATATGCCTCAGCAGACAGTAGGTGAGAAAGAAAGAAAACAAAGTTTACTCACCCAGAAAACCAGTCAATAGACTGCCGGTCGTTGCAGACAGCATCCTCTGCAGCACTGTGATCTCCGGCGGGTCGACAACGCCGGGCGCCTTGCCGGACTTCGCCTCGGCCAGGACCGGTGGCGTATACGGCATCGTCTCGGGGCCCTCGGCCCGCTGCTGCATGTGTAATCTCTCGTGGTCCTGCCCGTCGGTGTTGTGCGGCACCGTGGGGGCCATTGTGAGGAAGAGAGTGTCGCCGGATCGGGCGATCGAGGATCGAGCGGATATCGAGGGAGGAGGAGGTTGGAAAAAAGCGAGCGACTCACGATGAGCCCTCGGCAGAAATGAGAAGTCAGTCCCCTTTCTGCAAGATTCGATGGAAATGCCGTTCAAAATCGAGTCGGAAAAGTGCAATTGAATGCGTGGTCGTTGTAGAAGGAGTTGTGTGAATCAGAGGGCGAGAAGACGGATGGTTGAAGAACGGAGGTGGGCGCGGAGATAAATAGTATGACCAAACACCTTTTTTTTTTTCGTATGTCCTTTTCCCCCCCATCGCTTCTGCGAGTGCGGTCAACGGTTTGTCTCGGGGGCGAAAATTGCATTGGGCTAGTTCTAGCCGAGCTATTCAGCCGCTGCTTTCCAGCGGTGACGTCGCCCCACAGCGCATGTCAGCGTGCGCCCTTCAGTTCTTTCAGTTCTTTCAGGTGTCTTAACGGTGAGCATCAGATAAGATAAGGCCGCTATCGGCCGCGGCAGGAGGGAGACTGACACGCGGTCACGTGCACCTGGCGAGCAGCGTCTGGGCGTGGTGGTCCAGGGCGGGCCTAGCGAAAATTACGGGAAGGTACGAAAAAGCCAGGCGGCCAAGGCTTCAACTTCACTCAAACTTCGACGACAACGGTGCAACGACGACACGAAGACCACGGCCAGCGTTTGGACAACGCATTACGATTTTTCACGTATCCCGCGCACTTCTGTTGAAGACAAAATCAACAGTTCTGCAGCTAAACGGCGACACTCTCACTTGTGTCGCGTTTTCGAACGCCGCTAGCAAATCCAAAAACACAGATCGACGCGACAGAACGGCACAATGTCCTCGGCAGCAGAGCGGCTGGCCGCCTTGAAGGCGCGGGTGGCTGCGGCCGTGTCGGGGCCCAAGGCTGAGGGTGGTGCGGGTGGAAGCGATAGCTCACAAAGGAATGAGGGCGGCGGCGGCGGCGGCGGCGGCGGCACATTCGGCAACGACCTTTCCGGCGGACGAACCAGCGGCCTGCCGCCCTCGGGCGGTCTCAATGTACCTCTGCATCCTGCGCTCGAGAACCTCAACGCGACATTCACCTCCCAGTCGACCTCCAAGACATTCGGCCGCGGCGGCAAGCGCGACAACCGCAAGGCCCGCGCCAACCCCTACCTCGACGCGAGCCCAGCAACAGTGGCCACGGCCGAGGGCGATGCGATCATCGAGGCGGCCGCAGCCGCACCAGCACCGGCTGCGCGCGCACGGCACTCGCGGCAGCTCCTGTTCAACGAGCAGGGCAAGTACATCCAACAAGGCAATGCGCTGCGGCGGCAGGCGGCGCTCGAGGCGATGAAGAAGCGCATCGCGGAGCAGGCGCGCAAGGCGGGCATGGACGAGATCCCGAGCGACAAGAACTTTGTGGTCGAGGCGCCACCAGACATTGAGTGGATCGACCAGGCCTACTTTGCCGAGGGCAAGACGTACGACGACCTAGACATGCCCGACTGCCTGGTGGTGTCAAAAACCAAAGTGGAGGGCGAGGCACAGGGCGATGAGGGCGAGGAGAGCATCATCACGGACCTCGTGCAGCATCCGATCCCGATCGAGCCGCCACAGGACAAGCTGGTACCAGAAGCCAAGCCCATGTACCTGACGAAGCAAGAGCAGAAGAAGCTGCGGCGGCAGCGGCGCATGGCAGAGCTCAAAGAGAACCAGGCCAAGATCCGGCTAGGTCTGATGCCGGCGCCGCCGCCCAAGGTGAAGCGGTCCAACCTGATGCGCGTGCTGGGCGAGGAGGCCGTGCAGGACCCGACGGCGGTAGAGGCGCGTGTCAACCGCGAGATTGCGGGTCGCTTCGACACGCACATGGAGGCCAACGAGACGCGGCGGCTCACCAAGGAGCAGCGGCACGAGAAGCTAGCCCAAAACCAAGAAAAGGACGCGTCCAAGGGCATCCACATGCTGATCTTCCGCATCACGACGCTGGCCAACGGGCAGCACCGCTACAAGATCTGGAAGAACGCGGAGCAGCTGGCGCTGACGGGCGTGTGCGTGATGCACCCCAAGGCGAGCCTGGTGGTGGTGGAGGGCGGCGAGCACAGCATCAACAAGTACCGCAAGCTGATGATGAACCGCATCGACTGGACGCAGAACATCCCGACGACGATCCCGACGCCGACGCCGTCGGCCGTGGGTCGCATTCCCGACGTGTCCGGCCAGAGCAGCAAGGGCCCATCGCGCGAGTGGCTGGCCAGCGAGAGCGAGTCGCTGCCGAACAACCAGATTTTGTTGTTGTTCGACGGCGAGACCAAGGGCCGCGTGTTCCGCAAGTGGTCGAGCAAGATCTGCGACACGGACCGCGAGGCCTTTGACTTTCTGGCGCGGACAAAGCTGGAAAGTTTCTGGACGCAAGCCCGGTCGGGCTCATGAGGGGTAAGGGCTTCGAGTCTTCTATCTACACTCAAGCTTGCGCGTTCGCTTGCGCTTTTGTATTTTCTATCGTACATCATTGGCAGTCTCAGTCAGCATGGCGTTTCGGGTCCGGCCTGGTCGGCGGTAAATAGGTATTAAGATATCAAACAATATGCATTTAACGGATATGCAAAAGCAGATTCTGAGTGAAGCATCTCATATCGTAGTTTGAACGCAAGCAAGTCCATCGTGCAAGCCATCGTGCAGGAAAGAGCGAAGACGTGAGATGGTGCTATTGGCAGTGGATGGCGCCTTCCAGTAACATCGTAGGCGAGGCTAGCAGCCTTGCAATTACACCGTGCTCCAGGGACCGGTGTGCCCCACTAAAAAGTACTCCGCTAATATCCTATTACCGCCTCTTGGCCACCGCTAACAGTCACTCGCCGGATAAGCTCGCCTTCTGACTACATGAACGTTGCGGAGCGCGCTTCTCTCGTCCCGCCCACTCATCTTTCACGATTCCACGACATCGTCTCGATCGTGAACGCATCCCGTTGCACGGACCATCCCTGGCGCAGGCACAGAGTGCAGGACGTGCCTTTTGGAGACTTGCCCGAGGAAAGTGCCGTTGTGTGTGCTACTACAAACTGCTACAAATACAGGGCAGTAACGCCTCGATTGCGCCTTCCCGGCATTTGTCATCTTATCTCCAGCACCAAAGAGCTTCTGCTTTCGGTCACTTCTTCCACACCACCCCACGCCAACATGTCACAGCCACCGCCCTCCGGCGACGGCTCCGGTGACATCAGTTCCGAGCTCGAGTCGTTCCGGCAGCAATGGCGAGCCGAGGTCAAGGCCAAGACCGCACCATCGGGGGCCGCCGCCACCGGCAGCCGCCGTGTCGCCGCATCCACCTCGTCGAAGACAAAAGCGACGAAGACGAAAGCGACGGCATCGTCTGAGGCCACAGTGACAGCACTACAGCTCCAGCAGCCGACTCAGGCACCTCAGCGGCCAGCGGGTCCGCGGCTTGGCAGTAGCGCGGCGGGCGCACCGCAGACGCCCCTCAAGCTGCTGTCGTCCGGCAAGAAGCCGCTCGCGCAGGAAAACGACGATGACTATGCGCCGCCCCAGGCGTTCGACGACGTGGCCCACGAACCCCGGACGGTGCAGGCTGCGAGCGTGCCGGTGGCAGCAGCACCAACAGCAGAAGAGGGCAGCACTGCAGCCGCCACAGCAGCCCCTCCAACACAGCAACAACAGCAGCCAAAGGCCAAGCAAGAGCCCGTGTCAGCGCTGGAGCACTACGAAAAGGCCGTGGAAAAGGAGGCGCTGGGCAGTCTCGGCGATAGTTTGCGGCACTACCGCACAGCGTTCCGGGTAGGTTGGATTCCTCCTCGTTTTATTGCCAATGTTGTGCTAACGAAGCTCTTACAGATGGACAGTAATGTGGACAAAAAGTACAAGAACAAGCACTATCCCGCGCCGCCTCCTGCGGCCGCGGGATCGTCCTCGTCGCGGACAGGGAAGCAGCCAGAAGGTACCGGTGATGCAGCAGTAGATGCTACGGCCACGGCCGCGGCCCCTGTGAGGCCTGTCCGTGAGGGGCCACCACCAACCCTCAAGGAGCTTATTGCATCGTTTGCCGGACTCGCCATTGAAGGTGCACCACCACCCGTCGAGGGTATGCCGCCCCCGCCGTGTCCATTGGCGGCACTACCCGACGAGCTGCTGGTGCACATCCTGCGGGATGTGGCCTTGGACGACATCGGCGACTTTGTGCGTCTAGCGCAGGTCTGCCGCAAGCTGGCGTTTCTCGTGGCCACAGAAGACCGCATCTGGCGGCGGGTGTGCGTGGGACCCGAGTTTGGCTTTGCCAACATGCACCGCACGTGGGAGCGGGCAATTGCGTGGGGCCCGCTCGAGGAGGACGGCAAGGGAGACTTTGTTGTCGGCGATGGTACTGTGGTCGCCGCGGAAGCTGCTGAAGACGAGCGGCGGCGGCAGAGACAGGCCAGCAGCCTGGCGACGACGATGAAGCTGCGCAAGGGCGTCAAGGTACCGGGCGAAGACGGCACCCCAACAACTTCGGTACCCCCAGCCTACCCGTCTTGGCAGCGCATGTTTCGGCTCCGGCCGCGCATCCGGTTCAACGGCTGCTACATCAGCACGGTCAACTACATCCGTCCGGGTCAGGCGTCGGCCAGTCTGGTGGTGTGGAGCAACCCGGTACACATTGTGACGTACTTTCGGTACCTGCGGTTCTTCCGCGACGGCACGGTAATCAGCCTGCTGACGACGTCAGAGCCGCCGGACGTGATCCACCACCTGACCAAGGACCTGGTGACGCTGCACCAGGGCGGGGCGATGGCGCACCTGCCGTCGATTGTGATGCAGAACGCGCTGCGGGGGCGGTGGCGCATGTCGGGGATTGCCGACGAGGAGGACGGGGAGGGTGCTGCCGGCAGCGAGGACGAGATGCGCAGCCGTGACGAGGTGGTGGGAGGTGCAGTGGCGGCGGCGGCAGGAGGGAAAGTGCCCGCCGAGAGCGCTCCCGTCTCCCCCTTCACGTCGCTGGCGGCGGCCACGGACGCAGAGAGCGACGTGGTGGTGGAGACAGAGGGCGTGGGCAAGTACTATTACCGGATGGAGCTGGCGTTCCGGTCGGCAGGCAAGGGCACGCGCAACAACAAGCTCAACTGGCGCGGGTTCTACAGCTACGACCGGCTGACGGACGACTGGGGCGAGTTTGGGCTCAAGAACTACCGACCGTTTTTTTTCAGCCGCGTTCGCAGCTACGGCGTGGGGGAGTAGTGTGGAGTGTGGAGGGACATAGACGGTACATAATGACGATTTTCAGCATCTACGAGAATATTAGACATGTCTATATGAATTTACTCTATTCTATTTTATTTTGGCTACTTCGACTTAACTTAGCATGTCTTGACTTACTTAAATATATTAATTTTGTGGCGATGTGTTTCTTTCCTAGTTAAATAAAAAAAAAACCCAAAAAACACAATAATTAGTTCCAGATTCAGATTATATACTTGTTAAATACAACACCCTCCCCTCACTCAAAAAAGGATATACTCCGACACTCGATGCTCTCGCGCACATTCGCCCCCTCAAAACTGTCGTCCCAAAAGGCCGTGTGCGGCGTGCGCCAGCCGACGCTGCGGTCGCTGTCGTGGAACTTGAAGAGCAAGGCCTCGTCGCGGGCCATGCGCGAAAAGTACCACCAGCGGTGGTCGGGGCTGTGGCGGAAGATGGCAGCTGCCAGCTGCTTGTCGTCGTCCATGGGTGCGAACATGGCGTCGCCCTCGGGGATCTTGTCGACGACCCAGAGCACATTGGGCGTGCCCTCGTCGTCGCGGACGCTGCGGGCGTCGCACACGGCCAGAGGGCACTCTTGTGGCGGGGGTGTGAACGTGCGCCAAAAGCTCGAGATGATGAAGCGTTTGAAGCCGGGACCGTCGGGGCGTGCCTTGGCATAGAGAGCCTGGGCGGCGGCGAGCTGGCGGCTGGGCTCGGTGTCGACGTGGACCTCGCCGGCGGCCGGCTGGAGGCCACCGTAGTGGCGGTACGGTTTGCCATTAGCCGCGTCTTTGTCTTTCGCAGGGGCTGCCTTGGGCACAATGGCGGCCGAAGTGCGCAGCATCCAGTTGTTGACGACAACCAGGTCGGCGCCGTAGGCCTTTTGCACGTAGCCGCGCACCTCCTCCTGGTACTTGGCCTCGACCTCGGCGGTATCGTGGAAGTCGGCAACGGCGGTCGGAGCATCGAGCAGACGGAACCCGTGGCGATCGAGCGAGAAGTGGTCACGAATCTCCCGGCCGTCACGAATGGTCGTGGGATACGGCCCATAGCGGCCTGTGTTGACCTCGACGCCGGACGATACGAAGCGGCGGTTGATGTCCGGGCCCGGCAGCAGATACTTGAGGTTAGCCTGCGTCGTGCGGACGGAGTCTTCGATGTCGTCGACGGTCATGGTGGCGTGTGATTAAGAAGGTAGAGTAATGCAGTCTGTGGTACGGTACGATCGCTGCTTAATTTGAACAACGATTGGGCCATCCGTGTAAGTGAGTTTATATAGCGTGTGGTGTAAGTGGTGATGGACGCTACATGGAAAGTGCGGAGAAGCGGAGCAATTTGGGCGACGCGGAACAATCAAAGCGACAGCCTGCATCTCGGCATCTTGGGGGCCGACCTGTCAGTGAAAGTGACGTATCTGGGGAAGGATATGTTCTGTAATAAATTTAGAATAATTGGTGAAAATGCAGCTGTCAAACGATCCATTGTGAGACGAGAGAATCTGGGGTAGACCTGGAGAGCCACATTCCACGTGTGATGCCACGCGTTCCTCGTCAACCTGACAGCATCCGGCCGACTGTATAAGATGCACAATATTTTAATGTTGTATCACAGGTTGGTTTGATTCTTGAATGGCGATGAGGAGAAGTCGGAAGCATTTCCCCTTGCTGAGGTTGACGACGACCAACAACGATCACAGCGAATGAAGTAAGGATGCATTTTAGGTATTTTCCTCGTTGAAATATGGAAACGGTTCAAGTCTAATTATACGTACATATATAGAGCCAGAAGCACCAAAGGCTCAACTATATTATCCTTCCTCCATTGCTTCATTTCAATTGTTTTTCCTTTCCCCCCTTCGTAATTCCTGCTCTCCCCACTCCCTAGCATAGCTGCTCCAGCGAAAAGGCATATATGATCAAGTACGAGTCCGTGGGCAGATCCTGGATCCCGCACGTAATCGTCGCCTCCGTGTAGGTTGACACGAAGTCGAAGAGGACAATGTTGGGATTGTCCGAGTAGGCCATGTGGACCGCAAACGACCCCGACGCCGGGCCAACGCTGTTGTCGGCCGTGCACACGAGCGGTTTACCGGCCAGGGTCGGGTAGCCGCCGAACTCAAAGGCGAACCGGTAGCTGGCACCGGCGGCCAGTGTGTTCGGCGGCGTCGAGTACGTGAAGCTATAGTCGTAGGGTGCCGAGGCCGTGGAGCCGTCGATGGTCGCGCATCCCTGCTGCCACGAGAGGCAGCCCACGGCTTCGGCGGTGGCGTCGTTGGAGGCGGTAAACGTCCAGTCGTTGCGAGTGTTATCGATGAGGTCGTAGTCGCTGCTGGGGATGAGTTGGCCGCCGCACACATGCGACTGCGACGGAGCCGGGCCGGGAGAGGAGGAGGAGGAGGAGGGGATGACAGACGAGGAGGAGGGGACGAGCGAAGAGGAAGATGACAGAGGAGCCGATGAGGAGTGTGAGGACGAAGAGGGCCGGCAAAGTGAGGCGGCAGCGCCCACAGCCCAGAGGGCTGCAACGTAGAGTACCTTCATTGCTGTCAAAAAATGTAACAAAGAGTCGATGCAGTGAGAAGAGACGAAGCGAGGGATCCCGAAGATCGGAAAATGAAAGCCAAAGGTAGCCCACCTCGTGGAGGAACCCAGATATTATACTCTGTACGAAGTACCGAGGGGGTAGCAATTGACATCGATGGATGGACCCTGCACCAACGGTCCAATGGACAACAGTCAATATTAATTAAGCTTTAACCTTACATGCTCGTCTCCGTCCCAATCCGGCATCTTGTGGCTGGCCTTGTCCGAAGGAGGTAAGAGACAGGGTGGTTGGGCCTAGAAAATCAATAGACGAAGCCTCGTTGCTGCCATCTGCCAATGAACGTTGAAGAGAGTCATCCAAAGCCACTCAGCCCTCGCAGCCCCGAACAGGCACTGTTGATTGGCAGAGACTGGTTGGGCTAGCATCGTGAATGGCATCAGCTGGGACCGCCCCATATATCGCCGACTTCTTCCCCGAACCCGCCATCAATCATCCTGACTGGTTCCGTGGTGCAGTTGGTTAGCGCATCGTACTAATATCCTCTCTTCCGAGAATACCATGCGAAAGTCGAGGGTTCGAGCCCCTCCGGGACCATTTTCAATCCAGTTCGAAAGAATCGGTTGGTCTTTTCCAGTCTTTTTTGTCTTTTTGTTGCAGGTACGTAGAAAAGGGCTTGTCAAGATGTCCGGCGATCTTTTTTTCTTCTTTTTTTTTCTCCTTTTTTTTCTTCTTTTTTATTTATTTATGAGGCAAGATAAGGGCATTCTAAAGAGCCCGGGAGCATTGGGCTATCCTCTAAATACGAGGACACCATACTCTAGAGATTACGGTTGCCATCTACTGTAGCAATACAGGATAGAGGCACATGTTTTCTTTCACCTCTTCTTTTTGTCTTCTCTTCCGTCCTATGTTTTTGATCGTGGTTCCAGCACCTTGGGCTGGCCCGCCCCGCTGGAGTTGTAGCGCTGATACGCTAGCCCAAAGAGGCAATCTGCACTTACAGTGGTTGGCAACACATGTGCATCACTTGACATCCTTCATAATGGCGGCACAAAACAAAGGCAATGGACGAGTACGATGTATATCGACAAAGATACTATTCTTTGAGAGCTGATGCCTTACTTTGTTTGAAAGATCGAACTCTATTAAGCCATTGCTGAAACAGAGTTAATAGGCGGCTGCCTTTGATGACCTTCTCAGTCGAATATAAGCCATGGAAATGCAGAATGCACGCCGTGTGATATATGGAGGATCACTTTGAGGACCAATAGTGCTTTGCTTCCTGCTCTCTTATATCTTATATTCTCGTTTCGTTGTTGATCGTCGTCGTGCTGCATCTTTTCTGATATTTTTCTGGTTTCGTAAGGTATGCACGGAGTTTCAGAGCCCAGACACTGTATCTTATTGGCAAGCAAATTCCATTTAAAATCCTGACGACATAACACAGCTCTCTTATATTCTCGTTTGGCTGTTGGTCCTCGTTGTTGTCATTGTCTCCCAGCCATGGCTAGATAACAGCGCTTCAGCGTTTAGATTGGACGAGGCTGTGCAAATAGCAGCGACACCGCGGCAGGAGCGAACGGGCCTGGAATGGCCTGTGGCGGCTCTACTAGCGGCATTCTTCAGAAGGGATCACGCAGGACTCCGGCCAGACCAGCAGGCATGTGTCGCCCGCCCCACTCAATTTCAGGGGAAACAGGGCTTGCGCACACGTAAATTTTAAGCCGCGGTGCTGATTGGCGGGGCGCGCCTTCCACTTTACAACGTCTGTTAGCGTACGACGTAAGCTACTCGTATCGTCCCTGCCTTTTCTGCCAGCATCGTGTTTTCTGGCCTCTTAAAGCGACGCGTGACGTCTTTCCTCGGCCTCACTTTTGACGTTTCTACACTCTCCCTTCCAGACCCCCTTCTCCCCCCCACCGCGCTCGACAGCGCGCTGTATTCGGCCATTTCCCACCACAGACACGCCATGGTCTGATTCTGTCGCTTCTGTCCCGTCGTTCTCTCGTTTCCTGCCTTTGGCGTCTTCACGCCCGCGCGCCCACCATGTCGCTCTTTTCGTTCCTCCGCAGCATCTACGACGTCGACACGCTCGACACCCGCTTCACCACCCCGTCGACGGTGCCCTACAAGCCGGACACACAGTCGTCCAAAGCCGGCGGCCGCAGCAATGGCACCCTCGGCCACGCCGACAGCCGTCGCGATGCCACCGCCGACATCATCAAGCGCGCCGAGCCGTCCAAGTGGCGCTCGCCCGAGTTCTTTGTCTACTACTTTATCTTCCTGACCGTCGTGCCCTACATGTTCTGGGTCGCCTACGACGTGTCGCGGCGTATGTCCCTTCGCCTGCCATTCCTTTTTGACAACTGCAGCCGCTGACTCCCATCTAGCATCGGATCCGCGGTATCCTCAATATGAGAGCAAACTGGCGCCTGGCTGGATCCCAGGACGCAAAGTTGTACGTCTCTTACCCGTCCCCCGTCTGACCGCCACTTCCAATGCCCCTACTAACCCTCGCAGGACACATCCGATGCCCAGTACCACACCTTCCGCTCCAACCTGCCGTACATGGCCCTCCTCCTCCTCTTCCACCCGCTCCTGCGCAAGGCCTGGAACGCCGTCTACCCGACCTCGACCTCCTCCCCGACGTCGTCCCCCACCCGTGCACTCACCCCCGACCAGGCCAACGCCCGCAAGGAGCAGCGCCTCTCCTTCGACTACGTCTTTGCATTCGTCTTCCTCATCGCCCTACATGGCATCTCCGCCGCCAAGGTCCTGCTCGTCCTCTGGGTCAACTACAACCTCGCCACCACCCTGCCGCGCCAGTACGTGCCCGTCGCCACCTGGGTTTTTAATATTGGCACGCTCTTTGCCAACGAGCTGGCCAGCGGCTACCACCTGGTCAACGTGGCCTCGCTACTGAGCGAAGGCTCGTGGGAGCCCATCTTTCACGCCACTGTCGAAGGCCACGAGACCGCCACCGCCCTTGTGCAATGGGGCTCCTGGCTCGACGGCTTCGGCGGCATCATGCCGCGCTGGGAGATTTTGTTTAATATCACCGTGCTGCGTCTGATCAGTTTCAACCTGGACTACTACTGGAGCCACGGCGACCGCGGCTCGAGTCCTCTAGAGGTAGGCCCCAACTCACCCTTCCCATCCCTAAATGAACCCTCCCCCCCTTCCACCCCTCCCCCCATCCCTCGCTAACACCCCCAGAAGAAGCAGCTCGATCCCGCCAGCCTCTCGGAGCGGGATCGCGTGACCATCCCCGCGCCTCCGCAGGACTACTCTTTCCGCAACTACGTCGCCTACGCCATCTACGCCCCGCTGTACCTGACCGGCCCCATCGTCTCCTTCAACGACTTTGTCCACCAGGCCCGCTACCGCCCGGCCACCATCGAGGGCCGCCGTACCCTGCGTTACGGCGTGCGCTTCGTACTGTGCCTGCTGGCCATGGAGCTCGTCCTGCATTATGATTATGTCGGCGCCATCTCGCAGTCAGGTCCCAACTGGAGCTCTTATACGTCTGCCCAGCTGTCCCTGCTCTCCTTCTTCAACCTGCACCTCATCTGGCTCAAGCTGCTGCTGCCCTGGCGCCTGTTCCGTCTCTGGGCCCTGCTCGACGGCGTCGACCCCCCGGAGAACATGCTGCGCTGCGTCAGCAACAACTACAGCACTCTCTCCTTCTGGCGCGCCTGGCACCGCTCCTACAACCGCTGGCTCGTTCGCTATATCTGGATCCCCCTCGGCGGCTCCGATTTCCGCTCCTGGCTCGGCGCCGCCCGCTCCCTACTCACCTACATGCTCGTCTTTACGTTCGTCGCCCTCTGGCACGACATCCAGCTGCGTCTGCTGATCTGGGGCTGGTTGGTTGTCTTGTTCTTTGTGCCCGAGGTGCTGGCCTCGTTCCTGTTTCCCCGCCGCCGCTGGGCCAAGCGGCCCACCGCCTACCGCATGCTGTGCTGCGCCGGTGCCGTCGTTAACATCCTGATGATGATGAGCGCCAACCTCGTCGGCTTCGCCGTCGGCCTCGACGGCCTGCAGAGCATTGTGCACGGCATCGTCCACGACTGGTCGGGCTTTCTGTTTTTGGTCACCGCGTGTGGCGCGCTGTTTGTCGGCGTGCAGGTCATGTTTGAGATCCGCCAGTCCGAGATGCGGCGCGGCATTCTGCTGAAGTGTTAGTGTTCGGTAGATGGTGCGAGAGAGAAAAGGCGGTTGATTCTCTGTACGATTACGGACTTTCTTTTCTTTTGATTTATGGTTACTTCTGAGTCAGCCGTGGGCTGACTACAACATTATCACGGGGCATTGGGAGCATTTGCTTTTGTTTTTGTAAATAATTTGAATTTTGAGAAAATAAATAAACATGGACACACATTTTGCTTTTCCTCCATCGCCTTGGGGTATATGTTGCACAGGATCAAAGAAAACAAAAAACGAGATGGAACCGATCAAACTGCAAAGCAGAAATATCCAAAATAAATCAGCAGTGCATTCTCCACCGCCCCTTAGGCCTTGCTCGGCCGCACCATCTCAATGTCGACGGCTTGCCGGTCGGCGCGCGCAAACTTGCCCGTCTTGCCTAGCTTCGTCTCCGTCGCCCACCGCCGCACCCACAGCAAGCCCTGCACCACGGCAAACACCACCAAGCACCCCACGGCGATGCCAAACACGTACGCCGTGATCAAGCCGGCGCCACCCTTTTGCGCCGGATCCAAGAAGCTGTACACATAAAAACCTTTCGCGGCCCGTGTAATGTACGCCACCGCCAGGTACAGCGCCAGCAGCACAATCAGCCCGACCACGTACAGCCACGGCTGTGGTGCCGTGCGCGCAAACACAATCTCAAACAGCGCGAACCCCGAGTTCATCGCGTGCTGCGACACATTGCGCCAGGCATCAAACTGCAACGGGAACCAGGGACCCGCGTACAGCTTGCCCCAGTACACGGCCGTCACAATGAACGGAAAGACGGTAATGGTCGAGTAGAACAGGCCGTGCGCCTGCTGGAGAACGCGCGGGAACCGGTCGAGCAGCGCCGAGCCGGTGCGCGCATAGGTGGCCGTGTGGACGGCGGCGACGGCAAAGTAGAACGCCAGGCCCCAGTAGGTGAGCACGGTGAAATATGAAAACTCGTCGCCGGCGGTCGCGCAGCCGCCGAGACCAACATGGCCGCACTCCCAGATGAGGACAAAGACGAGCGTGACAAAGATGTAGAGGCTGAAGAGGCCGCGGATGGCAGCAAGCGCGACGGGGGGCAGCAGCCACGAGGTCTCGAAGCGGTGGGACGGGTCCCAGGGCTCGCCAGTCGACGCAAACGGGTTGCGAGGCATCTTGTTGGCGTAAAGTTGAGAAGGGCGTTAAAGTTCCGAGAAGAGAATAGGGTGGGAAAAGAGACGAGCGACTTTTGCCGGAAGAGGAAGTCGCGCGTTTCTATCGAAAGTGCCGTCGAGGAAGGAGCGACGAACAGAGAGTCGATGGAAGTTGAAGAAGAAAAATGTGAGGTGGAAGAAAAAGAGAGAAAGGTCCGAAAAGAAGAGCGGCTGAACCGAAAATTAAAAGGCAGTGTGCCGTGCCGTGTGGCTTGCAATACTGGGCGTTTTAATATCCTTGTCGAGGGTTGTATTTTCTTGGGAATAAGAAGGTCGAGCATAAATGTTGTCTATAATAGAATTTTTTTAGACAGGGCTGGAATAACGAGGAATATATACTTCGTACAAGTGGAAGAATTAGAGCTCTCGAGGGCAAGATAAAGATGCAGGGTAAAAATATACAACAAAGTTTTGGTTCTGTCACCACTTCGTGGTTTTCATCCTTTACAGATTTCATGTCTGTTGGTAGCCGTGTCAACAATAAGCCATACTACTGTAGATCGTAGCCACGATAATCGAGCACATGTGTTAGCTAGAGCACGCACGACTTTACAATGAAAAATAAGAGTCAAACAGTCGGTAGCATTTGCATTATCGTCTGTGTGTTTCATTCGGGAAAATTCTTTTGGTCCTTCCTTTTTGGTTGTATTTTCTGTGTCACAAAGCCATGAGGTGCCTTCCTTCCCCTTTGGGCATTGTATCTCGGCACGTACCGTTGTCTGTTATTTCCCCTCCCGTCATAACGTGGACCAAATAATAGAGTACACGTAATACACGCAATGCAATCTCCATCCTGGATCAGCCAAGGGGGCGCGTCCAACGAGAATTAAGGTTTTTGTTCTACTTCAACAGCCACATTTTACACGCGTGGCCATGAAATTACGCTTTGCATAATTTTCCCAATAGTTTTTCACACCTTTTTTCGTCCGCCAATATTCTAAGCCATTCGGCAGAGCTACGATCCAATAGCCTCCTCTACGGGCTTGGCTTCGAGAACATGGAAGGAAAGCATGGGAAGTATAGTAGGAAAAAGGAAAGAAATAGAAAGGATTTAGCATACAAAACAAGATCCTCCTTCTTTTTGTCTGTTCTTAATGGTACCCAACTGTGCACCTGTCAAGATTTTGGCAGCACACAGACAGATTCTTTTTTTCTTTTCTTCTTTTGACGCAAAAGCCAAACACAGTAGTGCACAGGCTTATCGACGCTTCACTTCCTTTCTTCCTCTCGTACCTCACGCTTTTCTCGACTTTTCGCTCTTTCGTACCTTCCCTTTCTACTAGCGGACTGGCCATGCCTCGGGGACTAAAAAAATAAACGCCACGAGAACAGACCCTAAAATCGTCTCGATGTCATCTCGACTTGCATCGTGAAATTAGATGAAAGAAGAAAGAAAAAGCTTGCCTGTCCGTGCTCCGGTGTCGTCGGCCGTGGTCACATGCACTCCCCGAGTACACAACAAAAGTACAGTATAAAAATACATAGACATGTGTCGTGTTGAAGAAGTTGTTGAGGATCTTCGAGGAAGTAGTGTAAGCCAACCTGACTTATCCATTGACGGAGGGCCGCCACTCTCCCCTCTGCCATACGGTGTACTTGTCACCGCCGTCCCCCCTCCGAACAGACATCATCGGCCCAGAAAAGATCAGTGCGCTGTTTCGTCGTGGTCCAAAAAAAGAAACAAAAAACCAAGGAAGAGGGAAGAGCCTCTTCTCCTCAAAAGGGTATCGAGCCGGCCCCAGACGCAGACGCAGTGGGAACTGTCAATTTTCCTTGAGACGATGAAACATCCGTGGCTCGGTGTGTGATATAAAAAGACATAGACACTCATGAAAAGCTCGATTGAGGCTGGTGGGATGCATTTTTTTTTTTAAATTGGAGATTCATTGTTGGGATCGAAAAGTGGCGAGAGACTGGGATCACGAGTTAAAAAAAAAATAGAAAAAAAGACACCGCAAGAGGAAAAAAGAAAGTTCTGCCAGGGTTTGCTGGACGGCTCCGGTCAAGAAGATCGTTGGTGGTCCGTCCTCTCTCATCCTTGCGTTGCGCAAAACACAGGTCCATCGTCCGTCGTTCGCATCGTGAAACATGCGACCAAGCTGTTTTGAGCCAAGGCTGTTTGTTGACTTTCGCGGCCTCGCCAGATGGAGCAAGGCTAAAGAAAGCGGGCTAGACAGGCCAGAATCGCAGAAACACCACGATGGCCCAGAAATGGACACGAAAATCGAAGACGCTGCACGGTCCATTCACTTTTGCCTCGTTGTTTCTTTCCTTCTTTATTTCTTCTTGATTTCCATGCTTCGTACCTTCCTAATTCTTTCCCTGGGACTGGTCCCGCTTCGCAAGCCTCTCGCTTCTGTTTCACGATGCAGCCACAATGTCTAAATAAAGAAGCGCCAGAGTCGAGAAGGCTGAAGAATCTGATGTGATTTGCTAATGACAAGACGGACGAAGACCAGCTTCTTCTCTTCGCGGCTTTTGCTCTCATGTTCTTTAAATATCGTGACGTCCGCTCCCCTTGTCCTCCACAGCGGAAGGTTTTTAGTATTATTTAAGATTGTAGGACCGCTACATCACGCACTATGTACGAAAAGCTCGGTGAGTTACCGGGAAGCTTCTTTTTGACCCTTTCCTATCTTCAAATGCCTGCGGAGTACTCTGTACTCTTCTATTCTCGTTCTTCCCTGTTCTTTCCATTCTATTCTAGCACGAAGCTTGGACGCGATTGGGATAATGGTCATGTGTCAAGGAAAGCAAGTCGAGGAGAGATGCACGGCAAAATCGGATCAGACGGCTGTGAGTTGAGGAAGAAAAGAAGGAATATGAAATGAGTGGGTAGTTTCGTTGACATTCTATCTTCTTTTACATCATGTTTTCTATCGTCTTCTGTCTCCTTTTTGTATTGTTCTTTATTCCCGCATCGACTCCTATTCTTCTGCGACTGCAATCTCGGCTGCATCTTGCTCTGTAAATTCACGTATGTCGTTCTTGCGAGATACATCATGCTCCTCCTGTACTGTCGTATTGGCTGTTCGCTGGCCCCTTATGTCGGCCAGGCTAAGGGCATTTAAATGAATATATTCCACTGTGCATGCGAGCGTGTGAGTGAGAAACAAGGCAGAGAAACAAACAAAAGGGAAAAAAGAAACGGGATACCACAGACGTCTTAACAGCTGCATTATTGCAATTAAAGTGCAGTCTAGCAACGCAGTGGGATGGGAAAGCTCGCTAGAAATAAAAAAAAGGGGGAAAGAAAAAGAGGACGAGAAAAAATGGCAAAGACCCGAGCCTCTCTTTACCAACCCCTGTCTCTCCCCGCTTCTGTTCTCGCCCATGCACCTGGATAGCATCCCATAGCATCCCGGTTTTGTACCCTGTCCTTTTGCTGCTGCTATTTCTCCTTCCACCCATAGCAGGCTGACTATTGCCATTATCAGAAGACAATAACATTGGACTGCTATTGACGAGCATCGCCGCTGGTACAGTAGCGCGCGAGCAATAAATCCCGGGCCGGCATGTGAAGACACACAACCGGAAAACGGAGAGAGAAAATATCAAAGAAATTATTAGAGAAAGAAAAAGCTTGAAAATACCCGCGCTCACCAGGTGCTCTGAATTAATCTGTTGACCTGCATATCTTGCATTCAAAATACAGTGCCGTGCGGAGTAAAATATATGGCCTCCCACCCCGCTGGAAAGGTTCGAGAACGCATCCAGACCAAGTGACAGGCCGTGTTTACTTCTCTCATAGCTTCCCCCTTCCCCCCTTTCTCTCGGGAGACATCCTCGTGTCAGCGTCTTGGCGTGTTTCTGCTTGGTCTGTTGTCTACGCCAGATTTCCACAGTCGGTCGTCCTGATAGACCACAGCCTGGTCAAAATCACGTTTTGCCCTTCCTCCTGTGCCCTCTCGTCCCCTCCTACCGTCCTCCCCTGTCGACACTGCCACCTCCGGGCGGGTCTGTTCTGATTCGAAACGGCGAAACACTTTTTGCACGTCGTCGATGGACCGTTTTGCCAGGCGATGGCACATAAACATTGCCGTTCTGAATACCCGCACACAACCCTCGATGCAACTCCGCACAAGGCACATCCTTTTCGTCCGCGATCATGTCACCTGGCCCTCGAAACGGCTGCTAGAATTGATTAAATCGACATCTACAGATGCGCCCGCCTGCACGATACATGGCATGTGCAACAATATAACGGTTCTATGCAACACAAAAGGCTGTCGTGGTCTAGACTGTCCTACGCTCTGCGTAAACCATTTTTGTGCATGCGTGACCCGTTTTCTCATTTTTCTTATTTCATTTGATTTTGTTTTATTTCGACTCTTATTCACGTTCTGCACGTTGTGTTGATCCTGGGCAGCTCCTGCCAAAACCGGGTACCCATCCTGGGCCGGTCCAGTTCTTTCCCGCGCTGTTGCTGCTGGCGCTCCCAGCGATGTTGCCCTATTTCTGCCCTTTTTCTTGGTTCGCACCCTCCAGAGTCCACCCACACCCCCCTGCCTTACCCCTTACCGTCGACCCCTGCCCCCTGTTCATCTGCTTTTCCACACATATTTTTTCTCTGTTGTCCTGTGCGGCGGCGCCTTCACCCCTGCTCATCTCCAAGCTCCTTCTTGTCGACCTTTGCTCTCACCCTACGGCCCCACCGTACCAAAATGGCACAACACGCCATGGGGATGGGCTTTTGGCGAGTAGAAGAAGGAACGAACGGCGTTGAAAGCGGCGACATGATGCGCGATACAGCGCTGCAACACGTCCCAAGAGCACTATCAAGCAGCGCGCCTTCCTAGAGCCGCGAGTAATGCCCGAGGCTGGCCCGCCGTAAAAAGAGGGGAAGGCGCGACACACTCGTTCTGTTGATCGTGTCGATGCGCCGTAGTTTGCATCCCGCACCTCCCGTTTTTCTTTTTTCTCTTTTTTTTTTTTTTTTTTTTTTTTTTACGGAGAATTGAAGGGAAGGTCCGTCTCAGTCCAGTCCATTCCCGGGGGCAAGCTCCTGCCAGGCCGCGTCCGTGGCCAGACTTTGGAAAGAGCAAACCTCTGTTCGACTCCACTGGAGCAAGGTCCAAACAGAAATATCCCAGACAATCCCAGACGATCCCAGACAATCACTGCCACTTCCAGCAACTTTTGTGAAGCTTTCCACCCTTTGGCCATGCAGCTCCCCTGGTCGATCGACAAAAATAGTCACACCGAGCAGGAGCTCTTTCGTTTTGCCTCCCCTCGCTCTCCCCTCGCTCGCTGTTTGTTTCGTTTCAAGCCAGGGTTCCAGCATCCACGGCCGAAAAGGGATGGGATGTGATGCGGTGGGAAGGGAAGGAGCGTCTTGATGTGCATCAGGGCCCGCCTGCCGCTGGAGCTTGACGCAGACGGGACAGCAATAGAGCATTATCGTACTCCGTACTTGTATGTACAGCTACCCGGAAGCAACATCGTGGCTCGAGCAACGAGCTTATTCCACGACAAAGTCCCAACACGTCCCCAAAACGCCCTTCTTACAAAGCAAAGAGGCAGAGGACACTGAAAAACCTAGACGTAAATACCTGCTACACCAACAGCGCCCCCATCGGCTGGGACGCTCTCCACCCGGCCTGGGCGCCCGGCCTTGTGGCCTGCTGCCGCTTGGACTTTTCTCTCGTTTTGTTGACGAGCTACGAGTGCGATGCATGTCCGCTTTCGCTGTACTTTTGTCGCAACAAGGCCAACCGCACGGTGTCCCTGAGATTTCCAATGTGATGCTTTCGGTTTTCGTGACATCCTTGCCCTACTTGTATCTTACGAGCTGCGACAGCCTCCGTCGTTCCTTCCCCTTCCCTCTTTGCTGCGCCGCCTCCTCGTTCCGGCCCCGGGGGCAGTCCTATCTTGAATCTGGAAGGGACGTTCGTGGTTCGTGCCTGCATGTTTTCTCTCCTTCTCTTGCACTGTTTTTTTTGCTGTGGGCGGCTGGGCTGGGCCCTGCCAAGGTCCCGCACCCTGGACACATCCTCTGTGCTGACCTGCCCTGCACCTTCCTGCACCTGCACCTTCCTGCAGCTTCCTGCACTGAACTGCACCGCGCTGCACTGTGTCGTGCTTTCGTCCCTCCGCACTTATCTCGTCGCCCGCATTCGGGTCCGTCCCACCCCCTTCCTTCCCTCTTCTCTCACTCCTCACGCCTCACACCTACCCCCCTTTTGCTCCTCCCCTTTTCGTAAGGCGTGGATGCAGATGTGTATCTCGCCCATGACGCCTGCGGCGCGCCTTCCTGGGTTTCCCTCGACGGCCGCGACTGCATGTACAAATGCGTCTGCAGCTGCCGCAGGAACACGCACTTTCCTCGCGTCTTGATTAGTTGATTAGTTCTTTTTTATTTCCCTATTTCCTTTCTCAGCTGGCCGGCTGCACTTTCTCGTTTCCCGTTTCTCTCGCGTCTGCTCGTTCGCTCCTTCCCCCTCTCTCCCTTCACAAGTATCTTTACTGTTCCGTAGCAATGCAGAAAGACATTATCACGCTACTGCGTCCACGCTAACGATTTTATCTCCTCGTGGTCTCCATTTCTTTCTCCATTCTCTAGGCCTGGTCCGGCCCTCTTTCTCTCGCTCACTCGCCTGCATTTTCGCCCTAGGGGGCCCTGGGGCCTCTCCTTCCCTCCTGTTCTTTCGTGTGGTGTCTCTTGGTCGCTCTTTCCGTCCCGTTGTGGCCCTCCTAGCCCCAGCCTATCGTCCGGAAGCAATCTCTCTCAAGTCTCTCTCTTTGGGCCCTCCACGCGCACGCCGCCTTTCTCGATCTCTCACCCTCCTTTCTCATAACGCACCGTCCTCCTCCCTGCCTTTCCCCTTCCCGTCTTACACCAAACGGCTCCGGCAGACATCCTCCTTTTTTCCTCAATTTTCTCGTTGTTTTCCTTTTGTTCTCTCTCTCTCTCTCTCTCACGTCGTTGCATATTCTTTCTCCTGGTCTCTGTTTTGGCCGTCCTCCTCCTCTGCCGCGTTTATCTTTTATCTCTATCCCCTTCTCCTCCACCCCTTCGTCTCATATCCCTTGCTGTCCGATTCGTTTCCTTGACGAGGCCCTGATCATCTCGACGGAACACCCACGGCTCGATTTCATTTCTTTGTTCTCTGGCCCGGGCATCGCCTCTCTTCGCCCTCCGCCGTTCGCCTCCTTTCCTCCCTTGGAACCAACCAACACGCGCGCTCGCAACTCGATTGCTCCGTCCGCACGCGGCCTCGGCCCCATTGGATACAATCACACCGTTCCTGCTTTTCCTCTAACCGGTTCCTGTGCCTTCGGAGGAACACTTGTCGAACTCGACCGTTACATCCTCTTCGAAACCCACTGCTTGCCGATCCAGCTATCATCGCTCACGCTCTTTCAACCACCGTCTCGAAACAAGTACTTTTTCCGGCCATCTCCTCGGGCCGTCCTTGGGAGTGGCTTGGCCGATTCGTCTCTCGTCCTCTTCTCTTTCTCTCTTCTCACTCGCCTTCGACGAATCCGGAATCACGGTCTATCACCCAAGCTCGGATCGCCCTTCCGCCATGCCTTTGGTACACCGCTCCTGAGGGTTCGACACTTTCAACGCGGCATTGGTCGGCGTCCCCTGCTCGCCGAACGACACACCGAACGTAGCCGTGTGCTCGCCAATTCTCGACGGACGTTGGCTTGCACGTCGTGCTACTCTACAACAATATACGACTGGTCCGACCACCGTCTACTCTACCCAATCATTTGGATTCTCTCTCTATCTACTGACATACTAGCAGTGGCATCCGATTTCTATCGGTTGCACTGATCTTGTGTTTTGTCTGCAAGTAACCGCAGATCCAAAGTGCCTGGCTATTGGCCGGAAACTCAATAACACGGCATTGGGTGCACAGTGTTTTATGTCGGTATAACCGACCGGTCACCAACGACCTTATTTCCCCCTCCGCTGTTGAACGAGATCCGACACTATGTCATCCACAGCAACCGAAGCCGCGGCGTCGCTGCGCCAGAACGGCCAAAATGGCCAGCTTGCCGTGCGCCTGTCCCCCATACCACCACAACCGTCACGCTCCCCGGCCGCGTCGCCCGTACCCGACCAGAATCAGAATCCGGCAGAATTTGTCCCGCGCAGACGACCAAAGAAGCCCGCAATTCCACGGCACCCGATCCCGACCATGCAGGAAGCGTTTGCCGAGTCTCTTGCCGAAGTGTCGTCCGGGACACTTTCCATGAAGCCGAAGCTGCGGGTCGACACGCCGCAAATCCGCCGCGACCGTCTGCTCGACCAAGACAAAACCGAGGGGCCGCCCGCCGCCATGTGGCGTATGCGCCCGGCCCAGAACTGCCACGAGCTGCGAAAGCTTCTGGCTCAGATTGCATTTGGCGTCTACCTGTTGCTGAAGGGCATGGCCAACAGCGATGCCCAGGTGGTGGCGATCTTGCAGGGTCACATTGACGAAGTGGACGACTTTCTAAAGACGGCCATGGAGGATCTGAAGCTGGCGACGCAAGATCTCAACACCCGCCTCGACTACCTTAAGCTGCCCCTGGGCAACCTGCCTGCCTTCGAGGAGATGCTGGAAGACCGCGAGTTCCGCCTTCGTATTGTTGAGGGCAATGTCCGCATTGAGCATATTCTGTCGCGGACGACGACGGCCCTGGTACAGACGATCCAGGATGTCTCAGAAGGCCTGCGGTCAACAAAGGAATTCACCACCTACCTCGCCAAGGAAGAGCACGGCCCGTGGCGCCACGAGCGGCCAGCCGAGGTTGCTGAGATTTTCGAGGCCATGCGCGGCAACGCCGAGGGCTGGTTGAACGCGTTTGCTGATCTGGAGGAGAAGACCAACACGCTGGATCTTTTGATTTCCAAACTGGCCGACATGGTGACTGAAATGGATCGGTGTGCTGGTGAAGTCAGCCGCCGAACAAGAGTATGTTGCCACACCTTTTTACGGGATCCTATGAGACATCCCTTTTTTTATTGATTTCATATCCTAACTTCGTTCGCGCCACAGTTCAGCATCAAGCCATACACACTGCCGGAGCTCACGAGTCGTGTGTCACAGGAGTCTCAAGAGTCACAAGACTCGTCGTTTCTGGCGTCCTACGAGGCGACGCCACCTTTGTCTCCGGGCATCAACGTGCCCCCAATGCCGCCTCGCCTCTCTCTCCGGTTCAGCGCCCTGGGTGACATTTTGGCACCCAACTTTCTGGAACTAGGTTCAGGAAGCAACAACAACGGTCCTGCCCCCGACACACTGCTCCCGACGCTTCAATATACACCACCGGCAGAAGTTTCGAGCGAACGACTGGGCTCCGGAAAATTCGCGCCCCAGAATCCCTTTGAGGACCCCATCGAGACACCGCAAGTCAGATACAGATCGGACGAGCTTGCGGAAGACTCGGACAGCCAAGATGCTGATGCAGTAACGATCAAGTCAAATACGACGGCCATCAAGGATGCTCCAGCTGATTCGCCTGCCGAACACGATCTTATGCCAATTCCACTGCGTATAACAGTCGATCCAGCAAAGAGCGAGCCCCCCGCGACAGAAGTTGTCGACAGCCCGACCGAGTCTCTTTCGCCCCAAAAGGAGATAATCGACGACGAGCCGCTCTACATCTTGCAGCCCAAGATCTACTCGCCTCTACCCTCGCCACTGCCCTCACCTCGTGTCCCCGAGAGCGGCCGAAATAACTCGAGCCCGGATCTCACATTGTCACAACCCCGTACTCGGGCTGAGGCTCCGTCACCGCGCCTGTTCATTCCACCCGTCGAAGAACGCCTTAGCTACAGAAGCGGCACATCGCCACTGTCGAGCGGATCGCACGGCGGGAACTACTCTGTGTCTAGGCAGTCCTCGAGTGTCGTCTCGCCCGCCGATTCTGTGTCGTCCGACAGAACCGTTGACATGGAATTCAACAACGGCATCCCTAAGAAGAAGACGTCTATCCGTGAACGCGTGTCTCTTCGTACGACCCCACCGGACGCCATCCTGGTCCCACCACCCAACGCGCCACAGCTGCATCGCCCTGTCTTTGCATCGCCACGTACGTACCAAAACTACCGGACGTTTACGGGCCCAGATTCGGCCTATAGCTCGGACATGGAACGCACGGCCAGCGTCCAGTTTACTGATGGGCCTCCGACCAATGTGAGCGGCGCCGGCCACAACTACTCGCCGCCGACCATTCCGAACGTCATCCCCTCGCCGAACTCGGACCAGCAGTACTTCCGCCCCGTGCAGGCAAGCCCACACTCGCCTCTGCAGCAGCGTCCCCACACAGCCGGCCAAGTCCCTTCGCGACCCTACCACCTGCGCAATGCCCCGTCATCGATGGGCATGAGCATGCTTAGCAGCGTGACGACGATGACGCAGGACTCCAAGGGCCAGCCGGTGCTCAAGAAGAAGCGGAGTGCCTTTGGCTGGTTGAAGAAGGCGTTTACTCTGGATGAAGACGAGCGCGTCACCTTTGACCAGCGCAGACAGGTCCAAGAGCGGAACCTGTACTACGACACCAAGAGCCCCAAGTTCTTGGACGGAAAGCGCATCAAGTGATCGAACTGCGGCTCGATTTATGCGCCATCCCAAAAACCTCATTTTGGAAAATATGCAACAAAAAAAGCTAAGAAGATACCCCATCGCATCTACTACCACCAACCCATGATTCCCACAGCATCGTCGCTGCTATCCATTTTCTCTTTTTTTTTGCATTTACGAAAGCATAGCGTGTCTTGGTTTTCACCTGTTTCACTCCTTTCTTTCCTTGCCTATGTTTTTTGATACCTGTCCATCTTTCTTACCTATGCTCATCTCTCCTTGTCTTTTTATTTTTTTTTGCCATCACTGTCTTTATTGTGTCTACTGACTCTCATATATCTCTTGTCTCTACTTTCCTTACTATTTCCTATTGTCTAAAGTAATCAATCTTGCGGGGGGCGATACAGATGCGCGAGATGCGGCATGGGAGGCTTATTTGGATTTTACAAGAATTATGATAGCGTTGTTAATGAATACGAAATTGGATATCTATGTACAGTTGTCGCACCTTGCCGATGTTTTGCCAGATGTTGTGAGATGCCAAATGGAGCCAGAGGCCGTCCTCTACTCCCGATGCCCTTCTACTTCTATGTGGCTAAAAAATTTGATTGCGTAAACCAACTCTACCCTTCATAGTCTCTCTTTCAGTGCAATGAACACGCAGTCCGCCGTGGCCAGCAGCTGCGACTTCTCGTCCCATATGGCGCCCTCGAGATAGAACTTGCGCGTTCCCTCCATACGTATGTACCGTGCCGTCACTAGGATGGGTGCCGGTGTGCGCACCGGCCGGACGTACGTGGTGTTGAGGTAGCCCGTGACGAAGCCCTTTTCGACGGTGGCCGACGCCACTGCGGCTGCTTCGGGTCCGTTGGGGTCGGCGGCTGCGGGCAGTGGCGGCGCCGTGGCACCGATACGCCGGTTGTGCTTCGCACGCTGCCGGTTCAGCGGGATCAGCAGGCCCAGCACCTCGTCGAGAATGGTGGCCACGATCCCGCCGTGCGACACGCCAATGTGGCCGTTGACCCCTGGGCCGAGGCGCATCAGGGCCTTGAGCTCGAGGACGGGGGCGCGGAAATCCGGGCTGCCGCCGGCCGTGGCCGACACCGACGGCTCCTCGTAAAACACCATAAAGCCGCCAATGGTGTCGGGCGAGTGCAGCGTCGTGGAAAAGGCATTGTCTAGCGTCTTGTTACTGCTTGTGAAGGAGCCGTCGGCGTTGGGGGCTGGCTTGCCGCGGCGGCGCGAGCCGGGCTGCACAACGCGGATCCCCTGGGCAGCAGCGCTTCCTGCTGGACAGCCCTCGGCGGGCTTGAGGTGGGCACGGCACCAAGGGACGCTCAGAAAGTAGTCCATCTCGGCGACGGCGTCGGGCTGGCCCTTGAAGTCATAGATGTCACCAGGGGTGTCCGGGCCCGGTGTTGTTGATGATGGTGGCGCCCCCTGAGGCATTGTAAAAGACTGTGTGGAGGACGAGGGTGAGAGTGAGAACGGAGAAGAGGAAGAAGAGTGTTACTGCCGAGCTTGAGGTTGGCACGTTGTAGAGAGGATATCGATAAGGCTGCTGTTGCTCGACCGTTAAAGAGTGTAAGTCGTTCAGGGGCTCCGTCCAACGGTCGCGGCGTGTGGAAGGGAAGAGTGGTAAGAATCCTTCTGTGGCACTCTTTATATGCTGTCGGACTTCACATGTAGTGAAATAGGGACTTTCTGTGCGACAAGCAATGGGAAATGGGGTAAAGCTTGGCTGCGCTGTCATGGAGTCCGAGATAGCTGGGGTTCCGGGCAGCTCCCCGCTAGAGCAAGTGTAAACCGAGGTTTAAGTTGGCCTGGCACTGCCGCCTTCCGCAGGCGCCCCAAAAGCGGTTTGCCGGCAATGTGCCTGGACCCCATCCATATCCACAATGGCGGAATGCGGACATGCGCACGTGATTGTTATCTCTTATCGTAAAGAGGACCCACTACAGCTTTTTTTCTTTTTCTTTTTTTTTTGGCGGGGGACGGCAGGCGCTGATCAATGCTGTCATTAGAAGCCTAACGGGAAATGCGCCAGGGCGTTCCTGCCGTTTTCTCATTGTCGCCCCTGTCTCTCCTTCTTCAACGTATCACCACCCTAGACCTCTCTTTCCTCTTTTGTTCCCTTCTCCTTTGCCCCTTTCCCCCCTTTTCCCTTTTTCTCTCCTCTCCCTTTTACACCACTTCCACAATGTCACAACAACCACAGCCGCCGTTGCCACAGGCATCGGCGTTATCTCAGATGCGCGACCTGCTCGCCAACCTCCAGGACCGCGCGGCGCAACTCGATGCGCAGATGACCGAGCTGAGCAAAGCGCTCGACCACTGGCGGCTGCTTGGCGCCGAATACGAGGCCCTCGCCGACGAAGTCAACCAGGCGCGCACGAAATTCGCCGCAGACGACAAGGCGACGCAGCAGGCGCAGCAGGCGGCGCTCGTGCGCATCCGCCGCGACTTTGACGGTCAGCTGGTCGACCACCAGACGGTGTGCGACCTCTTTGGCGCCCGCCAGGGGCAGACGATTACCCGCAGCATCGACCACATTTCCAGCGCCATCGGCCGACGGCTCGACTATGTGCACCAGAACACGGAGACGCTGGAGAAGAAGGTGGAGGCGGTGGTGAAAAAGCTGTCGGCATTGCAGCTCGGGGGCCTGACGGAAATGCTCGTCGACAACGATAAGGCCGGCAGTGAAGACCAAGAACAAGATGAGCAAGGAGGTGGCGGCGATGACGACCTGGATGGCCCCGTCACAGACATTGTGGAGCAGCTGGACGCGGACGGCAACGTGATCGACGTGCAGCTGCACACGCCGTCGAACACGCAGAGCCATGTGATGGAGGCGCTGAAGAAGGCCGGCATTGAGGAACTCCCAACCGGCGGCCCGGCCGCGGCGAAGAAGAGTACAGACGTCGGCGCCAGCTCGAAAGAGCCGAAAGGTCCGAAAGACCCGAAAGATACGGCACAAGAACAACCCCAGTCATCAAAACTGAAGCCAAATACATCATCGGCCCGCAAAGGTGTATCCTTCTCCGACGACACAAAGGCCGGCGACTCTCCCTCTTCCTCCTCACAGCCCCAGTCGTTTGCGGCACAACGACTCGAAAACATCATGCGCAGCGCCAAGGACCAGGAGGCTATCGTTGACGCCTCGACACTAGTTGTGCCCGAAGAGGAGGAGGCGGACGATGCGGCCCTCCGCCGCGAGATGCTCGAGTACAGCATGTCGGAGATTGGGCCGATTGTGGCACAGCTCGACCTTGAGGAAGGCACATCAGACGACGACGAGGGCTACGACGACTTTTACGACGAAGAATTCGATAATGATGACGACGAGGAGGACGAGCATGGCCGGTCCAAGTACAGCGTGATCGACGAGACGTATCGCGAGCGGATGCGGGAGCTGGAGCGGAAGCTCGGCGTTGCCCCGCTTGAAAACCCTTCCACGTTGGCGCCGTCGTCTGCTGCTGGAGGTGACGGTGCCACTGTTGCGACAACCGACGACGTTGCAGAGAGCCTGGGACGCATTCGCGTATCGGGCTTGACTGCGGCTACGGGCAATGCATCCAACGGTACACAGGCAAACGGCGACCTGCCATCGCCCAGGTCGCCAGCAAACCTGACGTCGGTCTTGAAGGAGCCAACAGAGAACTTCCGCACCAAGACCAAGGCGACGGGCAGCGACGCAAAGAAGGTATCGTTTGCCAACTCAGTCGACATTGCGCTGCTGGAGGCTGTGCCGCCAGCTGCACTCTCAGCGGCTGCAAAGGCCAAGGCGCCCACGGAGCCAGTCGTCGATCCGATGAGTAAGGTTATTGTGGAACGCGGGAGTAGCAAACAAAACGGCAGCAACGGCAGCAATCAACCTCCGACAGCACCGGATGCTACACAAAAGCCGAAGCGCGTGTCCCGGTTCAAGAAAGCCCGCGGCGATGGTGTTGGCGCCTCCGATGGCGGCCTCCCCAAGGGCCCCCACCAGGCACCTGTCCGGTTCTTGGACGAGGACCGTACCGTCGCGCCCGAGGGCCCTGAGGGCAAGACACACGCCGACGAGGTCATCGAGCGGATCGCGGTGACTGAGCCGAAGGAGCCGCACGAGCTCGACGCAGGCATCCTGATGCAGGAGGCGGCCACGGAGTACCACAAAACACGCAACCGGTTCATACAGCAGCAGGGCGGGTTCTTGCAGGCGAGCGAGTCGGCCGTGGTGCCCGTGGGCCAGGAGGACGGCGGTCCGCGGATCAGCAAGTTCAAAGCCGCGAAGCTGGGCAAGCAGTTTATGTCCCCCTAAAGCAATGGGACGGGTAGACTTGGTTTTAAGAGTTGGTTTCAATGCATTGTTGGCTGGGGCATGGCGTTGACCGACACGTCTGGTACGTGGTACACATCTGGGCACATCTAAGCATGTTTGCATTTCTGGAGTTATTTCAACATCTACGCCCACTAGGGAACGGTTTCACGCATTATTTGGCGTTCAATAGAACAAGGTAGTTATGATCTTTTCGTACAATATGAGACCATATGTGATCTTCCACGCCGTTTACCATCGCATCCTTCCACGCCCTGTGTGATATACGATGTCAATGTGTTTGCTTTGTTTTAATTGATATCGTAGCTCAGACAACTCTCTTCCTGTCTTTCGTCCTTGCTCCTCTAGCTGATCTTGGCGTTGGAAAAGTCCATCTCCGGGTGCTGCTCCTGGAACTTCTTGAGAATGTCAATCTTCTTCTGCTCGTCCGACGTCGGGAGGCCCTTCTCCTTCTGCTGCTGGTCAAACATCATCTTCTCCACCATGCCGCGCGTGGCGCCGTCCAGGTCCGACAGCTTGGACGTCTCGGGCTGGATGCGCGTCACGTCGATCTTGGGCGCCGTCGTCACCACGTGCGGCCACCACTCCATCTTGTTGACCTTGTCCAGGTGCACCTCGATCGTCTTGGTGCCGTCCGAGTTGGTCGTCAGCGTCCACGTCGACTCGTCCAGCCGCACCGCCTGGAAGAGGTCGCCCTTGACAAACGGCTCCTGGCCCTTGATGGCGACGGAGAGGGCCGTCTTCTTGATGTCCACGACGAGGTCGCGCGCCTTGAGGTTGCCCGGGATCGACACGGTCAGGTCCAGGTCGGCGATCGTCTGCGTCCACTTGTACGGCAGCGCCTCCTGCTCCAGCTGCTCCTTGGCGCGGGCAGCGGCCTCCTCGGCGGGCGTGAGTTCTGTTGGTCAGCGCATGTTGGTCGTTGGGGAGCAGAGATGGGCAGGAACAACGTACCCTTGTCAGCCATAGTGTAATTTCTCTCGGTGATGTGTGGTGGGCGAGAGAAGAGATGGTGAATGTGTGAGAAATGCTTTTTGGCACTCGCGGAAGGCACGACCAACAGCTCGAAAGGCTGACGAAGTGCACCTGCCCGCCCCTCCTAGCGCGCCTTCCCAAACGCCTGTATTTTTTGGTTCTAGGGCCTTCCCCCGCCATCGACCTGGCGTCCAGAAGTGCGCTAGCCAATCACCGCCGTCCGCTGGCCAGAGCTGTCTCCAGGGCTCCAGCCTTGCCAAAATCTGACTAATCTCGATATTTGTAGCTCGGGAAGCTCCCTGACCGTGAATTCTTGCCTCACTTCATCCTTCAGCTTCAACCTCTCGCCGACCAAGACCGCCACAGCGGCAGCGACGGCAAATTCACTTTAACTTTCAACCCCTCCACGACTTCACGACAACATCAGCGAAACAGCTCGTCAGTGCGTCCCGAACCAATGCCGTGAGGCCACGCGCGCAGTTTCAGCAACCCTTTTCTCCCTTGAACGCATCATTTTCCTCGAGCCTCATCATCGATCCGCGTCCTCCTTCGACCCAACCACCACTCCCCTCCCCCACCATGTCGTTAAAAAAGTCCTTTGCACGGGTGCCCGCTCCGGCGCCGGTACCCTCCTCCTCGTCGGGCGGCATGGACCTCGTCGACCCAGCTGCCACGGGCGGCACCACCAACGGCTCCGTCGACGACATCTGCCCCGTCTGCAAGACCATCCGCTACCTTAACAAGGACATGGTGTTCCTCATCAACCCCGAGTGCTACCATCCCATGTGCTCAAACTGCGTCAACCGCCTCTTCGCCGGGCCCAACCAGTGTCCCTACGCCGGCTGCCACAAAACCCTGCGGCGCAAGGATTTCCGGAAACCGTTCTTTGACGATCTCATCGTCGAGCGCGAGGTTGACTTGCGCCGCCGCGTTGCTGCTGTTTTTAACCAGGGGCAAGACGACTTTGAGAGCCTCGACGACTACAACGAGTACCTCGAAAAGGTCGAGTCGCTGACCATGGACCTCGTGGGCACAGTTCTGCCGGCTCGTCGCGCCGCTGAAGCCGAGCTGTCGCGCTGGGAAGCCGAGCACCGCGCCGAGATTGAGCGCAACCGCCGTCGTGGCGAGCGTGCCGACGAGCTCACCAAGTCGCGCATGGCCGCCGAGAAGGAGGCGGCACGCGCGCGGCGGCTCGAGGCCCTGCGCCAGGACGAGGAGGATCGCCGGGCCAAGGTACGCGCCCATGAGTCCGACCTGGACAGCCTCACCAAGGCGCCCGATGACGACGGTGGCGCGGCGGCAGGGCGTATCATGCTGCGGCGCCGCGGCCAACACCAGCGCGAGGGCCTCCTCAACGCCGAAGAGCAGGCCTTGCTCGCGCGGGACAGCGTGTCCGGTGCCCCGGGGCTCACGATCCGCGGCCTCAAAGACAAGCGCAAGATTGCGGCGGCAGCAGTGGCAACCGATGGACCCTACGACCCGTACGAGGGCCTCGACCCGGCGCCGTCACGGTTCCGCGTGCAGACCGGCGAGTACCGCAACCCCTGGTTGCAGGGCGCGCGCGAGCACAACAGCCATGTCGTGGGCGGCTACGACGTGCACGAGTACTGCACGCGGGCGCTGTTCGAGGCCTTTTCGGGCCTGGCCGTCTTTGTCGACGACGAAAAGGAGACGGGTCGCGAAGGATCGTCAGCTGCGGGCGTGGCAACGCTGGGTGCGTCCCTGGCAGCAAGCGACCCGCCAAGTCTTCCCATCAAGATGGAGGTGGACACGTACTGATCTTGCGAGCGTCTTGTTTTGGTCTATTTTTCTCTTCACATTTATTGTACATGCATTGCAAGCGGCGTTTTGGGTAAAAAGCAGGGAACGGTGGAAACGTGGCGAAGGGCCATTTATATCATAAAAAAGGACTACGGTAGATGGCCGGGTTAGATATTGAATTTGAGGTTTTTGAATCCAAGTGGGCGTTCGCTTACAGGTCACTTTTGCTTCGTTATCGGTCCAGTTCAAAATCAAAGCTAAATCTTGAAATGTATTTGAAAAAAGAACAGCAGATGCGCATAAAGACATTGAACAGCATACATAATGATGAAATGAGGAAGAAATATTGTAAAAACGTGAAAAGATGAAAGCTCGGGTGAACTAAAAAGATATGTAAACGAAAAGAATAAGAGATAAAAAATAAGGAAGAAAGAGAAAACCCTCGAATTTAAACGCCTCGCTGAATCAACAGTCAACAGTGGACAGCCAACAGCTGAAAGAGAGAGAGATAGAAAAAAGCAAATGTGGTTTGCAATTATATGGCAAAGTATAGAAAGGTCTACCGTTCGTCCGTAGAAGCCGACTGCTTATTGCCATGGGTTCTGCTGCGCCGGCCGCGGGAAGACAGGCACCGTCTCGAGCTGAACCAGCAGGCCGCCCGTGGGTTGGCTGTGCTGCCAGCCCATGCCTGTGTTCTGGTTGATAAACGTAGATTGGCGGAAAGGATTTGTGCTGCCCGTCTGCTGCGGCATGAGGGGTGCCGCGCCCATTGACGGCGTGTTGTTGCTGACACCACCTGCTGTGTGTGGCCGCACAGCCTGCTGCTGCTGCGGCAGGCCGTAGTCCTTGGCGAACGGGTTCGTGCCCGTTTTCATGGGCACCAGCGCGGCCGGGGAGCCGGCCCCGCCAACTGAGTTCGGCGCTCCAAACGGCTGTGTTGCTTGTGGTGAGCTGCGAGCAAAGGGGTTCGTCGACGTCTGCTGGGCGACAAGCGGGCTCGGTGTGCTGCCGTTGCTGAACGCAGAGCCCATGTTTTGCAGGCCCCCGGTGGGCATCATGGACTGCCTGAACGGGTTGGTGACTTGCTGGCCGGTGGCCATGCCGACCTGCTGTGGTGCCATTACCGAAGGAGTCGTCGGTTGCTGCAGCTGTTGCTGGAACGAGGCGATAGAGTTTTGTGGTATCGACGCGAGTGACGTCGGCTGGAAGCCCTGCTGTTGTGGCTGTTGCTGTTGCGGGGTAAACCCGCCAAAGCCCATACCTGTGAAGGCAGGCTGCATTTGCTGTGGTGCCTGTTGTTGTTGGTTGAAAGCTGCGCCCGTGGCCTGCATTTGGAACGGGTTGGTCGACTGGAAGCCGGTTGGTTGGGCACCAAAGCCGTTGGGTTGTTGCTGGAACATGCCGGCTGCCTGCTGCTGCTGGGCAGGGAACATGCCGTTGTTTGCCACGGGGCCCCATGGTGTCATGCCGGTCTGCATGATCTGCTGTGGTTGTTGCTGTTGCGGTGTAGGTTGCGCTTGCGCCGGGACTTGCTGCTCGAGAGTATCGAAAAAGTCGATCAGATTGCCACCGCCGGAGCCGTTTGTGGCCTCGGCCGACTTCGCTGCTGCCGATGCGGACGGTTTGGTCGCTGTCGTATTGCTCCGGGTCGCAAAGCTGCTCTTGTCGCCGGCCAGCTGCGGCTTGGACGACGACCCGCTCGAGCCGCCTTTGGACTTCTTCGCATCGAGCTCGGCCAGGTACTGTCTGCGGTGGACTTCAAAGTCGGGGTCGCCCAGGTACTCCTCCAGCTGGCGGCCCAGGTTCACGGGCGCATGCTTGAGTTTGGGCACCTCGACCCGGGTCTGGTGCTCGTGCTGGCGGGCGACGCTGAGGAACTGCACGACGTAGTCGGTTTGGCGCGTAAAGGTCCGGTACACCTGCATGGCCCGGTCGGCGTCGACCTTGGACATCTCGAAGAAGTGGCCTGCAGGGTGTTAGCCTCGCTCATGTTGTCTGTGGTACCCAAGGGCCCGCTTCTGTCACATGATTGTGACTTACCCAAAATGTTGATCATGGCCTGGTTGAGGACCTGGAACAGGGCCAGCAGATCCAAGACCAAAAGCCGGAAGACAAAGATGGTGATCTCGTTTCCTTGGTCAGTGTCGACAACCTGATTGCATACTTGTTAGCACTCGGGACACGGAACACCGAAGACCTTCGTCGGAGGGTGACACTACGGCAAAACTCACATCACACTTCAAAAGGGCCGTCAGCTGGTTCTGTACGGCCTCTGTCTCGCGCAACAGGCCCTTGTCCACCGAGAGCTTCTCCAGGCGTGTCTCCTTCACCCGCACCCAGTCGCATTTTGTGTCTCGGTAGGCTCGTGCTCGTTCGTTGAGGTAGGTAGCGTAATGCCTAATGTTCCGGCCTTGTGTTTGTGCTGCGGAGGGAAGTTAGCGATATTCTCCGACTCGGCCATTCACCATTTACTGTCACAGACCACCATCTTCCTTCCCGTCATGCCACGTACCATCATTTATCGAAATCGGTGCCAGGATGTTCCGGTGCTTGGCGAGGTAGGCGAGCGTGACGTCGGGGGCGCCCTCGCGGATCATGAGGTGGACGGTGATCAGGCTCTTGAAGACGGTCGTCCATGTTGAGTCGTGGAGGCGGTACTGCAGGGCACGGAAGACCTCGCCGACGCCGGCTTCGTCGGCATGTGTCGCGACGAGGATGTGCTCGATGTATTTCGTCTTTGGCGGCGCAAGCTGTAGGAGGGGAGGACGTTGAGGTTAGCAGAGAGCGGAGAGCAAGGAGACGAGGTAGAGCGCAAAGGGACCGGCGACGTACCTTGACCTTGGTTGCGCCCTTGACGGATTTCTCGAACGAGCTCGCCATGGTGGTCACGGAGCCGCAGCAGCTGCCAATGGAGCGTGGCGAGAGAGTGTGCGCGGGAGAACAGATTGTGCGAGTCTGCGACGCTTATATGGGAGACGAAGCGTCTACTATGCGGCCAGACCAAAGTCCACGGACCGGGTTAAGTCCTGGGGCGAGTGTTGGAGGGCTGCAAGAAATGCACGAGGCAAAAATCGATGATCGGCAGCCGGGGTCGCAGACAGGATAGGGCAGGGCACGGCACGGGGAAGCCGCAGGCGCATAAGCCGTACTTGTCGTAACTGTTCGGCAGCTATTATCGATCGACTATCAAGGGCGAGTAACGAGAAGGCCGAGGTATGCGTAGGTTGGTCTCGGTTGAGCACGACGTAGGCGGAAAGGCCACCAGGAAGTCGGATGGACGAGGGGAGAGAGAAAGGACGTGCGAGCGTCGCTTGGGGCCAACCTTCCAAAGGGGGTTTCGAGGGGATTTGAGGGATTCGACGAATTCGAGGGGGCGTGCTTTCTTTGTGCGCCCGTTTGGCGGCAGACGAGGGAAAACCGAGCGGAGAAGGGAGGGATTCGCTGGGTGTTTAGGCGACGGTGGCGGCAGTTGGTAGCGACGCCATGGCAGAGGGGGATAAATAAAGAGAGCAAGAGAAATAAACCAAGAAAGGGGTGGAATCAAGGTCAATGGAAAAGCGATGCGGAAAGGAGGGCGAAAAGCAAGAGGCTGGGTGGAGAGGTGGGAATGCTCGGCGGCGGCGGGAATTGGCTGTTCCAGGGCTGCGAACTGGCCTAACGAGATAGCGAAGGCGCCCTGGGGGAATGGGGAGAGTGGGCGGCGAGATCGTGAGGCCTGGGAGGACAGCACCACTGAATCACACGAAATGTACAATTTTGGGCGCAGATGAAGCCGACGATGTGACAAAGGTGCAGAACCGAATAGATTACGAAAATAGGACTGCCAGAGGGAAGGAACTCCAGGCAGGGAAGGAAGAGGCACAGGAAGGCACGGTCAAGAGGATTACGCGGAGGTGCGCCAGAACGGGCAGGAAAGGGCGCTAATGGCGCTGCGCAGCAAGATACGAGTGCTAGCTGCGCTGGGCGTGTGACGACGTATTCGTTCCTGCTGGGGGTTAAGTCGTTAATTAGGCTGGCAGCGGAAGGTACTGACGTCGGGCAGCCATTGCTCTTTCCCGGCGAGTTGGGACAGCGGGGGCTCCTTCCATCCTATTTCTCCAGCGGGCACGCGAAGACATTGATGCCCTGATTGGCCAGGCCAGGCACAGCCGTTTCAATCTCAATTACAAGGGAAGGTACGCTTAACGAAATATATTTTTCTATCCATATTGGCGTCTAAAGTAGACAAAGAAAACAAAGAGCAAAAACAACAAGATGAAGTCAGCAGAGGGCAAACGAGACCGCAATTAAAACAAGAACAGAAGACACGCAAGGGAAGCAGCTGAGCACAGCAGCCAGTCTCCTGTCCAACTTTAGACAGGAACGGCTGCGGGTGCGTACAGGAAGTGTCGCTAAGAGAACCATAGCAGCGGGAAGCCGATGAGAAGAGAACGACAGAAAGGACAGGGTGTGCCCGGAAACGACGCGAGAACGAAAGACAGCAAGCACGGGGCGACATGGGAACGACGCTGTGTCACGCTGCTTCCTCTCTCGCCATTTCGGCTTTCCCCTCTCCCTCTCCCTCGCGTCGGTCCCGAAAAGCAGCAGCAGAGGCTGCTTCCTTCTTTCAAGTGTTGGTCAGAGTGCCGTCATCGCGTCCGTTAAGACAAGGTCGGTTGTGCCGAACGCTTATTTCACGATTTCCGGTCCCTCCGCGTACAGGCAACCACTTGAGCCTCCCGTGAAGAAGGAGAGTTGCCTGCGGCGGCGGGCGGAAAGCATCATCTAGGAGTACACGCTAGCTTTCATCATCTGAAGCTGTCAGCTGTGGTCGACGGTGTGGCGAGCGTTCGGGGAGCGAAAGGTGGTACTCACATTTACTTGAATTGGAAGGATGGAGAGAAAAGAAGAAAACAGAGAGGCCCCAAAGCTCTCGCGAGCTTTCTTGATATATTTTTTTTTCCTGGCTGCGCGCTAGTGTGATGTGGATCCCCGGAGCGGGTTGTCATTGGTCCGGGTGAGAGTTCATACAGTGCACTACAGGGCGCTGCATATCATCACACTGTGTCTGTACCCGACTCCATAGCAATGACAGCGTTTTCAAGAACCACACCACCTCGACGACGACAACAACATATCGTGGCGGCTGGCAGTTGTTTCTGTTTTTCTCTCAATTTTTTTTTCGCGACTGCTTCTCGCCATGTGCTTATAGCATACCGAAAAAAATACCAATTGAATGACGGCGGCCATGACTACAACAGCCGTCTCACGCCGCGGCGTGCAGGCCCTCATGGCATCACGAAGCCAGGTGTTGCGCCGTGGCATCCGTGCTGCACCGAGACAGATGTTGTTTTGCCGGCAGTTCAAGGTTTCTTCTACTCGGACCGCTAAAGAAAACTCAAAAAGGTCAAAAGGCACTGCCGAAGACAGCGCAAAGCTATGGGAGGACTACAAACAGAGCTGTAAGACATTTCGATTCGATTTTATATTCATGGCAATACATGGGCTAACAAACGCCGCAGTCCATTTTGCACCCGCCTCACCCCCTGATAGTCTCCATGTAGGGGCCACCGTCACTGTGCATGGCTTCCTGGGCAAGCGCCGGGACATCTCCGCCAAGGCGGCGTTTGTCGACGTTGTGCATCCGGGCCAGCCGCGACCGGTACAGGTGCGCTCAGCTTGGGAGGTCGAAGGCAGCCCGGAGCACGAGCTACACCTCCAGCTCAAGGCTGCAAACGCGTATAGCCCTGTTGCTGTGACGGGCCAGGTCGAGGAGACGCCCGGCGATGGGAAAGAAGAGTCCGGCAACGCTCTGCTGCGCCTCGGCGGCATCCAAGTGCTCAATGCGTTCCCCCGCGATATCATCGTGTCCAAGGGCGTGCAGTTCCCGGCCACGGCGCGCCATTTGCAAATGCGCTTCTCCGAGGCGCTGCAGCGGCGGCTGGCGTTTCGCAGCGATGTCGCCGGCTGGTCGCGGCGCCAGTTAACGGCGGCCGGGTTCCGCGAGTTCGAGACGCCCGTTCTGTTCAAGTCGACGCCCGAGGGCGCGCGCGAGTTTATTGTGCCCACACGGCGGCGCGGCTTTGCGTATGCGCTGCCACAGAGTCCGCAACAGTTCAAGCAGATCCTGATGGCGTCGGGAGTCGCGGGCGGCTACTTTCAGTTTGCACGGTGCTTCCGGGACGAAGACTTGCGCGCGGACCGGCAGCCCGAGTTTACGCAGCTGGACTTGGAGATGGCGTTTGCGACGGGCGAGGACGTCATGCAGGCCGTGGAGCGGTACACAAAACAGCTCTTTGCGTACCTGGGCGAGACGTACCGCGTGGCGAAAACTGCTGCAAGCGACGGCACCGAAACGATTCCGATCCCGATTGAGGCTCTTTCTCGGGGTAAAGGTGCGGCGTCGACGCGGCCGTTCGCTGTGCTCCCGAACGAGCCCTTCCAGCGCATGGCGTATGACGAGGCTATGGCCAAATACGGATCCGACAAGCCAGACCTGCGGATTCCAGGAGAAGTAAGATATTGTAATGGTTTGTGCGCCCGTTCTATGATTAAATTTTACTAACACGCGCGCCTTAGATCCACCGCCTTGACCACATCCTCCCTTCTAGCTTCACAAGCATGATCACACCACTAGAAGACCCCATCGTCGACGCCTGGCGGCTGCGGTTGGACGGCAGCCCGTCGGAGAGCCGCAAGTTTGTGCAACGGCTGTTTGATGCGCTGCCGCCAGCGACCGGCAAAAACCCCGACGGCATGCCGGCCGTCATGATCTACGACTCGAGTAAGCCGTTATGCGGGCTCGCACCGTTAGGCCACGAAGCCTTTGATGCGCTGACCAACACCGACAAGCACCCCGAGCTGGCCAACCTGTCCGACTTTGAGGACGGCGATGTGCTGCTGCTGCAAGCGCGCAAGCGGGCACCCTTCTTCAGTGGTGGTTCGACGGCGCTGGGACTGCTGCGGCTCGAAGCGTACCGGGCGGCCGTCGAGGAGGAGCTGCTGCCGTTTGACGACACCTTCCGGTTCCTGTGGGTGGTCGGGTTCCCCATGTTCACGCCAACCGAGGCGGATGCGGCAGACCCGGGCCAGGGTGGGCATGCTGGGTTCTCGGCGACGCACCACCCGTTCACGGCACCCCTGACCGAGCAGGACTTTGAGCTGCTGGTCACGGACCCGCTGCGGGCCAAGGCGGACCACTATGACCTGGTGGTCAACGGTGTGGAGCTGGGCGGCGGCAGCCGGCGTATCCACGTGGCTGCGGTGCAGGAGGCCGTCATGCGGGACATTCTACAGATGGACGACGCGGGCGTGGCGCAGTTTGGGCATCTGCTGGAGGCGCTGCGGGCCGGGTGTCCGCCGCACGCCGGGTTTGCCCTGGGCTTCGATCGTCTGGTGGCGGTGCTGAGCGGGACCGGATCGGTGCGCGACGTGATTGCGTTCCCCAAGAGCATGAAGGGGGAGGACCAGTCCGTGAAGAGTCCTGGGCGGCTGACGCCGGCGCAGCTGGAGACGTACCACCTTGCTCTGCGGTCTGCCAAGAGCAATCAAGGAGAGGAGACAAAGAAATAGACGCGGAAGATGAAGATGAAAAAGAAAATACCCCGTTCCATTGTATAAATCAAAATAATAAAATAATAGATAGATAGAGGGCCTTCTAGTAGACGCCTTTGGTATATTCCCAAACAATTAAGACAAGCCTTTCGCGCCTCTTTATCTCTCCTTCTGCATCTAAAAGTTCTTGCCTGTAAACGGGCTCTGCACGCTACTGAACCCTTGCGGGCACGCACGGCCCAGGGCCGCATTGCCGCTGCGCATGTAGCACACCTTGGCGGCCGAGCAGGCGTCGCTCGTGCAATTGGGCGTGCGCACGCTGCTCTTGCTCTGGTACAGGTTCATCTCGTTGACAAGGCGGTGTGACTTGTCGGCCTCGATGGCTTCGGTGACGCGGTGCCAGAACGTGGCGTTGAGCGGCGCATCATCCGGCCAGCCCGCGGCGGGACCGTAAGCAGCGCGGGTCGAGTACTCGAAGCGGAAGACAGGGCCTGCGGTGGCGGTGTCGGCATCGGCGTCGGACGATGCCGTCACGTTGAGCGTCTCGAAGCTGTCGACATCGGCATAGAACGTATACGCCTCCATGATCTCCCAAGAACCCGCGTCCATCTCGTAGAGGCGGAAGCCCGAGTTGAGATTGGTCAGGGGTGTGATGGAGGGGCCGACCCAGGCACTGGCGACGGCGTCGTCGGCCGTTTGGCTGGTGGCATTGTTGCGGTAATACACAAAAGCCTGGTCCTCGTGCGTATGGCCAAAGAAGACGTTGGCGACGACGTGTGGCGAGTAGCGGTCGATGATCTGGTAGAAGAGGTCGGCGCCGTTGGGCAGCGCATTGGAGCCGTCCCAGCCGCTGAGCACGTGGCCCACAACAAAGACGCGCTGGCCCTCGTCCTCGGCACGCTGCAATTCGCGGATCAGGAACGAAAAGATGCCCGAGAAGTCCGGGTTGGCGGCGTGCAGGAACGCATAGTAGTTGTTCTTGTAGTATAGATCCGTGTTGATGGTGATGATGCGCACACCGAGGCGGTCGACGACCGAGTAGGCACCGTAGTGCAAGGCGGCCTCGGCGGCGGTGGTGTTGTCGAGCCAGCCGTAATGCTGCCACAGGCTCGAGACGTGGTCGTAGTTCCACGAGAACTGGCGGCCCAGCGGCCCGTTGCCGTCAATGTCCTGCGGCGTGTCCAAATTGTCCGGGGCCGTATCGTGGTTGCCAAGGGCGCAGTAAATGGGTCCGCCAATGTACTCTTTGAAAAGCTGCCACAGCGAGGCCTCGACGTACTCGACGTAGGACTCGGAGAGCTGGTTGATGGGGTCGTGTGCGACGAGATCGCCGGTGTACAGTGTAAAGGCCAACGGGTCCTCGGAAGATGTGCCGGTCAGCGGGCCAATCGCCTGCATCGCCGCGAGAGCCAGGAAGTACGGCGAGTCACAGCGGAAGTACCCAAAGAGCGGTGCGGGCACGGAGATCTCAGGGGTGGAGGCTGCAGCAGCAGAGCTGGAGGCGGCTGTGCCGCTAGTCGAGAGGATGGGTGGCCGGCAGCAGAGGCCGGCGGTGCAGTTGGCCTCGCTGCCCACGAGATAGCGCGGGTCCAGGTGCAGGTCCGACATGTGCAGCACCTTGACACGCTGACCACTTCGCGCTGGTACGACGTCCGCATTGGCCGGACGCGGCTTGGGGAAGACGGCCTTGACGGACTGGACGCCAGGGCTTGGGCAGAAGCTCGTGCTGAGCGACGCACAGATGTACTGGCCGTCGAGGCCCGTGACATCGGCGGCCGCGAGAATCTGCGTCCAGGTGGCGCCGAACGCACCAGGAGCGTAGTTCGTGGCACACGTTTCGTTGGACGCAAACCCTGTCGCTTCGCATAGCGCGACCATGGCGGCGGGTAGCGCAGAGGGCGCTAGACGGGCAGCCATCTGACCGACAGCCAGAGCGGCGATGCAGCGCGAGCAGCTACTAGAGAACGAGCTGTTGGGAGAGAGGATGCCCATGATTTCCGTGGTGGCGGCTTGGATGACCGCGGAAGCACTTGCGTCGCTCAGGTTGGCCAACGGCTGCGGGAAGAAGATGGGGTTGTCGTTGGTGTTCGGGATGCTGAGAGGGCTCGTCAGGTTGAGCGGAAAGATCTCGTCCAGAGCCGGGTCGTGCAGCACAGGCTGAGGCTCGTTGGTCGGGCCCGGTTTGACATAGTAGCTGGCAAAGGCCGTTGTGGGAAAGGCCGCGGGTACTGCATAGGCTAAAACGCCTGGGATGCTTGTAGCGGGCGGTGCCGGCGGCAACGTAAACCCGTCCGTGGTGGCAGCAGCACCGACGCCGGCATGGCCAGCTGTGGCGGCGGCCACGGCCAGAGCGCTCGACGACTTCATGTTGAGGAGCAAGACGAGAAGCAGCGAGACAGACACAAGGACCAGCACAGTAAAGGCCGCGGTCGTCAGGGCGCCGTGGGCTGCGTCTCTGGGCCTCATGGGGCGCGGCAGCCCTCTCGCGGCGGGCAGCAGGCGTTATATAGCATGTGTATGCGGAGGATGTGAGGGGGGAGATCGAGTGCCGTGCCACTTGGTAGGACGGCAGGCGCAATAAGACAAGACGAGCGGCAGGAGACGCGGGCGAGCTGCGGTGTGATGGGCTCCACGAGGTGGGCGAATGGGAGGTTGAAAGTACCGCAGAGGGACAACGTGCTCGTGGGAAAGACGCGATGTCGTCGAAATCGAAACCCTGGGATCCAAAAGATCCTGAAAAGCGGGCGCAAAGAGCTAAAAGCAAGCTGCTGCAGGGCGATCAGCGATTAGAGGATCGGCATCGCTTCACAAAGGACCCCGGCGGAGGCGGGCATGATAACGGCAGGACAGCCGCGCTGCCGCACTCACAGCATGCTTCAGCGTACGAGTGGCATCGCTGCGGCAATAGTTGCCAGTGTCTGGCTGGAACGTGCGTGCACGCTTTTAGTTCATAGGCCAGGCCCCCAACGGGCGCGCGAGGTCTCATTCGGAGCAGTCTCACGCGCTCAGCTGACTGGGTGTCAGCGTTAGTGCCGGGAGTGACCTTTGGCATTGCGTGTTGGTGGTTTTCCCTTTCTTTTTTTTCTTTTTGTGTATTGCCGACGCTTTCGAACTCTTCTCTTAATTTACCTTGCCTGATCTCGATGTTGGTCGGAAGCTTGTCGTCCAAACCAAGTGCTGTCTTATCGGTGATGTCGTCTCGCTTGTTGGCTTATCGTGCATTGTATTGTCGCGTTTGTCGAATGAGCTTAGCGAGTTGAGGGAAGCTTGAGAACAAACTGATCAAAATGTGAGAGAAGGCTGAGAATAGCTTGAGCAGCTCCTGAGGACAAGCTCATGGTCGATGCTACCTGCCGCGCTACTACGGGTGGGGCGTGCCTACCGCAATGCTCCTTCCGTCTATGGGACAGCACCGCAGAGAGGAAGGAGCGGTCCTCGCGGTCGTCAATAAAGTCTACACGGTGGGTGCGATTCACCTTTACTCTAGCTAGCAGGAAGTTGCATCGGGCCACACAATGGTAGGCACGACTCGCCTCTATTGAACAGCATGAAACAACGGCAGGCACGATGCGCCTCTACTAAACAACAGAAGGAGCACAAAACAATGGCAGGCGCGACTGCATCGCACCCAGACGCCCATAGATAATACCGTCAATGACCGTAAGGAACGGCAGTGAATGACTCGCCGGTCAAGCCAAGAAGCAAAGCAAGGCCTTTCGGTTACACAGCCGTGGAGACAGCACCCACTTTGAGCAGTGAATGGCGTTCACAAATGGCTGCATGAATAGCGTGAAGAGCGCCTCGCCGTGCAAACGCAGCCCGTAGTTGCCGCTTTGGGACAGAGCACTTGCCGTTGTAGTTGGCCAGCCACTCCACGACGACGAACGAGTCTGCTCGTCTCGCTCGCCTTGCTCTCTCCAATTTCGACGACGAAATCTTTCAAATCTCTTTCTTCTTTTCTCCAAACACAAACGACTCCCTTGAGCTCTTACAACTCACGAGAAACGCAAACGCAACAGCTCCCCGACCGTGTCGCAGACACCCCTGCTTCACAACTAACACGAGCTGTATCCACGTGACACTACACGTGATCATTTCTAGCACACCCGTGCCAAACCGCTCCACTAATCTTTGCTACGCGCATCGCGCCAGGACGCACGATGGACGACACATCGCCATCGGCGTCTCTCCCCCCTCCAGCACCCCCTCCCCCTTCCGCTGCCTCCCGCTCGCCAGGCCTCTCTGTTTCGCTCCAGAAAGGCAGGGATTCCGACCCGGGAAGCTCAAACACGGCGCGCGCGCCCTCCAAGCCAATTTCACGTCGTTCTGCTTCTGTCTCGAAAAACGCCCAAAAGGAGAATTCGCCCTCTCTTCCCTCTTCGTCCTCGATCACCCGCGGAACGCGCACTACGGCACGCCGCGGCCTTACCAAAGCTCAGACGCCAATGCCCGAGATCGCTCACAGCCCTTCTCCCCAAACTACCCTCTCCTCTAGCAGTATTGCCGGGCCCTCGACACAGCCGCCTCACAACACAAAACCGTCCAAGTTGCCCAAAGCTACCAAAGACACCAAGCAGAAGCCCACCAAGCCCGCGATCCCCGCAAAGGAAAAATCGCAGCCGCCGCCTGCCAACGACGAGGACGTGAAAAGCCAGGAAGGCGAGTGGTATGCAATCAAGGACATTGTCGAGGAAAAGATCGAACGCGGCGTCCGCTATTATCTCATCGACTGGTGCAACGACGCTGTCACCGGCAAGTCGTATGATAAGTCTTGGGTATGTTGCGTCTAGAAAAACAGGAGAAAAAAAAGGTGCCTGGAACGTCTGCTAACTTTCTAGATCCCTGCACGAGACGCCAACAGTGAGGCCATCCGCGATTGGAATCGGGTCAAGCGGGCGCGTAAGATTCAAGCCACAGCCCAGTCTACGCCAAACCCCAAGGCAACGCCCACGCCCAAGGCTAGCAAGACCAAGACTGTGAAGCCGACCCCGGCCGAGAACTCTCAGAGCTCCTACGCCAACACAAGCAGCGCCCTCACGTCCCAGGAATCCCAGGCCCTCACCCCGCCGTCCGGCAACGGTGCCAGCGAGGGTCCCAGCAAAAGTCTGCCTCGCAAGCGGCCTGCCTCTCCTTCTGAGAAGGAGAACACGGGCGACGCAGGTCCTCCATCGCGCAAGCGACGCCTCGTACAGGGCATCCGTCTGGACAAGAGCCGCGCTCTCGAGCCCAGCCAGAACGGCAGCAGCCAGAGCCAGAGCCAGAGCCAGAATCAGAGCCAAGGCCCGAGCCTGCTCTCTTCACCCCCGTCAACTCGCGAGCAGAGCATCGATCAGCTCGAGGAAATTGGTTGCCCGGAGCCCCTCGGACCAGAGGCCATCCTTAGAACAGCGGCCACCGTCGGTTCGGTCAACATTGTTACGCGCCCTGACTTTGACCCCGGCGAGTACATCCGCCTGTCTCAGTACTCCCATCTCTCCCAAATCTCTCGCCTCGCCCTGCAGACGCAGGGTTGGATGCGACCGCAGTCCGCTGTTGCTTACCAGCACCCATCAGACGACCTAGCCTGCTCGTCACCGAGCAGCGAGCAGCAGTATTCTTCGCCGCAGTATTCCTCACAGCAGTCTAACTCGCAGGACGAGGCTGACCTTGACGAAGACTGCCCTCAGCTGCCCTCTGGATGCACCATCCCTGACTCCCAGCCGGAAGAAGAATTCGGTACCCTTCAAACCGCGACTGCCTCGGACGACTCGCAGCCGCTCTTTGTCGACCAGATCGAGGACAGCAGCCCCAACTCCAACGAGGCTCCAGCTCAGCAAGTCCCGCAGGAATCATCCCATGAGATTGCAGCGCCCAGTGTAGGCCAGCAGTCCACCCCCTCGGATATCCCCCCGGTTAATCCCTCGCAGCAGCCGGACGCGAACACTGAGAGCACTTCCAGCGGCGACGCGCAGCTTGCTCCCCCCCCTCTCCCAGCAGCTTCTCAGGACAACGAGCAACTTCGGGCGTCCGCCGACTGGGCATCTGAAGAAGAGCCTTCCGCACCAGTTCAAGCCAGCGTTGGCAAGTCCACTGCCAGCGGCAACAGAAGCGAGACAGTCGACTTTCTGACGCAGCCCGAGCCAGACTTCCTTCTCTTCACCCAGGAGAGTCAGCAGCCGAGCCAACAGGTCAGCCTGCAGGTCTGCCAACGCACGCCAGGCGCCGCAAAGACCCCTGTCTCGTCTTCTACAGCCGACGGCAACAACTTTTCTGCTGTCTCTGTGGTTCCCGACTCGACGCGGCCGGTCCGAGTTACTGCCACTGTCCCTAACGCTGCGCAGACAGCTGACGACCCTTCCTCTTCTAACCCCCTTCCCTCATCGGCGCAGATTGTTCCGCCTCTCTACAGCAACAGCCAGGGCGACCTCATCCTCGACAGCCCGGCGTTTCTCTCTGTCCCCCGCTCCAGCACTCCCACCCAATACATTTACAGGGCCCCAGAAGCGATCATGGACGAATCGCCCCAGCCGCCCATGTCGGCCGTTGACAGACTCAGACAGGCCATGCAAGCCCAGTACGAGGCAACGAGCGACGATGCCCTGGCGGACAGCGGTGTGAGCGATGAGAATGACCCGCTCGTCCTTGCCGAAATCCGCCGCCTCGAGCAGGAATTGGAAGGCGCCTCTTCAGAGCAGCAGCAACAGGCATCCCAGGAGGAGAGCCTTACCAGCAACACGAGCAATGTCTTGCCCGCTCCAGCGCCGTTCGTGGCCCCATCCACGGTCCCGCATATGGACCAGCAGCAGCTAGACCCTCTTCTTGCGTCAGGCGTGCTCGATGCCCAACTTTCGCTCGAAGTGCCAGGCATCGCCGCAGCGCTCGAGGCCCCCGTGACCATCGACGCTTCGCTGCCGCTGCTTATCTCACCCACCGCCATTGCACAAAGCGACAACGTTGTGCCGGGCGCTCAGCACATTGGTGGTGCCATTGACGACGTCGGCGATGTTCACCCGGGGACAATTGCACCGGCTGACCTCTCATTTGCCGATGCCGATCCCATGGCGGCATCTAGCCTCGACCTGTCCCCAGAACTTGAGCTTGAGTACCCCTTGGGAGGCATTGAAGGTTATGCACCAGCCGGTGGCAGTGACGATGCGGACACCGATCATTCTGATGCAAATGCTGATGTCGGTGACGACGAAGACGCCGCTAATGCTGACGATGTCGACGAGAACGAGGTCGAGCAGCCGTCAAGCCCTCTTCCCATGGAGGACGACGCCGATGACCAAGACGACGAAGATGATCTTCCGTCCTTGTCCGGCCCCAACTTCACCACGTCCAGCTATGTCGTGACGCTCCCCCTTGCTTCCAACACGCGCCAGTACTACGCCGATCTCGTTGTCGAGAAGGAGAACCAGCAGACCATCAAGGACTTTAGCGATGTCTTTTCCCGTGACGTCTACGAGGTGCCCAGCGCCGAGTCCGTTGCCCGCGTCGACGAGTTGCTGCGCAAGCTGATTGACCTCTCCGACCTGCCGACGTACTACGACAGCCTTCCGCCCATGTCCAAAGAGGCCATGATGAAGCATGCTGTCGACACGAACAGCAAGTACTCTTTTGTCTACGAGTTCCTCGAGGCCATTTCAACGCTCGAAAAGGACGTGCTGGTTCTCGCGCGCAAGGGCGTGGCGCTTGACTACGTCGAGGCCATCGTCAGTCACGCTGGCATCCCAGTTGAACGGTTCCATGCCAGCAGCTACACCCGTCCCCTCAGCCCAGGTAAGACGTCGGCTGAACCAGACGGTTCGGGCAAGCCGGAGAGACGCCGCCGCCGTAGTGGTACGCTCTCGGTCCTGCTGGCTGATACGGGCGAGATGAGCGAGGCAATGGGCGCCGCCAGTACCGACACCGACGACTTTCCCCGTCCCAGCGATTTCGACATTGTCATCGGCTTCGATCACACTGCACGCACAACCGGTCTTCTAGGTTACTTCCTGGACGAGTCAACCGCTACGACCATCGAGGCAGCTACCCAGAACAATGGTAGAGTCGCCCGCCGCCAACTGCCCAAGCCCATCGTCATGCTTCTGGTAGGCGCACTGTCGCTGGAGCACATCGACCTACGCCTCGAGCGAAACTCGGTCGATGACCTGGAGCGCAAGAACGCGCTTCTGCTGTGCACGCTCGAGTGCCTGTCGCACCTCAGAGACAACCCGTACGACATCACGACCCCGAAACCCCATGAGGCAGCCGAGGCATTTGCCAAGATGGTCGCAGATCCCACCGAGGTTCTGGCCTGGGGACCGACACCGCTCCCCGAGGAAGTGTTTGACATCTACATGCATTCTTCGGGCGCAGCATCGCAGCCCACTTTCACGCAGGGAGAGACCATCGATGGTGGCCTCCTTTCATCACGGAAGCGGCAGTTGGTAAGTAATGCAGAGCATGTGAGACGAAAACTGAAAAATAAAACGAGACAAAACTAACTTATCCAAAACAGGACGACAATGACCAAGGCGAAGATACACCGAAGCGCGTGCGCCTGACTGAAGCCACAACTCCCATTGTTCGTGAGGTGCCGGTCCAGTTCAACGACACCACCAAGTACGCCCTCGGCCGCCTCGATGTGACGACCGCCAGTAGCGGTCCGACGGTCCAGATATCGCTAGCTCAGCTCGAGGCGCTGGCAGCCAAGGTCACGTTCTTGGAGACGCAACTGGAGGACAAGGACGGCCTCGAGGCCACGCTGATGGAGCGCGTACGCAGCCTGGACCGTCTCGTCAAGGGCAACACGGCCACCATCATTGATTGCCAAAAGAAACTGGTTGCATCCGTCAAGGAACGCGGCGTCTTCGAGGTCGAGCGTGATGCCGCTGTGAAAGAAGCTGCAGCGACCAAAGAAAAGCTGGAGGCCCGCACCGCGTTGCTGGCCGAGCTGCGCACCGAGAAGAAGGCGCTTGAGACCCGCGTTGCTGAGGCGGATGCCCTTCTTGCCGGCTCCAGCCAGCCCGATGTGGCCGCGCTAGGTGCCGCGCGCGTTGCACTGATGGAGACCCAGAACATGGTTGCTGTGCTCGAGCGCAAGGCCGCGAACGCCGACACAGACCTAGCCCACGCGCGCCGGGCATACCAGGATGCATCCAACGCAGCCGCTGACCTGAGCACCGAGAACCGCGACCTCAGCACCCGGGTGAAGGAACTCGACCGCCTCGCCGCCGACAACCTTCGCAAGATCCACGAGACGCAGAGCCGCAACGAAGCTGAAGCGTACCGCCAGCAGTGGACCGAAGCCGTCACCATGCTCGGCGAGCGTGAGCGCGAACTCGAATGGGCCCGCGAGGAGTTACGCGTGCTCAAGAACGGACGCCGCGAGACCCGCCAGCAGAGCGTGCCCCGGAGTCCCCGCCTGAGCGTCATAAGTCCACGCACAATCTCGGGCCGCGGCGGTAGTGTCGGTGTTGGCGTCGGTGCCAATGGTGGTGGCGGCAGCAGCAGCAGCGCCAGTGCCACGCCCATTCCTAACATTATCGGTGCGCCGGTGGTTGGTGCAGGCTTTGCAGTGGCGGCTAGAGCGTCAGTCAGCCGGGGTAACAGCCCGGTCTCGGCCAACTTCGACCCGTCTGTCTATGGCGGCATGTCGTCGGGTGGCAACGGTGGCAGCGGTGGCAATGGTGGTGCAGGTGGTGGCCCTCCGCTGCCCGGCATGACATACCTCAACTCCAGCCAAGGCGGCGGCCGTTGGGGTCACCTGCGTGACTGATTTGCGTTTGTGAAGATAGACATGGGACGTGGATGAGCCCTTTTCTCTTTTTCTGTTTCCTTTTTCTTGACCCCTTTTTTGCTTCCTTTCTTTTGTCTCACGGCTTTTGTTCTTTTTTTGTTACCCAGCTATGTGTTTCTTCTATCTAGAGATCTCTGTCATCTCACGGTCATGGCTGCATTTATTTTCTATTCTTTTTTTTCATTTGTGTGTTATTTTCCGTTGCTGTTTGGAGAAGGGATCCAACGCAACTGGCTTCAATTCTCTGTATTATCTCTTTTACCTTATCTTTTAAGGACCTTCATGTATTGACCTTGAGTCAATGTTGTTTAAAGTTTCTGCACCGTCACCATACGGGGCCTCGGGATTTGGCCACCCATCGCTTATATAGTGTACTCGGAACGTACACCATTTAGTTTGTTTCATGATAATCTAAAGAATTTCAAATAACCAAGCCACGTTACGAATCTTTCAACGAGTGCAGCGTTTCCTGGCAATCTGTATACCTTTGAGCCCTTTTACTAAGAAAAGGAAAGCTCCTACACAGCATGCAGACGCCCATAACCACATAGATCAGCACAGCAGGATCACACATGTCCACATGTCACCGACGGAAACCGAGACAGGGGAATGATAGTAAAAGCGAGATGGTTTTCTTGAAAGAATTAAGAATGAAGAAAGGACTCCACGCCACGCTCCCACCCCAAGCCCGAAGCCAGAAAGAAGTGAAATAAAAGGAAAACTGATAAAAGAGAAAACACAGAAGAATAACAACAAACGACACAAGATCCCGCTTCCCTTTTTTTGTGTACCCATCCTAATTTTGTCTCTCTCCGTCTTGTTGTCGATTTGTCTCCCACGACCCCCAGCGCCTCCCCAACCGTTGCATTAAAAAAACCCGGTCCGATGCAGTGTAATTTCGTCTTTCCTTTTGGTCCAAAGAGTCCCTCTTGTCCTCCCCGAGAAATGCCCTCTTGTTCGCCCGCTTTCCCCCGGTCCTTTCCCGAATGTCGTGAACGCAAGAGCCACTGCATTAGAAAGTAGCAGGATAAAAATCAAAAAAGGCAAAACGAGGCACGGGTCAAACTAGGCAAAACAAGTAAACAATGATAACAAATGCAAATATAAAAAGCAAATAAAGCAAACAGACGGGAGTGGTGAAGTGGAAGAGCAATGATCAAGGAGGAAAGGGAAGGGGGAGGGGTGGAGGTAAAGGTGCGTAAACAAACAAAGAAGCACAAGAGGAACAAGGACCCCAAGGACCAAAATGTAGAAGAAGAAAGCAAAAGCCGATACAACGGACGAGACGATGCAACAATACCAAAAGCCAACATGGAAAGAAAACAGTCCGTAAAAAAGAAAAGAAGAATTCACCGACACCGGTCCAATCGCAGTTCGCTCCCCTTTTTCCCTTTTTATATGGCCCTCCCTTGTTGTAAAAAAGATCGATCGCCCGCTCAATTTTGCCGTCCTGCCAGTTCCTTTTTTTTGCCCCCAAGCCTGCCAGAACCTGCCAAAGCTAATGCAAACACAACCCCTTGCGAAGAGTAACAAAGGCCGCGGCCACCGGGGGTCGCCCAAGAAAAAAAAAACAATCAAAAAAACACTCTTAACAGGCCTGGTCCCAACATCCAAACGTCCTTTTATGTCCTGGCAAAAAAAAATGAAGGTGAAAAGTAGAATAAATATAATGAAAAAGAAGTGAAGAAAAAGATCATGCTGGTAAGCATGAGGGTGCTGAGACAGACCCTGTCGACAATGTTCGCTCAAGCAGGCGACTTGTTAGGGGGCGCACCGGAGCCGTTCTGGCGGTTCTCGCCCGCGTTGTTAACTGACAGTCCGCCCATACCAGACGACAGGAAAGCAAAAGGGTCGTTCTGCGAGTAGAAGTTGTTGGACGGGCCAGCAGAGGCGGGGCCGTTGGTCGCAGACTGGAACGCAGCCTCGGCGGCACGGCTGTCAAAGGGACCGGCCGAGTGAGAGCTCGAAACGGGACCAAAGTGCGTGTTCAGGGGAGGGTACGGCGCAGCGTTACTACCGCCGAGACCCGACGGGAGAGCATAGGTGCTCGGGGGACCACCAAACTGCTGGCCGTAACCGCCGCCGCCGCCGCCGCCGCCAGACGCAAAGGGGCCACCGCCGGAAGCAAACGGCCCGGGGCCGGGGTTGCCACCCATGGAACCACCTTGGTTCATGTTGTAGGACGAGCCGCCGTCCATGGGTGACGGGTAGCCCGAGTCCGCAACAACAGCGGCGGTCGCACGGCTGGCGCCACAGCGCAGACAGCAGACGTTCTTGGCAAAGTTGTGGTAACCGCAAGCCTCGTTACCACACTTCCAATCACCCGCACGGAAGGGCACAACACCGCTACCGCCCATACGGCCGCCACCGTGGCCGCCACCACCCATGTGGCCATGACCATGACCGTGACCGTGGTTGTGGCCGTGACCATGGTGGTTACCGTGCTGCTGCTGGGGCGGCATCATCGACTGAGGCCCATAGAAGTAGCCGCCGCCGCCGCCCATGTCGCCAGTCGGGCCGGCGCTAACAGCAGGGAACGAGCAACGGAAGCAAGCCGTGCGACGCTGGAAGTTGGAGAATCCGCACGAGGGGCAGGTCCAGTCACCGGGACGCGGGCGGTTCTTGCTCGGGGGGAAGGGAGTGAGGATCTCAGCGGCACGGTCGAGAACGCGGCTCGAAGAAGGCGACACCTCAATGGCCTTTTCATTGAGAGCACGACCATTCATACACAGGCTCTCGGCGGCCTCCTCGTGGGATGAGAAGACGGCGAAACCGGTGCCGGTGGGCTTGTGCTGTTCAGGGGTGCGAAGCGTCCAAAACGCAATAGGGCGGCCTCCAAACTGAGTGAACCAGCTCTCCAGCTCGGACTGGGTGGTGTCATGCGGAAGACCGGACATGTGCAGGACCTTGCTCCGCTCCGACAGGAAGGCTCTAACATCCGCACGCGCATCCATGGGACGAGCCAGGACATCGGGGTGTTCGTGGGCCGGCTGGGACTTGCGGATCAGGCCGCGCAGGACACGGGCCAGAGTGACGGCCTCCTCCATGGCTCTGCGAGGCGAGGCCGGGGCCAGTGCCTGCAGGTGGAAGGGGAGGTTGTGCTTGATGGGAGCGCTGGACTGGACAGCTTCGACTTCGAGAGCAGCGCAGATGTTAGCAAGCGATGAAGGGCCGAAGGGCAGCGACTCCGGGTGGTGCTGCTGCCATCGCTGATATTCCTGGCGCAGGTCGAAGGTGCGGGAGTGCTGCAGGTACGGGGGCAGGACGACGGCCTTGTCGCGAGCCTCACGCGGCAACTGGACACGGAGGTCCCAGGCATCGAGTGTGACGAAAACAAAGTCGAGGTTCTGCGAGGTCAGGTGTTCGGAGGCAAATGTGTCGAAACGGTTAACTGCGTCGCGGAAGCTCCCGGCGTTTCTAACATGCTCCCAGGTGAGTGTGGTCAGGCTCGCTGGAAGAGGTAGGTAGGTTAGCTCTTGTGTTGACAAAGTATGGAAACGGACGACAGGCAGCTGCTGTGTGACGAGAGATTCGGTCAAGTTGGCAGCAGAAGATCAGCAGGGAAAGGTAAGCCAACGGAATTGAGCGTCCGGAAACAAGCCGCAAAAGGGCATTGTCATTTCCCGTGCTTCCTAACCCTCCTCGGATTGACTTTCTCTTTTGTCCTTTCCATTTCGTTCGTATTCTCTCGACACACTGCAAGCGGCCGTATCTCCATTCCCGGTCGCCATTGGGAAGTTCGGGACTCACTGCACAGCGGCGTTATGGGCGTGTTTATCGGCTTGACAAGGACACTCTCGCGGTAGAGCTAGAAGTGGGGAAACGCAGAGTTAGCTGGGGATGCCTTTTTTCCGCAGCAAGATCGCGGGTGGGACGCCGTACCTCATCCAGGCTCTTTGAGTCGAGCAGGATCCAGCCAATCTCGATGACTTCAGCAGAGTCCTTGGTTACATAGACACCATGCTCATCGCAGGTCGTGGCGACGTGGATGACAACGTATCGGTCAATCGACGCCGGTGCTTGCTGGTTGTTTGCCATTGTATCTCGAGGAAGGCGGGTTCAAGGAGGAAGTCGGTCAAGACAAAGGGGGGAGGGTCGAGGTCCGGAGGAACTGCGAAATCGGCAAGCTAAAAGCCAAAGAGGTGTTAACGAGGCTGACGACAGACAATGGGTAGAGACGAGTGTCCAAAGACAGCGGTAGGACGCCGCGAGAGAAGGCCACGAAGAAAAGTTCGAGGCCCTGAGAAAGTGTCCAAACAACAAGGCAATCGGGGAGGAAAAGAAAGAAAGAAAAGGACGTAACAAGGTCGAGGCTGCAGCCGAAAGCCGAACCCGAAGCACAAGCACAAGCAGAATCACAAAACTTACCCGGAGCGAGCCTTTTCAGGGGTCAAAGGGTCGAAAGGGTGCGAGAGCCAACTCAATCTCGTAAAACAGAACTCGAAAGGATGCTGTGGAAAGGATGAAGATAAGAAGCCGGACGAAGTCGAGGTCGAGGTCGAGGGCCGTCGTGGGGGAGCGGTGCAATGCAGAAAGGAAAGACGGCGAGGTGCTGAAGAAGATGCTTCAGCACGGGAAAAGGAGTGGACGATCGACAAGAGGTCTTTTTTTCGTCGTCTGTGCAGGGTTTTTCTCTTTGACTGGACGTCGCTCTGCTTCCCGTCGGCTGGAGAGAAGAAGAGAAGGGGGAAGAGAAGAGATGAGGAAGGGGAAAGGTCGGGGAAGAGGGATCTGGTTGCTTCGGCACGGGAAGGTCGAGGCGGGAAGTCGAGTAGGAGAAGGCAGGAGCAAAGGAGAGGAAAGACAAGACGGAAGAGCAGGAAAGGAGACAGCGAGGTTGAGGAGGGAAGGAACACACGGACGCTGAGGACAGTGAGTGGGCCGGTGGACGGTGGGCTAGACAGTGCAAGTAACTAGGACGTGGGTACGGAAGGCACGTTTGTGGTGCGTGGAGAGGCGTTAAAAAACTAGTATAAAAAATAAATGTCAAAAAATAGGGAAATTGCTCGTTTTTCTAGGCGGTGCCTTGACTGAAGCAGCGAAAAACAGAAAGGCCCCAAAATAAATCATAAAATACTTTCTTTTTTTTTTTACTGGATCTGACTTGGCTAGCTTCCTGCTGTGCAAACGCGTTCGCTGCACGACTCCAGGACAGCTTAGAGAGCGCGTAACGGGCATCACAGCCTTGCCTTTCCAATTGACTTCTGTCGTGTCTTTTGTGTCTATCGTATCAGCCGTTGTGTCTGTTCATCAAGGTACAGAAACATCTCGTAGCGTAGAGACACATACGTTGTTCGTTGGTTGTTCTAGTTGGTTCTAATCTTCAACTCGCCTCAATCCAAAGTTCACACTGTGGGGTGGGAACCGGTCTCCAGTACTCCGTACCTGTTGGTCGCGTTTTGGTGCACAGGTACCTACGATAAATCCCCTGAAAGACACTGGTGCTTGCCTGGAAACAGGCGTTGGAAGTGGGGTAGGGGTCCCTGGCACCTGGCTAGGAAGGTGCGGCGGGTGCCTGCCGTTGCTCTTGCCCTGTGTCTTACGACGAGGGTCCCACGTTTGCGCGGAGCTGTCGCGAGCATCGGTACAAGAAAGCTGCGATAGGGAGCGGCCACATAAAAGAAAGCAATTCAACTGACATTTATTACGAGTATCAACTGTCTCATTGTACTGCACATTGAAAGACGAATTTCATATGGCCCTTCCACGGTAATTTATCTTACACTCCATAAGAAAGGAACGGTAAAAAGACATGGCCGCCCTGACCGCCGTATGCGCCAGACACGGAGGGAAGGCGCGGCTGACTGGAGGCTACGTTGATCTGCTCGTATCGTCGTTCGGTATGCCAACAACGCCGAGCGGGCAGGAGCCATCGCCAACGTGACTGGTCCAGCTTACCTCTTGGCTGTGTCTCTTCTGAGCCTGCTGCAGCAAGCTTTGCACACCTCCCTCCTTCCTTCTGTGCCTGTCTTGCATCTGATACCTCGCCCCTTCCTCTTTTGCCTCTTCGCCATCCTGCTGCCTTCCCTTTCTTTGCTCTCAGCTCACCAACAGCCAGCTATCACCTGTCGCTTGTCGGTTATCAGCTGTCCCTTTTTCCTCGCCGGTTTGCCTGTATTTGTACCGACAACACCCCCCTCCAACGCACGCTCTTTCCTTTCTCCTCCCCCCATCACATTGCACGGCTCCCCATCACACGAATCCACCCACACGCGGCTGCTCCACCCACGTAACGCTTTCCCACCCCAGCAGCCCAGGTCGTGTCTTTTCCCCCTTTAAACCACCAACCGCAGCTCTCTGCCTGGATAACTTGTCTGCAATTTGCAGTTGCACCTTCCCATGGACACCACAATCCTCCTTCTAAAGTGAGGCTTGAAGAACACGTGAGAGGCGGCGGCAAAACGGCTTCATTCTTCCATTCATCATCACGAAATAAGCCTCACATTCAACACAAGAAGCTTCTGCCTCGACTCGAGTGTCTTGCTATCTTACTTTTTCACACTTTTCGTTCTATTGACTTCTACGCCATCCCCGCAACCCGTCGGATTGCGGTCTGCCAGTATCTGGCCGCCCCTATTCCTTGCCTCATGGCCTGCTTGTGGTCCTTTGACCGTACAAATGTGAAACGCCCCAGTCGCCGATGAGAGACATGGCAGGCCCCATAACGCACCACCTCAAATACAGGACAGACAGAATACCCTGCTGCTTTCTCGACGGCTGCTACCCGCCGCCCTACGAAAGCCATATTAATAGCTTTGTAAGGCGGCGTAGCACAGCCGTGCAGAAAGCCAATAATTCCGTGCAATGAGAATTCATGCAGCAGGAAACAATTGTCCGGTGCGGAGACACCCGAAAGGGCAATGAATGCTTTGCTCTGCATCTCGATGTCCCACAAGCAGACAATAGGCAAGCCCGACGGCTCGCCGGCGTCCCAGGACCCGATCAAGGTGAGGCGGTCAAGGGGCGGCTGTCGACATGGAGACAACCCGAGTGGAGGGACCATGCGGTGACAAGGCTATGTAGTCTGGACGCTGTGTGGACGCTGTGTGGACGCCGTGTGCACGCTGTGTGCGCTTGCCTGCTGTGTGACGGCCGCTTGGATGCGGTCCAGAATGCTTTGCCTTCTTTTCCTATTATGGTGTGAACTGTGCTTTGGCCAGACTCTTCTCTCTGCTTTGAGGAGAAAGAGAGGCAGGAAAGAGGAGACGCATCTCAACAAGCATAACCACAGCCTCGTCGGCCAGCCGGCAAACTACTAACCGTTCGCCCGAATGGCGGCAACTGACTCACAATGAGATAAGAGTGACGGCCTGTTCTTCACTGCTTACCCCTGTGCACAGCCGGCGACGTCCCGGAACTAGCACCGTCACTATTGCACTCGGGACAAGACAAAGAGCGTGCGGCCCGTCATGGCAGCAGCCGTTGTGGTAAGGTGAGAATAAGGCGCCGTCTCAGTCCCAGCTTTGTTCTGTAATAGCGCACGCAGCTTCAGAAGGCACGTGCACTGACAGCACAACGGCAGCTTTAGCGTGCTACCAGACATACGTCATCCATCCAACAGCTTGGCGGGAAGGAGCAAGCTCTGGAACAAAGAAACCAAACAGAACATAACAGAAACAGAAACAGTAAAGCAACTAGGCAGCAAGTTTTGTAAGGGTTAAAAACAGCTAGGTCACATCGTAGAGAATAATTGCTCCGTACTATGTTCTGCAAAGAACTCGCACCGATGGGGTATTCCTTTTATACAGCCTGTGCGGTCAGGTCGGTCCTACGGCCGCTTTACTGGATAATCACAGAGCACGCACTGTCGTACCTTCCTTAACTGGCGCCTCGTAAATTAAGAAAAGAAACGCTCGTTTCTTTTCCAACGGAAAAGAGCAGATCGGTAGGTCGCCGTTGCCGTTTATGGCCAGCCGTTTGTTGCTGTTTTCTGTTATGATTTTTAGTGCCTGGTTGTTTGGTCTGGCCAGGCCTGGTTTGGCCAGGCCGCCGGCCATCAGACCTGGCGCGGTGTAGCGTCTCTGACGTAGTGCTTGCCATCATTGTCCTTCCCACCCTCCTTCCATACTTAATCGCCCCTTCGCGTCCTGCAATTTATTCCCTCCCACTTTTCAAATTTTCTTTATCTCGAACAACGTTTCCTACAAATAACACCCTCTTTCCGCGTTATATGATTCTTTCCATCTTCGACTGACTCTTGCTTCGACAGCAACACGAAACGACCATCCGGACAACAAACAAACACCCTTCGAACCCCCCAAACCCGCAATCATGGTCAGCGCGTCCGCTATCCTCATTATCATCATCACGATCATCTGTACGTTCTACCTGCGCACTCGTCTCTGTTTCAAGAACACACCGTTCTTCCAAGCCAAACAAGTTCCCATGCTAATTTCGCTGTCCCAATCCAGTCCCGCCCATCGGTGTCTTTGCCGTTGCCGGCTGCGGAGCGGATCTCCTGGTCAACATCTGCCTGACCATTCTTGGGTACGTTTACTCTCTCTCTTGCCTGACTTCATCCAGTGCCTCATACTTCCCCTTAGCCTCTGCTAACACGACTTTCTGCACAGCGTTTTCCCCGGCCACATCCACGCATTCTACCTCGAGTACATCTACTACGACCGCCGCGAGCAGGCTCGTGAGGGCCGCTTTACTGCAGGCCGGGGCCCCGGTATCTACAGCGAGCGCGTGCAGCAGGGCGGCGGTGGCTACGGCACGATTGCCCAGAACACCTAAGTTGGAGACTTTCGAAGCATTAGAGAGACGATACCCGGGCCGCGTCGCGTGGATCGCGCCCAAGCAGGTGATGGCGCACGCGACGACTTCCGGCCGCCTCTCTAGCCACACGAAGATGCCGTAACCGCATGCGCCGTTTCGTATGGGATGAATGATACGAGGAGTTGGAGGAGTTGATACGCGGTTGAGTCGAAATACTGAGCCGGTTCATATGTTGGAGCTATCATGTTTTGCACCTCCCAGACGACCTAATATTTTGTCTTTGGGGTCCTTTGCTTGTTGTTTTCTTTTCCTCCCCCCTCCCCCCCCCAGAAGCTTTCTAAATTAAATCACGCTTCCCACAAAGCCCTTGCTCTCCTTAACCATACTCGAGTTTGCCACAGACGTAGTTCCTAAAAAGATCCAGTCAAAGAGGTAAACTACAATAGCTCATTGGCAAATTCGATATCTCAATTCGAATTAAATATATAAAAGAATTCACCCTCGGCACCGCCTCTATGCTGGCAAACCACCATTGTAATGCGCCACGCAGATGCGATGTGCGACATACGAGGCATATCTCATCTCTCAGCCGGTGTAAAAATTGTACCATGTCTACTCCGTACACACTGCAGCTACGCCGTAGCATGCAGCCTGCTGCAGCTAAGAATCGCTCGATATGCGTGAACACGTCAATGTAAGCGGGCCAGGCCAGGCAAGGCAGGTTCGAGGCTAGTCGTCTCCATAAACCGCTCTCGATGCATCCAGACGGGGGGGGATAACAGGATAAAATAGTAGGAGAAATGGAAAATAATATAGAAAGGGAGAAATCCAAAATAAATTATAAAAATATGTGCTTTTGAACAGTTCGCTCGAGGCACTTCGGCATGGGCCCGTTTGTTCCCCGTCGCCAGCAACTAAGGAGGTCCGTGGCGGCATGGCTTGGCCAGGCCTTGTGAGTTATCAGGCCAGGGCCTGGCCACGCCACGACACACGGGGTTGGCCACATAAAAGAGGCGATGAGGAGAATGGCCTCGTCAGATCCTGCACACACCCGCCTTGAGTGGCTGGCAGCGATTTCATTATCAGCCAAAGAACAGACCAAGAACTCAGCCAGAGCTGGCAACAGGGTAAAGAAGGAGCGAATGGTAGCCCCGGAAAAGAAAAGAAAATCAAACAGGCCATGCTTGGCAAATAGGGAAAGAGCGCTCGTCCTGTGCATCATACTGGTGCACTCACAAACACGGCACTGTCTTGTCACGACCACAACTTACGCCCATCCTAAAAGAAGTAAAGAAGACCAAGAGAAACCCTCAGAGAACAGCTCGAGTGTGGCTGCTCTTAGATGGCCTGTCAGGTTTGTCAGAGGCTGCAGCGCCAGGCAAAGTTGGAGGGTGGTGGTGAAGGTGGGCATCTCTTGATTTGGCCCGGTTCGTGGTGCATGGGATGGTTCCTCCTTCCCTCCACACCCCCTTTCTCTGCCGGGTCGGTCGTGCTTGCCCCCCCCCCTTTCTCTTCTTCTTGCTCGCATCTGCCCTTTCAACGGCAGCCACGACTCTCGTGCAGAATGCATATTGTACTGCACACTGGCCAATGGCAAGGCCGGAACCAAAACTTCAGTGGCTCCTGCCTCCTCTCCCACGCTGTACATGATTTGTCTCTTCCCACAACCCAAGAGCCTTTTTTGGCCCGTGTCTGGTCCGTGTTTGCGCGCGCAACGGCGCGAGAGGGAAGGCACAACCTGCGCAGATAAAACAATGAAGAGAAATATCAAAGAATGAGGAAAACAAAGGCCCAATCGTATAAACGAGAAAGGGAAAGAGAGGGAACCGAAAAAAAAGATAGAACGAGTAAAATAATGCAAACGACGACCATCGTGCTTGCCGAATTGAAAACCAACCGTGCTCCTGCCAGAAGAATGCTCGTTATGGCGGCCCCCATCTGATCTTGAGCATCCTCCTCCACATTGCCTCTTTTCCCCTCAACCCTTGTCACCTCATATACTCCGTAGCCTCTCCTGTTTCCCTCTTTCAAGGCACGCATCTCAAAATACCCTCCGACGCTCTTCCCGGGATATCACCAACCACTCCCTCGGATTTCCGCCGACCCATCTGATCCGGAGCATTGCCTGAGAAGGAAGCGCTGGTCTCTGCTCCCGCCCCATCCTATCCGCCAGCGGTCATAGCGCCCAGCCACATCTTGAGGGCGAAGGAATTGGGGATTGCGAAACAGAAAAAAAACGAAAGTCGGCATCTGCATCCAGCATCAGCATTTTTGGGAACAGAACCCAAGGGACACACGCATCCACGCATCCACGGACGACACGCGCGCGCTGGCACCAAAGCGAGGCACACGTCGAGCCGAAGTGGCCCGGGAAATAAAAGCAACAAGTCGGCGACACAACGCAGCTCAACTGAACTCCCAGGAGCGAGACACGGGACGGCGAAAGGACAAAGTGAGGAGAAAACCTGCAGCAGCAGGCAATGAACGGCTTCCACGTTGTCGCTCCTTACCCCTCTCCCCTCCTTCGCCCACTGCACTTTTGCCCTCTTCAACCTGTATCTCTCCCATTCATCTGACCTCTATCTTGCTTTCTGTCGCTCGCTACACCACGAGCGGCGGCCCGCATCGCCTCCGAGCGACAATTTCCCACCGCTCACAAAAGAACACGAAACACAGACTCGACCGGCAGACGAGAAAACTGCAGTTTGCAGCCCGCGGTCTGCCTCTTGCGCCCTGCTTCTCTTCTTGCATTTTCTCTTGCTCGACACGGAGGCAGTGTCTGCGAGACGGCCAACGCGACGGGCACCACCTCGTCGAAATCGAGCACACGAAGACAGGAGCCGACCATGTCCTCTTGCGCGGGCTGACTGGTGCTGCTCTCGCATATCGTCTCTCATTCTCTCGTTCTCTCGTTCTCTCGTTCTTACATTGCCACGTTCCTTAAATCTCTCTGTTTCTCAATCTCTCATTTTTCTCTTCGTGCTGTGCACTTCCGCGTCATCCTTCCTTGTCCTATCCCTCTCTCTCTCTCTCTCTGTGCATCGCTCGCTTCGCCCCTCTGTCTCTCCGGGCGGGTCCCGTTGCGTTGGCAAAACAGCCCCCCTCCCCCATTGAAGCAGAGACAGCATACACCCATCTGCGACTCCGAGCTGGCCTTGCATTGGTACCACTTACCCGCATCCCTCCCCCGATATTACCTGCTTGCCATGCATGATGGATGCCATGTACATAAATAGCAAACCACATGTCCTTCTGTCTGAGGACAAAACACGAGATGGCGCAAGGGAAAGCCGTGAGCGGTCCAGCAGACAACGACCTGCTTCGGAAGCCGGTCTCAGCTCCGGCCTTGTTGCCGTCAAGTCTGCCCATCCTCGTCCTCACTCATACCGCCACTCCCATGTCTCTTCCTCGTCTTCCTTTTCTGCTACTGTCGCCGTTTCCTCTCCCGTCGCCGCCCTTTCTTCCTTTCAACCCCGGGCATCTACCTCGCTCTCCGCGTTGGCATCACAAAAGCCCCCCTCGTCTCTTCCTGCCCAGTCTTCGCTGCGATCTGCACCGTTTACCACCTATTCATCTCGACCAGTAAACGGCCATCACCGCAACGGTGCTGTCACTGCCGCAAGTACCGCCGCGTCTGCCAACGGCACCCAGGTGGTCCCTAATCCGCCTACTTCCGCGTCGATCCTCTTCTTCGATCCAGGAAACAACACTACACCCGAGACCTCTCTTGTCGGCGCCAGGGGCAAGTCAATACCGCTCGACGACGGCATTGCGGCACACCGTACATCCGCTCTGCGCGAGCTCAACAGCAGCTTCCCTTCGCCGGTGCTCCGCCACCAGCAGGCAAAGTCTACGGGAGCACAAAGCACCACATATTCACAGCCTGTCATTGTCCGAACGTACTCCGGTCCGCCCCAATCGCCTTCGACCTCCGCTCACTACCGCCCCCCCAGCAGCAGCCGCCGCGCTGGCAGCCGCGCATCCGGCTCCCGCCGTATTCCATACGTCCCGAACAGCCTAGCCTCGTCGTCAACCTGGGACCCTGCTGCCAACAGCAGCAACAATGCACAGCGCGCGGGCTGGGGTTTAGCAAATAGCCTCTTCGGCATGGCGCGATCAAAAGGAAAGAAGGGTGGTTTTATCCCGTGGCCTTGGGTTGCAGGCACGGATGGGCAGTCGCAAAAGGATGAGGCAAAGCTACCGCCAATCGAGGCATTCTCCTACAAAGGCTTCATGGCTGACCTGCAGACCACGACGGACATTCGATCGGACTTGGACCGTATTGCGGAAATCTGTGCGCGGTCAAGATACTGCCTAAGCGACAAATATGACTCGCATGTTACCCCCCATGGATCCGGTGCGAGCTTTATAGCATCTGTATCACAGCATCCCAGCCATTCCAAGGGCCACCGGAGAGGAGCGTCCAGCCCTGGCGGACCAACCCTCCAAGCAGTACCATCCGATGACGACGAGAGCAGTGCACGAGGCCACCGCCGCAGGCGAGGTGGTATAGGGGGTGCTAGACGGCGGAGCGCAGCCTATGGGACCCTGGAAACCATCATGTCCTCAAGCCGGTCATCTGAGGAAGACAAGACCAAAAAGAAGTCCGCGGCTGACATCGCCGAAGCGGTTCGTGGCCGTGCGGCACGGAAGGGACTGGTTGCCGCTGACGGCACCGGAGACGGCACTGCTACCGCTACTGAGGAGAGCAGCGGGCGCGATCAAACCTCATCCAAATCCAACAAGTCACCAGGTGGAAAGGACGGCAACAGAAAAGGACCCAATTCCCCAATGGAAAGTTCCAGGCCAAATCTTGTGGACGACGACAACACCTTCCCAAGCAGCAGTGGACAGCCAACCACTTCTCGCTCTTCACCAGACCGGCAGCAAGTGAAAATTCCACGGCGAGCAAAGTCCACCTCGTTTGCCCACGCCGTGATTGGAAGCAGCCGCCAACAGCAAAAACAACGGCACTCCGCCGGGCGTGGGAGCAGTTCTGCGGCAGCCACACATGCAACTATGAACATTTCTACTGTTCCAGCTCTGCTTAGCGACCCAGCCCTTCCTCAAACCTCAGACGGAACCATCGATATGTACAATGTGCTGGACACCGTGAACGGACAAGCCTCGCCTCTTGCCAACAACTCGCATTCTCGTCGCAGCAATTTGGAGCCTGGCATTCACATTGTTGACCCTGATAATGAAGCCGGCCAGGATCCGTCATTGTTCCTAAACGCGGAAGACGCCGCCGAAGCCGGGTTCTTCTCGGGCCTCACCCACTGGATCCCCTGGATGGCAACTGGAACTGGTGACCCAACAATTGAACAGCCATGGGTCGGTGGACACAGTGCATCCCGCGGCCAAGAAGTACCAACACCAGCCGCAGCCGCAGCCGAAACATTGCCCGCTGCAGGCCCAAGCCATGCAGAAGGAAGCCTCCGCGAGTTGCTCAAGACCGTTGACGACACAAACGGCAAGCAGAAGAAGGGGAAGGCTGTTGACGACGGTGATAGCCGTTGAGTTCTTGAGGGATACTTGCATTCGTGCATGAAATCTATTTGTTGCATCTTGTCTTTGTCCTTTCTTTCATTTTCTAATTTGTATTATTTATACCCCCTTTTCCTGTTTTTATACTTGCCCATGTTTTCATTCTCGTTTACCGCTATTTTCTTCTCATTTTTCATGCCTGGGTTCTTATTTATGATTATGACTCTCATAGGTGGCTGTTTTCTATTCTTTCTTGGCTAAGGACAATACACAAAACAAGACGGGAACAAGACGAGGGGACAATATATACACAAAAGGAGTGTCTGGTCAAAATGGCCGATTTGTATGGATTTCATATCCGTTTTGATAGTGAATCAGAAACGTCGAGACGTGCTACTACTCGCCATTTCGAACACTCATATCTGTGACAAAAAGGTATCACGGTTGTCTCGTCACTGTAAATACTCTTCACGAATACTAGTTTCTCTCTCTTCTATTAACATCATGCTCCTACTAATACAAATAAAATTCAGCAGACCCAGTTGTCTAGGTATGTTGTGTAAACCCGATTCCCGTTCCAGGCCCTTATTTTTCGTTTGCAAAGCGCCCCCGTAATAGCCCTTTTTTGTCTCCCGTTCCGTTTTAATACTTGAAAAAAAAAAGTGTGAAAACCATGAGTGTTCCTATCCAAGCGTTCGAGAAAAGACAAAAAAAGAATGAATGACAACAAAGAAAAAAAAAAGTGCGGAGAGAGAGCGAATGACAATTGGTATAGCAATACTTTGACACACGCAAGGCATGGATCCGGGCTCCATTGTTTCTCCTCGCCTCTTTCGGAGAAGGTGAACCAACGACACCTTCTACACGATTCCATTTTGGGACACTGCTAACCTCCGGGGCAGCTACTGGGGAGGTGTGCCCTTTGTGGCTTCTGGGTGGGCAACTGGCTCGACCACGGATGCGGGTGCAGGGGTCGTGGTAGACCCCGTGGAGTTTCCCGCATTGGCCGCAGACGACGACTGCTGGCTGACTCCCTGCATAGGCTCCGACTCGGTCTTGCTCCCGTCCTCTTGCGGGAAAGCTGGGGTCTGCTTTGGCTGCGTTGGCACATCGGGTATGGGCATGGAGGTGGCTGTGGCTTCCGAAATCGCAGCAACAATGGCCGAGGCGACCCCTGCCTTCGCCACCGGCAGGCCATCACTGGGCCTCGCTGCTTCAATATGCTGGCGCTTGGCTTCGCGCTGATCCGCGCTGCCATTGTCACCGTTTCCGTCTGCTTCGGCAGCCGTAGGAGGAGGTCGTCTTTTCTTATCCTGGTTGCCACTGGCCTCGAGAGCACCTGGCTTCGTTGCAGTTGGAACGGCTTTGTCGGCGGTTGCAATAGCGTGGGCTGCCGCCTTTCGGGCCTCCTTTGCGTTGCGTTCGTTCTGGCGCCGGAGTGCCTTTGACTCGAACTCGTGCCAATCACCGCCAATATCTGCCAGTCTATTAAAATTACGTTAGTTTTGAGGTTACAAGAGAGGGGAAAGGAAAAGTAGAGAAGGTCAAAAACATACTCAACGGCTTGCCGTGCTGGTGGCAGTTCCTGTGTGAAGTAAGGATGGTCGAGAACTTCGGCAGCAGACGGTCGCTTGGCGGGATTGTATCGGAACATCGCCGAGAGGATTTCAAAGGCGGCAGGCGTCACACGGTGCTTGTATTTTTCGACAAAGACATTGGGCAGTCGGTAGGTGGGCCGCATGAGCTCGAACCAAGGCATCTCGGTCAGCCCGGGCCATTCGCTCTTTGTTGGCGTACCCAGCATGTTGTAGATCTTTGACAACTGGCTGATCTCGCCGCCGCCGCCAGGGAAGATGGGGGCTTGCGTGAATATCTCGACCATGACACAGGCAGCGCTCCAGATGTCGACGGCCGGGCCGTACTGTGTCTCGCCCAGAAGGAGCTCGGGTGGCCGGTACCAGATTGTAATGACACGGTTCGAGTAGTCGAGCTGGTGGCGCTTGGCGAAGAAGCGGGCCAGGCCGAAATCGGCCAGCTTGAGGATACCGTCGCTGCTGACAAGAATGTTGGCGGCCTTGATGTCGCGATGCAAAACACCGCGGCGGTGCAGGTAGTCGAGGCCCTGGAAGAGCTGCAGGGCCATGTGCTTCTTCTGCCCATCGTCGAGCTTAAACGTCGGGTGGTTGAGCAGGCCGTTGAGATCGTGGGAGAGGTACTCGAACACCATAAAACAGTCGTTCTTCTCCACCATCACCTCCTGTAGTTCAACCACGTTGATGTGCTTCAGGCTCTGCAGCAGCTTGATCTCGCGGATGGCCGTCACTGGCAGACCCTCACGCTCGCCTTCCATGCGAATCCGTTTGAGGGCAACAAGCTTCTTGGTGTAGACGTGCACCGCCTTGAACACTTTTCCGTACGTACCGGAGCCAACGACTGACTCGTTGCCTGGCTTGCGGTAATAGATCGAGTCGGACGCAGCCAGGTCCTCGGGCAGTGTTGGCCGTGGTTTAGGGTGGCGGACGATTTGCTTGACCTTGCGATAGCGAGGGCCAGGTCGTGACTGTTGCTGCTGCTGGAAGTGGTGTAGATCGGCACGCTGCCGCTGCTGCTGCTCAGATCGGGCCCGTGAGGACGCCGGCTCGGTCGGCGCGTTACGGGGAAAGTCCCTTTTGTTACCATCACCACGTGTCCCTTCCTGCTGAGGATTTTGTTGCTGCTGATGCTGCTGCTGCTGCTGGCCTTGTTGTGGCGACGATTGCTGCGGCTGTCGTGGAGCAGCACTAAGCTTCTGGGCAATCTCGGCCTTGGGAGCAGTGACTGTCGGTTTCGACGCAGCTTTGAACGCGAAGCTAAACTTGGACTGCGGGCCCGTGGGCGGCTGGCGGCTGGGCGGAGGCATCTGGTCGTCGGCGGTCGACTGACGAGACTCCCTACGACCGCGATTGGGCCACCCAGAATTGCCATCCATGTGCTCGTATGGGATGCCCTCGTTGTCTTGCATCGGGACATCGTCGCCTTCGAAGTGGGCGGGGCCGTGACTGCCGTGTTGGTGGTTAGGGTGGCGGTGGTGGTTTCCTGGGTGAGGAGACACAGCCATGGGGCTTGCGTGTTGATAGTTGCCCTCAGCACCCTGCCCCGCGCTCCATTGTCCGTTGTAGTTGCCGTTCCCACCGTGACCAACGCTATTTCTGTGGTCGCCCCTTCCTGGTCCGTAATGGTTTCCTCGCGAGTTGCTGCGACTTTGTGATGCGTACTGTGCGCTGGGGCCAGAGGGAGCTCCGTAAGGCGGGGAGTTGGCCTGGTGGAATGAAGAAGGGCCCAAGGGTGTGCCGTTGGGGGAGTGGTTGTTGTGCGGATGTTGTGATTGTGGAGGATATTGTCTAGAAAGCAGGTTAGAGACGGATCTGCGCGATAAAAACTCCAAAATGGTAGAATGAATAAAACAAGACGTCAGACATGACACCAGGCGATTGAAGGCGATTAAAATAGACAGAAAGGGATAAAAAGAGAGAATTATACGAACCCTTGAGGAGAATGCTGTTGATGGCCTGGACCCCATCCCTGGCTGCCGCCGTACGGCGATTGGGGTGGCGCAGAGCCGTGGAACGACGAGTTTGGTGTGGCATGTCCGGACTGAGGGTGAGGGTGAGGATGGGGGTATCTTTGGTCGCGCTGTTGGTGCGGTGATTGGTAGTTGTACTGCTGCTGTGGGTTCTTCACGGAGAACGGGCCGTGCCCTGCACCGCCCCGATAGCTCCCACCACGAGCGGCCATATCGTCGTCGATGGGTGACCTGGGGCTGTTGGATGCAGCGTTGGACGCGTAGGATCCACGGGAACGGTCCCGTCTCCGACTGCGTTTCTTACTGGGGCGAGGTGAACGGCCGTGGCGCTCTCGGTCGTGGTCTCGGTCGCGGTCTCGTTCCCGTTCCCGTTCGCGGTCACGATCGCGGTTGCGGTCCCTGTCTCTGTCTCTCTCCCGGTCTCGTCCTCGTTCCCGGCCTTGGTCGCGTTCGTCTTCGCGGTCACGGCCTCGATCTTTAATCCGTTCCCGTTCTCGCTCTCGTGTGGATCCTCCTGACCGCGTAGAGGTAAAAGATGCTCTGCGGTGTCGTTGGTCGTCTTGAGGAGGGGTGCCAGTCTGCACAAGGTCGACTGCGTCGAGGTCGTCGGGCGTTCTACCTCTGCGAGATGCCGTGTCGTCTGGCAAAACAGGCGAACGTGAGCGATCACGTCGATCCGTGGCGAGTGGTTGTAGATTAGACAGCCGACGCGGCCGACTGTCACCTCCACGGGCACCGGCACCGGCACCAGCACCAGCGCCGGCTGGGTTCCGTGACTTGTTCTTGTTTCTGGAGCGGCGTTCGCGCCGTGAAGACGATGATGGTGGAGGAGGTGGGGATCGGGAGGAATAGTGGCGTGTGGATTGACGCTGCTGTTGGGGATAATGCGAGTTAGGAGAGCGCGAGCGTGGACGGCCACCGCTGTGCGGATGTGGTAGTTGCCGATAGGGACTCTTGTCTCGTCTAGAGCGCTTTGCCTGTGTGCCACTGCCACCGCCACCAGCACCACTGCTGCCGCCGCCGCCGCCGCCAGAAATGCCGCCGAACGACGCGCTCGGGCTTCGTGGCCGTTTCCCCGAGACAGACGACGGGCCTGGATGGCTGTTGTTGTTGCTGTTGCTGAACTTCTGATTGCTGCTGCGCGAGTCGCGGCGTCGTCCTCGATCCGGTGCGTCTACAGCCAATACTGCGTCTAGTCCAGCTATCGATGCTGGTGGTCGGTCCGCGTCTCGGTCTCGGTCGCGTTCTCGGCCTCGCCGCGACGATGGCCGTGCGTCGCCGTCGTGACGGTCTCGGCTCCGGCTGCGTTCACGCGACCGTCGCCGTCGATTCTGTCCGTCGTTGCCGCCGCCGCCGCCCGACTTCCTCGACTTGCGATTGCTGTCCCTATCACCACGGCCTTCGCGGCCGCCACGCGCGTCTCGGTCGTCCCGGTCGTCTCGCCCGTCTCGGCCCTCGCGCCCGTCTCGACTGCTGCCGCCTCCTCCTCTGCCTCCTCTCTGCTGCTGCTGCTGTTGCTGTTGCTGCTGTCTAGGCTCTCTCTCTCTGTCGCCCTCCTCGCGTGACCGATGAGCAACGACAGCACGAGGCGGCGAATGTGTTGGTCCGTTCGACGTCATGCCTCGTTGAGCATCTTCTCTGGGGCCGGTGTCGTGTGTTGGGAATGCGTGGCCGGGGTTGCGGCTGTCTCCTGGCATATCCACATCTCGATGGCAATGGAAATGCAAAGTCGCCATCGCGGTAGCGAATTTCAGTCGAGCGCGGGTTTTTGGGCGGAGGTCCAGCCAGTGCGGTGCAGCGTGTCCCGGCGTGCTGCTAGCATTTTTTTCCCTCTGGCCGCCTAAATTTTCCCTTCTCTAATTAAGGGCGGTCGCGCCTGCCGGCTAGCGTTGGGCTGCTGTAATTTGCGATTTTAGGGAAGGAGCCCCCTACTGATACAGTGGGCAGGTGCGCTAAGATAAAATTAGTAAGTGCAACGCGTCGCAGTGCATGCGGAGCAAAGACGTCGTTCTGGTAGGCTACTGAACGAGGGGCCTAGCCCGGCCTCTTTCATTCTCAACTTGACCAGTTGCCGCAAGTCCCAACGTCCTTCCTTTCTTTTCACTTCTCTCGGCCGCTCTTTCTACATCGAGGCTCTCAATTACAGAAACTGCAGGTGCAACAGGACAAATGCAATCAATATCACTTGCCCTTTTAGAAAACAATCTTTTTTCCCCCGTAGCTGCAGAGCTCAAAGCGGTCCTTCCTTAAAGAACAGGAGCCTTGTCACAACAACCCTCCTCCCGTCTAAAGTAAAATATCATGAAGAGGCGGTCTTTCCTCTTCCGGACTTCATATGTGCAACCTACTGGCAAGGCTCTCGCTCCACGGTACATGAAGTCTATATATCAGTGAACGGTATAAACCCATCAAGATAGATCGTCCAAGTGTCTTTATCTCATTACTTTATTATCATTATTTTCGATAAACTTGATCCGTAAAAGGGGAAACGAACGGGGGTTTAAAAAGTCGAGGTAAAGGCGAACAAAAATAGAAAGAAAAAAGATCAAAATATTATACAAAAGAAATCTTAGGCCAGCTAAGAAGATGCCGTAAAACGAGAAAACGAGAATAACACATACCATATCACACCTAACCTACCTCCACAGGCCATCGCCACTTACAAGTGGTCGATCTCACTCGATAATTTCGTCAACATGCCGTTTTCTTGAATAACTTGAGCGCTCTGAAGAACTCGTCTTTGGTGGGCGGCTGGAAGGATTCTTTGGCGCTCGGTATTTGTCCAGCTTTTGCTCCAAGTACTGTACTTTGCGAGCCAGCTCAATATATGCGGTCGCAAAGCACCTCGGCACCTTGCCGTCGCAGTCGCACAGGACCATGTCGTCACGCATGAAGCCGTCGCCGTATTTGCACTGATGGATGCCGCACAGGAAGTGGAACACCTCGGCCGAGATCTGATCCACGTCGCCGCACTGCAGCATCGCCTTGAGCCCGTGTGACCGGTGGACCTGGCTGAGTGAGTCTGTCCGGCGACTGGGGCCAGCTGCGGTAGATGAAGTCCATGTAGAGGCCCTCGCCTGACACGCCCGGGTTCGCCGCGGCAAATTTATCCTTCATCGAGGCAGACGCAGCCTTACCAGCAGGCCCAAAGGCGACGGTGAACGGCATGGCCGACGAAAAGGGCCGCATCTCGTGAGGCGGCCGTCGGTGCTTACCAAACTGGGTGTCTCTACCGTCGCCACAGTAAGACGGGCCGTCGCCGGAGAAGAACCCATTCTTGCTTGGTTTGTTGTTGAGAGGAACAGCCGTATTTGAGCGGCCGTGATCGGCGCGGTTGCTGTTCTGCACATAGAAGGATCTGAGGATATATCCCTCGTGGTGGCCGGTGTCTTTGTTGTTCGGGAAATAAGGGTTGCTGTTGTGGTTGCTGCGGCCTCCACGGTATCCGCTGAAAGTTTTGTCCATGTCGTCTGTCTGCTGCTATGCTTGGTTCTGTGGGTAAAAAGAATAAGCATAAAACGAAAAGTGGGAAAGTTGACTGGTTGAATGCTTTCTTTTTCTGTAAGCTGGTAACGTAGTGGCTTGCTTGTTCGTTGAAACTGCGAGTTCTCTGTTTTCCTTTCTACCTCTTCGCTCCAAGATCGATATGTGACGATTCGCTCGATAAAGATTGTTGTTGTTGCTGACAATCCCACACTCGTTGAGATGAACATGCGGCTTGGGTCGCCTTTTAATAGAAAGCCAATGCTGACGCTTGTCAAAGGACATAAGGCTCACAAAAAGAAGAAAAGGTATTGCGAAGTCGGACAAGGACCTTGTCCTGTTTTTATCAACGTCCGTCTCGGTTTGTGATTCTTTATCTTCATTGTTGACTTGAGCTTTCGACCTTCAAGAGTCCTGTCAACAAACATAGAAGAAATAAAGAGAGACCAGAACATCTTTGTTTCGATTTCTTTTTTATCTTCTGGCGCACTTTTGTGTACTTGTGCACCTTTGTGCATGATTTGGTTGACTGTACTCAATTTAGCCATTAGACAAAGAGGAGAAGGGAAATCAGGCACAAAGAAGGAAACAAAGCGATGCAGTTGTGCCAAAGGGACATCGACAAGTTGAGAACCCAGACAAAGAAAGGCTGTTGGTTGGCAATGAAAGGGCCGTAGCCGCCTCATGGCCATTTGGGACTACGGCTGTCTTCTCGTCTTCATCTCTCATTGGCACAACAACCGCTGGCCAGAACGGTAGTCGTTCCAATATGCAATTTGGCGTGCAATCCAAAGAGCTTCCGTGGGGGAAGTCTCCATAGCTGTCTCGGTCGCCTCGCCAGTTCCGCGGTCTACCAGTGGCCTTGCCATGCGGACTAGTTCCACGACACCGTGGCCTGTCCTTTCTCCTTCCGTAGAAAACCCGCATGCTCGAGGTTAAGCGGGGGTAATACTGCATTCCTCACACCTTGTTAGACGCCCCGGGTAGGACCGCCGCCAAAGGCCGGTGCAGCTTGAGGAATGCGTCTTCCTCGCTTGTCTGAAAACAGGAGCCGCGCCATCGGCTTGTAATCGGTGGTGGCACTGTTGCCACGGCCGCCGTGCTCGTTTCTGTGCTCGTCTCGCTTGTATGCCGCCTGCCTTGGCCGTCCGGGATGGCGCGGCAGCTGCTTGTATTCCGCCGGCATAACCGGCATACCATCTGGCCTCAGCTTGCCGTGCTCCCTTCAGCTGGCTAGTCACTACCACCGCCGTTGTCACGCTTCTTGAATATGGTGGAATGCTGTCATAAACCTTTTGTGTTTCTTTTTTTGTTTTTCTCCCAAGCCAGCTCTCTCCCCTCGCTCAACAGTGCTCGTATTCATTGGGTAATATTCGTGGCTTGCGTTCCCGTTCTGTGTTTCATTGTTGCTTGTCTAAGAGACCGAGACATTTGCTACCGCTTCTGTCCAGAGTGATATCACTGTGAATAAGAACAACCACGAACTGCAAAAAATAGCCACAGCTGCCCAGAGCAGTGGACTTGCACGATGGAACCCCGCATCCAGCGATCCTTATCCCTGGCGTCATAGCACTGGCCACTTTAACCATCTTGGTTTAGTCGCACTTTTTGGTGCCACGATGCTGCGTGTGTCCTGTAATCGTATGCAGGTCAAACAGGTCGTAGTCTCTGCTCGCCGGTGTCAAGCATCTATTGGTTTCCCGGCTGCCACTGCAGATGACGCAGAAATCAATTCGTGGGGAAGGGGAAAGGATCGGCTTTCTTGCCTTCTTCTTAGGTAAAGTCTGGCCATTTGTCCGCCGACGTTCAACGTTCAACGTTCAATGTTCCACGCCTAAGGCGTCCCTAGCCAGGCCGGCCGTTGCCAGCTAGTGGAACAGACGAGTTGACAAAAGCTCCTAGGGCCTGGCCAGGTCCTGGTCCAACTAAAATCGCCGCGCCCAACGTTGTCTTCGGCTACGCCGTTGAAAAATCTGCAGGCTAGCAATTCAGCCAGAATCGGAGATGCACGATGTAGGGCGATGGAGGGCGAAGAGTCGGGAAAGGGCCAACCGATCGCGAAGACACGGGATAAAAAAGAAAAGGTTGAGGAAGAGCAGAATTTTTTTGTTTCTCCTTTGTTGAGGCTGAGATAAGACATTTGTCAATATTATCGTCACATCCCGACGGCATGGAAGGAGCGAGCGAGAAGAGAGACATTGGAGGGTCGGTACTGGCGATGTCGGGCAGGAGCAACCGAGTGAAGTCGATGCCACGGCACGGCATCAAAGTTGCAAGCTGGCGCAATTGAGACTTAATAAGATGCTGTCAGATATCTTGGGATGAAAGGAACGCGATAAGATATCATGGCAAGCTTACACAAAGAAAAAGAGACCCAGCAAGCCCCAGTATCGAAATTACTATGAGAGCTGTATCTTAGGTCCCCCTACTGAAATGACCTATCCAAGAATGATGGTCGGTATGTGGCATGCGAACCTGGGGCGGTTCAGTGGCGAGTGGCTCCTTCCCCGCCCGCAGCGATACGAACGCACCACAGGTTTCCGCCTGCCCTGCGTCACTGTTCCGTCTTGACCTCGTCCGGCGTCGGCACACCTCCCAATGGCCTGCCATTGCCCAACCAGAACCTGTTGCTGGGCGTCGCTGTATCTTACAAGAGTCACAACAAATTACTCCGTAAACCTGCAGCATGGGCCCTCCGTGGATAATTCGTATCGATAACTTCCCGTTCGATCTCGTCTAAGTAGCGGCGTGCAACCGTGATTTTCCTGATCGTTCCTTCGAGTAATACTCGTTCCTTCCTATTCTTTTCCGTCGCCTACGTACCTGCCTTACCATGTTATTTTCTTTCCTTCCCTGGCTGGCCGGGCCAAGATACTGAATAGCTTCGCCTGTCTCGGCCGTCGAACGGAAGGAGCGAAGGAGACAAATAGGTACGGGGAGATAAGTCAAGGCGTACTTCCCATGATCGTTACCGCCTCCTCTCAAACTTGGCTTCATATTTTCACATTTTCTCTCTTCATCTCGTTGCTGTCGTTCGCTTGTCGTCTCGTTTTCTCAAAACGTCCAAACCAGCGCTCCAACCAAAAGCATTCCTCGCTCGCCCCTCGCCGACTCGCCTAGCCAAGCTTGGATAGCTTCCCACGCCCCCAGTCTTTTCCCCTTACTATCCATACTAAGCTAAAAGCAGCGCAACAACTGCACTATCCTCTGCCACCACCTTGCGGCGGCGGCTGTTTTCTTTTTTTTGTTGTTTTTGGCAGACCAGGTTCTCGCCACCCTCACGTTGCGCTCCACGAAGCTTGGCCGACAGGTTTTCTCGCCCTCTCCCGTCCTTATTAGCTCCTCGTCCGGTCCTTTTCTCGTTCTTTCTCCTCCTTTCGCTTTTTCCTTTCCTTTTTTCTTTTCTCTCCTATTACGCCTCTATTTTGCCTCTTCCTTTCATCCGCTGTTGTGTTGCGCACCCCCCTATCTTTTGCTCTGTCTCAAGCTTCGGCTGGCTGCGACAGTACAAGTACTTACGAGTGCCCAAAGCGGACAGCTCCTCATTTCGTTTTGTTGCGGGAAAAACAGCGAGCGCAAAGGCCTCTGACGACACACCTAGCTCTAGGCTTCTCCACTTCCAACCCCAAATTGACGTTCTCCCCGCGAGCCTAGACCTGTGCTCTGCTGATCTACTTCTTCCCTGTTTCTCTCGCTCCTCTGATTCTCACTTTCTCCCTTCTCTCTCTTCTCTCCTACACTCGGTTTTCTCATTTTGTTTACCATTGAGTGCTCACCCAGCGGCTCTTGAACTGCGCCGTTCTCTCAATTCCGCTTCTACCTCTTCCCACATCCCCAACCTCCTTACACAATGGCTCAGGACGGCGTGCGCGAGCCGCGCGAGGTCAAGAACCACTATCTCTTTGAGATCGCGACAGAGGTCGCTCACCGTGGTATGTTTGTGCTCTGCTCTTGCTGTGTTTCGACTCCTACCCTCCGAGTCTCACCGCGCAACCCTCTTGCGCCGCTGTTTCGGACATTTTCTGACCCCATGTCTTACTACTATAGTCGGCGGTATCTACTCTGTTATCAAATCCAAGGCTCCGGTCACCACCGCCGAATATGGAGATCGGTACACCCTCATCGGTCCTCTGCACCGGGAATCCGTACGTTTGAAGCATCGGCCCATTTAGCAGTGAATCGAGCGCCAACTAACTATGTGACATACAGGCTGCTGTAGAGGTCGAAGAGCTGGAGCCCACGAACCCCGAACTTGCCGCAACAATCGATTCTATGAAGGAGCGCGGAATCCAGATGGTGTATGGCCGTTGGCTGATCGAGGGCGCGCCCCGGGTTCTCCTGATTGACACCAAGTCCGCCTACAACTTCATAGACGAGTGGAAGTCCGACCTGTGGAACGTCGCTTCAATCCCGGCGCCCCCCAGCGACGAGGAGACGAGCGAGGCCATTGTTTTCGGTTACCTTGTTGCGTGGTTCCTCGGAGAGGTAAGCTGAAGACGCTGCACTAGAGCTCCCTCGGCTGTTCTCTGGGCCAATTTTTGCTAACCGTTGCTCTTTCCACTCTTTAGTTCGTCTGCCACGAGAAGAAGAAGGCCGTCATTGCACACTTCCACGAGTGGCTTGCCGGTGTTGCTCTGCCATTGTGCAAGAAGCGCCGCATTGACGTCACGACGATTTTCACCACCCATGCCACCCTCCTTGGCCGGTACCTTTGCGCCGGCTCGGTCGACTTCTACAACAACCTCCAATACTTCGACGTTGATGCCGAGGCTGGCAAGCGCGGCATCTACCACCGCTACTGCATTGAGCGTGCGGCGACGCACTCGGCCGACGTTTTCACTACTGTGTCGCATATCACCGCCTACGAGAGCGAGCACCTGCTGAAGCGCAAGCCCGACGGCGTTCTTCCCAATGGCCTGAACGTCACAAAGTTTTCGGCCATGCACGAGTTCCAGAACCTGCACCAGCACAGCAAGGAGAAGATCCATGACTTTGTGCGCGGCCACTTCTACGGCCACTACGACATCGAGCCAGAGAACACACTGTACTTCTTCACCGCGGGCCGTTACGAGTTCCGCAATAAGGGTGTCGACATGTTCATTGAGTCGCTTGCACGGCTGAACCACCGTCTGAAGGCGGTCGGCAGCAAAATGACGGTTGTGGCGTTCATCATCATGCCCGCACAGACGCACTCCCTGACCGTGGAGGCCCTCAGAGGACAAGCTGTCGTCAAGTCGCTCCGCGACACGGTGGACATCATTGAGAAGAGCATCGGCCGGCGCATTTTCGAGCGCTCGCTCAAGTGGCACGAGGGCGACCCACTCCCGGATGAGAAGGAGCTGATCACGAGCCAGGACCGCGTTCTCCTGCGGCGTCGTCTGTTCGCCATGAAGCGCCATGGCCTGCCGCCCATTGTGACGCACAACATGGTCAACGACCAGGAGGATCCCATCCTGAACCAGATTCGCCGCGTGCAACTGTTCAACCACCCTACCGATCGCGTCAAGATTGTGTTCCACCCCGAGTTCCTGAGCTCGGCCAACCCCGTGCTGCCGATGGACTACGACGACTTTGTCCGCGGCACGCATTTGGGCGTCTTCTCGTCGTACTACGAGCCGTGGGGCTACACCCCTGCCGAGTGCACGGTGATGGGCGTGCCCAGCGTCACGACGAACCTTTCGGGCTTTGGCTGCTACATGGAGGAGCTGATTGAGAACTCGAGCGACTACGGCATCTACATTGTCGACCGCCGTACCAAGGGCGTCGACGACTCGGTGAACCAGCTGACCTCGGTCATGTTCGACTTCTGCCAGAAGAGCCGGCGCCAGCGAATCAACCAGCGCAACCGTACCGAGCGGCTTAGTGACCTGCTCGACTGGAAGCGTATGGGCCTTGAGTATGTCAAGGCCCGCCAGCTGGCCCTGCGTCGTGCCTACCCCGACTCCTTCGCCGGTGAGGACGACGACGAGGACTACATTCCGGGCGTGGAGCAGAAGATCTCCCGGCCGTTCTCTGTGCCTGGCTCGCCCCGCGACCGCACGGGCATGATGACGCCGGGTGACTTTGCCAGTCTGCAGGAGGGCCGCGAGGGTCTGAGCACTGAAGACTATGTTGCATGGAAGCTTCCGTAAGTTTTGTTCTCTCTCCTTTTACTTTGTTTTTGTTGATAAGAGCAGTCGCTAACAGACTTTGCTACAGTGAGGAAGAGGACCCGGATGAGTACCCGTTCCCCCTGACTCTAAAGACCAAGCCGAGCAGCGGTGCCGTCAGCCCGCTGGATGGTGTGGTGCTAAACGGGAAATAGAGCAGGTCAGATTGGACGTTGACGTTAAGGGGGTAGAGAAGTGTCGGTGACGAGGTGACGGTGGAAGCGGGCGTGGGTACCTTGCATTGTACGGTCAGCGGTGTTCATGACGGGTTTTTCTGATTTTGGCATATGCTGTCCTTCCAGGCCGGAAGAGACCAGTTTCATCTAACCACAACAACATACTAATATAGCGAGGGAGGAGTGGCCAGGCCATGACGGAGAAGAGTTTGCATGGTGGTGGTTGAGCAGTGGCTGTCTTTTTGTTTTTGTTTCTGTCATTCTGGGATTTTATATGATTGTGTAGGATTTATCATTGATTGTGTACGCAGGGATGTGAATGCACTGTTTTTGCATATAAGTGACAAAGGAGGTAGCCCAGGAGTTGCATCAGTATGTCCCGATTATGGAGGAGCGGCAGATTGCGTGCGGCTTCATTTCCTTTTATTTTTCTTCACTTTCTTTGCCATTCTGTTCCCTCTTGACACCATTCAAGCTGAGCATGAGGCCTTTTTATTTATCTTTCTAATCTATATTCATCTTGTCCGTTGCAAGACGAGTCGGAGATTTCTTTGTACTCTCAACTACTCCGTACACTACCCCTTTAACATTTAGTCTCCGATTTCACGCAGCCAAAGTAGGACAACAGCCAGTATCGTGAGCACAGCCTGGGCCAGCGGCAGGTGTCCCGTGGTGAAGATATACCGCCGACGGCGCCTGTAATTAACTGATCGGCCCGCTCAATTATGCATATATGTTCCACGGACAATATAACCCGCGGGTCTCATACCTAGGCGGTGCACATATAAATGCCATAAGCAGCTAGAGTGCGGAGGATAGACGACGGAGAATTGACAGGAGGCATAGCAGATACCACAATATTCTCCACGTATTCAAGCAAATCCCGATAGTGGAAGCTTAAGCGTCCGGATTGACCGTGTACATGATAGCTGTTGTATTCAGAAAATCTGCTTCTTTGCTTCTTCTACATTGTGACCAATCGCTTTTTGGCCGGTGCGTCTTGTTTTGGCCCAAAGGCTTTCTCTACTTGTCGTAAAATACGACGTAGAAAGACAGAAATAAGTTCAAAGTATCAAAATATCATGACGATCTGGGCTGCGATGCACTAAACCGTTCTGTATTACTCCGTACCTCACTAAAACAGCCGGCCGTTCCTTCACTTCCCCGCAAAATACAGGGGAGACGGTGCCTGGCGTCTGGCCAGGGCAGGCCAAGCGGAGGCGTCGCCCTGGCCTGCATTTTGGCTTGCCTAGCCCGCGCTAAAACATCGACAGCTGTTTCGCGTTGCCGTTCGGGCCAAGCGAAAAGTAGTGTGCCTCTGCGCCTTGTGCACGATGCGTCGCACCGACTTGCCCGTTGCCAGAAAGGAGGACAGAGCTTGAAACAGGCCAGCTTATGTTCGGTGAGCAAGAGGCACTCCGTACTAAATACGGAAGTGCCCCTTGCTCCTTCCCATGCGATACGTCGTAATCGTCACCACAGCATCTTTCGTACCCACTGGCACGGTGACGCCTTCCATTTTGGCCGTTTTGGCTCTCTCGCTGAGCTCCTTCCTCTTTGCCATTTTTGTTTCTTAGTCTCCTGCCCTCCTTCACCCCTTCACTCTTTCCTTCATTTTCCCTTACCCGCCACGTACAAGGGTCGCACAACGAACCGACGCCGGCCGAAAACAGAAAGAGCGACAGGCAAAGGGGACACGGAAACAAAAGGGCAGGAAGGAGTCTTGGCATTGAGGGCGGATCAAAGGGAAAGAGCAAAGCACGAAGAAAAACAGAGGGTGAGTGAGACTGAGTGTCACAAAAAGGAAAGCGCAACCGCCATGCTCTTCTTTCCTCCAACAGCCCGCGCTGCCCACGGCTAACTGCCAACATCGCCAGCGTCAAACGACAACCAAATAAAAGCCAACGGCTCAAGACGAAACAGAAACAGACAAAAGAGACCGCACCGCGCCAGAGCTGACAGCTCACCACGTCTTTATCTCCTCGTTCCCTCCAATCCTATAAGCCACCAAAGCAAAGACACCACGTCCGCCGTGCCCATTCGCGCCAGTGCCGCCACCACCTTGCCCCTGTCGCCCAGCTAAGAGAGGCTGCATGCGAAATCGAAATACACGAAACCGTGTCAGCCAACCAAATCACGAAACCTGACAGGAACAAGGCCATTGCGGTGCAGCCCGTTGGATTAGCTACGTGCGGATATTCATCCCATCTCATCGCTGTCCGCCGTCCGCAGTCTGACTTCGGCTCTCCCTCCCTTTGGCGGCCTTTCCCCTCTCCGCGCCTGTACTTCTTATCCCTCCCCTTCCCTCTCTCCCTTTCTTTCCTTCTTTCCTTCTTTGTTTTCCTCTCTCTTTCCTTCCGTCCTTATTCATTTCCCTCCCCCTCCTCCTCCCCCGCCTCCTCCACCTCCCCAGCTTCTCCCCTCCACCCCATGAAGCTTCCCACATTCCGCAAAATGAACCTCTTCCGGAAACGAGACAAGCAGAAGATCGGCTCCGGCGCCGGTGGTGGATCGCGGGACGATGGCCAGCACTACGTCGGCTACGGCAGCTCCAGCGGACCGAGTTTTGCGATATCAGAGGACGCCCTGCCGGCCAATGGCGGCGGTGGCAGCAGCTCACGGAGTCGCAACTTCAAGGGCCTCAAGGGATTCGGCGGTAGCAGTGGCCGGCGCGGCGCAGCGGATCCGGCGGCAGCAGCGGCGGCGTCTGCGACAAACACCTCGGCGCGTGTCCTCCAGACGTTCCCGGACGCCATCCTAGCACGCATTTTCGCCTTTGTGTGCCCGCACAGCCAGGATCGGACCTACGAGAAGTGCGAGGACTCCAGCTTCGGCGAGTGCATGCTCTGCGACATGCGCGACCTGGCACACTGTGTCCAGGTGTGCCGGCGGTGGCGGCCCGTGGCCGAGCAAGTCTTGTGCGTTCCTCTCCCTGCCTTGCGATCCCATATACCATCCGTTCGTTGCTAACATTGCCAGATACACGAGCATCCGTATCGACACCGTGCACTACTGCGCACGCGAAGGCCTCCTCGCCGACAAGCGCAAGCGCCGCTCCTTCTTCGACCGCAACGCCGAGCCCGAAGACACACCCGACGCCCGCCTCAAGCTCCTCTGCCGCACCCTCCGCGACGGCCCGACACACCGCCTCGGCCAATACGTCCAGTTCCTCAAGCTCCCCTACATGCTGCGCGAGTCCCGGCACGCCGACATTGCACGAACCGTCTCCGTGCTGCAAAACCTACGCTACGTCGACTTGCCCGAGGGCCTGTTTATGGACGAGTCCATCTACATCACGCTCAAGATGGAGGTCGAGGCCAAGTGCCCAGACCTGCGCAAGATGACCTACATGGGCGGCGCCGAGCGGAGTCTCGAGGCGCTCACGTCGGGCAACCGCTGGCGCAACCTCGAGGTGCTCGAGCTGGTCAAGATCGGTGTGGACCCGGCGATGCTGCGGCACGTGCTTTGCTTGCTGACCGAACTGCGCGCCCTCAAGGTGACGGAGCTGCGGGCCGGGCCGCACACGTTCTCTGACGAGGTGCTTGCGCCGGCGCCTTTGGATGGCGGTGCCGGAGGGCCGCTGTACGAGTTCTACACCCTCCTGCCGCCGCTGGAGGAGCTGGTCTTGACCAACACCCAGCGCCTAACATTTGACGGCCTGCAGGCGTATCTGAGCCGGCCCGAGGCAGGTCGCGCCCTCAAGGTGCTGACGCTGAACGGAACGGGAGTCAAGCCCTGGTCGCTGCGCGGCATCCTGGATCGCACGCCCTCTCTACGCCACCTGACCGTCGTCGACCAAGTCTCGGTAGCGCTGCCCATCGCCGCAAACACAAAAGACATCCAGCCTCTGGCGTCGACGTCGCTGCGAACGCTCAACTACGAGATTGCGCCCGCGCAGGGTGTCAGCCCCTATGCGGGCGTAACCCGATCATATTACAACTACCTGTCCGGATCGATTCTGTCGGGCGGCTTGCCGAACCTGCGGGCCGTGTACGTGCGCGATGCCCAGTTCCCCGAATCGCTTCTCGGCGATCTTCCACTCCCAGGCCCAATAGGCGGCGCGGCGTTTGGCCACTTTGGCGGCGGAAACCACAACCGGCGGCCGGCCTCGGCCTCGGCCAGCTCGGCGTCAGGAACAGCGTCAGCACTCAACTCGCCCATGTCGACGGGCAGCCTCGGCCAGTTGCACTCGCCAGTGGGATTCCTCAGCCCGCACCAGTCACCAGGTTTCCCGCCATCGGCCGTGCCACGCACCCTCCCGACCAACAACAACATTACGAATACGAAATCGTCCTCGACCAACCCCTTCCTCGATCCGCACTCGCCGCCGCCCGTCTCCGCGCTCAACAAGCCGTGGGCCGCGGGCCACAACCCGCGCTTCAGCAGCAACAACCCGTTTGCGGGCATGATCTCGCCGCAAAAGGTGCAGACGCTCGAGGTGTTTACCAAGGGCGACGACGATAACGACTGGAGCTCAATTGTCGTCGGGGACGGCGCCGGCATGGGCATGGGCGGCGGGGGCAACGGTAGCGCGAGCCGGCCAGTTAGCAGCTACGGTCTCGGCGCCGACCTCGGTGCGGTGGGTGCGCGCAAGAGCGTGCTGATCAACATGGGCACGGGCAACTTCCTAGCCGTGCCTGATGCAGGAGGTAGTGGAAGCGGCGGGAGCGGCGGCGGTAGTGGTGGTGGCTTTGGAACCACTCTAGGAAGCAGTCCCGGTGGAAACGCCGGCAGCAGCGGGCTGGGACCGGACCTGTGGCCGCGGCCCATCAGTGCGGGAGAGCGACGGAGCGAGAAGCGGGATCTCTGGCGGTGAGACACGAGAGCAGGCTCTGGAGCTCTTTTCTTTCTTGTCTGTTCCTTTCCTTTGCCTCCCTTTCTTTTTTTTCATTCAGGTTGGCCTCGTACGTATGGGAGTGAGATCTATACCCCTTATTCAGCTCTTTTTATCCCTTTCTTTCTTCCTCATTCGATCTATCTCTGATCAATCTCTTGTTGTCTTATTTTGATGAGATGACAAAACGTCCCCTAGCATGCATCTATTCCCCATTTGTCCCCTTCTTTTTTACTTGTTGATCTATGTTTTGAAATGACCTAAATAACACCTTTTTATGAAAGAAACCAACAGTATAAGGCTACAGGATGTGCCAATGACATCACGTAGACGACATCGTCCCCGTATCTAGCTCTCAGCTTGCCCTTGCATACCCACCATTTCGGTATGTATTTTGGGCGTCGGCTTTGATGAAGTGAGTCTATTGGTGAGGAGGGGTGTGAGTCGGCAGCGAGGCTGTGGCTGCCGCATGTCTCTTTATTTTTATTGTTTATTTGCTTTTTATATGGAGAGAAACTTCTTTTTTTTCTAATCTCCGCTCAATACTATCGTTTGCATGTTTAATATGCAAGAGTGTCTTCAGCTACAAGGTCTCGGGGTGCACGACGTTATGGACTGCGTCTAATGCAGGTCGTATCTGTAGCCGTCGTTGTCGAAGGATAAAAAAAGAAACAGCTCCAGATTTTTGTGCCCTTTGTTTCTTTTTCCCATCCGTTCTCCGGTGGTTCCTTGAACGAACGATTCCTGTTTGATTTTCATGCTTTCCAAATTGCCACGCATCGATGGTCATGGGCGTGTAAACTGAGCTCAAATCAAAGTCTAAAAGAAGAAAAGAGCAGCGTGAAGCACATCGTCCAACGCCGACCAAACTCGGGCAGCCAGCAGGTCAGGAGGTTCGATTGGGTTTTGTTCCGCCCGCCGCCGGGTCGGTGAGTCCGGTTGCCCCTTCTCATGTTTTCGTACCTCCTCACTGATCACTGATCATCGATTTACGGGTAGCGAAGCGATCTTATTACTGTTCACCTGTTAGTTTCGGGCCATCTTGGCCCTCTTGGCCCTCTACGCATTGCAGTGTTTTGAAACTGGATCACCATATTCCGTTGCAGAGCATGATCTACGTTGCAAACCATGGGTTTGTGGGATTATGCATTTATGAGACAGGTGGTAGGGAGAGGCGAATGGAGTAGAGAATAAACTGCAGGCACATCATATTGTGGACTTCTTCTGTCACTGTTTTTTTTAAAAAAAAATTCATTGCTTTTCTCGGAGTCGTAATTGTTCTTTGTTTCTGTATTATGTTAAAGGTGTGGGTTTTCATTTATGATGTATTTTTCAAGCAAAATTAGAATTAAAATATAGTTTACGTTCGTCTTCGTATTAAAATCATTGAAAATAAAATAGAAAAAAAATAAATTAAAGAAAAAAGATACAGACCTGAATAAATACAAACGAAGCAAAAATAAAAAACAACGCAGTTCTTGACTCACTCTTCAACATTTACATTCTCATCCTTTTCTCTTCCTATCCCAAATCATAGCTTCACCATGCACTTTCATCATTTCGGTATGCGTCTCAAGCGTTGGTTTCGTCGAGAACACATATCACAGTCTGTAGTTTCCTTTTCTCTACGAGTACTTTTGTCTTCTTCTTTTCATTTTACTCGGCCTTTCTTTTCTTCTTCTTTATGCACCCCCCCCGCGAGCGTCCTCTCATTGACTCTCTTAAATTAGAATTGATCTTCTGATCGCAGGCCGCATCAGCCTACCGACAGCGTGCAGAGACCGGGCGAGCTGTTTTCCGCGTTTCTCGTTTCTCCATGAACTATTACCCCTTTTCTGTTGCAGCTCTCCCCTCTCCCATCATAGTGTTGTCAGATCGGAACCTGTACCTGACCACGAAAAGGAACAAAGAAAAATCGGCAAGAAACCGTCGATCTACCAGGCACCTGAGGGGAATCCTTGCTGGGGTCTCGCTCGCTGGGCCATTTGTGTAATTTGATTGGCCTAGACGGTGGGTGCTTGAGGGGTGCCTGGGGGGGATTGCCAGAGGGGCAAGCTCATGCTGATCCAGGGGCAGAGGGGTAGCCGTTTCCTCTCCAGCAAACAGCAAAGGGAAGGAGACTGAAAAAAAGGAAAACTTAAGACAGAAGGCGCGTTGGTGGCGCCCCTTTCCTTGCGACGACGCCAAAATACCACTTTACGCGTTTTCTCGTCTTTTCGCATCCGACTTGTCCGGTTCTTTGGACAAGTCCAAGAAACCCTTTCAACATCACGTCGTACTATCGACACTCGCTACGAGTAGCATCGTGCCGAATGAACATGGGACGAGGAGAAGAGGGGAAGGAGTGGGGGGGCCGAGGGGGCCCAACGCAAGGGCCGTTGCATGCCATTGGGACGTTGGAGGGAGAATGACGTGGGAAGCGAGACAAACTCATTTACAGATGCAGCAAGGGAAAGACGACTGGAGGGAAGAAAAGAGACAAGAGGTGAGGAGGAGGCGTACTTTGCTGTTTGACTCTGTGCGCTAGTCTGGGAGCCCTGGGTGCATCGTGCCCAGCTCTGCGTCGGAGCTGTTTCAAGATGGTGCACGACGAAGCTTAAGGACGAGGCTAGCCTGCAGGCCCCTTTTCTGGGTCTTGCAAGGAGGGAGAAAAAAGAAAAAAAGAAGAAAAAAGAAATAAATAAAGAACAGAAGAACAAAAAGGTGCGCCAAGCGAGTGGAGACGCGTTTTTTTTTTTTTTTTTTTTTTTTGGAGAAAGAACGATGACGGTGCAGGGACGGAGCAGAGAAGCCAGACGAAAGCAGGGCATAAGCAAGGCAAGGCCAAGACACGAGTGAGAAGGGCGAGAAGAGAGACCGTCGTGAGAAAAGGGTGAGGCTGAGACAAGGAGAAAGGGGGACGGGGGAGGAGGGAGACGAGAAGAGGGGCACGCAGGGCACCATCGCGATGACGGAAGACGACGTTCTCGAAAAGTACGTTGCTCACGTCGAGGGGTTGAAGGCGCGGCTGGAATGGAGGGAGTGAGACACCGAGGCCTCCTCACGTTGTCGATGTGTACTTGTACGAAGAGCTGTTCTCGGTATTCAGTCTTTTTGTCTTCTCGTCTTTTTAGGGGTTGCCGTTTCCCGGTTTTGCGATGCATCGTCTGGTTCCGTTGCATTCCTGGGAAATAGTCTCCGAGGACAGAGACAGAAACTCTCGGCGTCGACGTCCGCCCTCCGGCCTGGTCTGGCCTGGCTTGGCCAAGCACATGCTCCCTGACCAGCTTGACAGGCCAAGCCCCAAGACGCCCCCTGCGCCAACTCTGGTGGTTGGTTGTCTTGCCCTTCACACCATAGCTGCACCACGCACTTGCACCAACAAGCCGAGCAAGGACACCATCTTGCTCGTATCATAAAAATCAAGTTGAAAAACTAGTGAAAAGAACGACGCGTGACTCGAGGCTGGCCAGCTTTACGATGAGACCAGCCGGCGCGACCAGCTCGACCAGCTCGACCAGCTCGACCAGCTCGACCAGCGCAACCAGCACAACCAGCTGGATAGACGAAGCCATCTCGACGGCCACCTTTTGGACGCCCGTTTCGACAATCACCGGTCAGTCATTTTGAGCGCACGCCCTCCACGACAAAACCACACAACACCACAAACAACCAGCACTAGTGGCGACCGCGGCTGGTCGTTCTGTCACGCCCTCGTGGTCGCTGGTTTTTAGACTGGCTCGACTGACTTTTGGGTCGGAGGCTGGCGCGTCTGGCAACAGGAAAAAAGAGTGCTAACGTAGTCGGCGATGCGTCCGGAAGAGATAGGGAGTTGCGTTCACGAACAAGTATCGAAGTTGCGATTTTGGCCGTCCTTTTTTTTTTGTCTCTGTTGCATCGTCTCGCTGTTTGCTCTTCTTGGAAACGGATGTCGTCTTGTCTGTCTCGTCGTTTCCCCTCTTCATGCGGGTGCTGAGTTTGGGCACGCTGCAGATTGGCCGTCTGGTGGCTCTGGTTGGCTGAATGACAAAACTGTCGTTTTTTTGGTGCGATTTTGTGCTGCATATTTTGCTCTTTTTTCTTCTGCACCAAACACATGTCTGAACAACCACAAAATGCAACACACCTCAAAAATGCGCACGAGACGTTTGCCGCTCCCAAAAATGAAAATGGGCAGTGGAGAGGCCGGCGAGCGCTTCCACGCTCCCACGATTCCACGAGGACTCTCCGCATAAACAGAGGTTGGCGATGGGCTGGTGATGGATGTTGGATGGCGTCCTGCAATATCGGTTGTCTGCAATAGTAGGGCCACTATTGTCAACAGGAACAACAGAACGACGGTCCTTCCAACCGACAACCATATCGAACTATCGTACTATTCTCATAAAAGTACTCCCGACTGCTCCCAACTGGCTGGATCAATTGTCCTGTGGGGGAGGGGCTGGGATGTCGAGGGTGTTCTCCCGCCGCGGACGTCGACCAGCGTGTGCTGTGCTTGGGAACGCAATGTATGCGTTTATGCCGTGTCGATCGATTTTCATTGCATCCGCCCGCTGCGATACGCTGCGATACGCTCGGCAGGTAGCTCGACATTGCTTTAACCCCTCGGCCTTTCTTTTTTTGCCCTTTTCTTCATCCATATTCGTTTTCCATGTCCGTTCCTCGCCGACTTGTCAACTTGTCAGCACATGGCACGCCTGTCAGCTCATGGCATGTGGCTTCCTGACAGGCCTCCGTTGTTTTTTCGTTTGTGTTTGCCAGTTTGTCGGGAGACCGTCATGTCCTAGGTCATGTCCTAGGGATGTTATCACGGAACAGGTCCGGAGAAACAGGAAACACGAAACATTCAAGAGAGGCGGGGAGGCAGGACGGCGACTGCCGAAACGACATTATCGCGTGGTGAGAGCCCGTTATCGAGGCCCGGCGTCTATCAAAACAGCGCGCCGACGCTCCTTTTGTCATTTTGTCATTTTGTCAGTCTGTCAGTGTGTCATTTCCCCATTTTTGCACCCTTTCCCATGAGGACAGCCACGGTCCTCTGTCAGAAAACGGGCCAACAGGACGGCTGCCAAGGGCCAGGCTCATGATAGCCCATGGTACTCGTAGCCCATGACCCCGAATGGCCCCAAACGACACAAGACCGGCACTGCCGTCCCAAGACGAAGCGGCGCACTGCTCATAGTAGCGTTCAGCATCGCCGGACGTGAACGATTGCGGCAAAAAAAAACGAGGCAACGTGCTCGATGCTGCGCTAATTTGTTCCGTAGCACGGTGGTCTATAAAGATAAGTCAAAATAGTCAAAATAGTCAAGATAGTGCAGCAATGGCCTCGCCTTGGGGAATGGCCCACGGACTCGGATCGAGAACAGAACAAGAGACGGTTCGCTTGTCGTCGAGGGCAATACTCGGAGGGAGCCGGGCGCCAACAGGTTTCGTCTGTCGCTGGATGTGTGGCGGTTGTCAGTCGTCCTCGTGGGTGGTCTTGGTGGTGTAAGTCGTAGCAGTGTCGCAGCGTAATAGTGTCGTAGTGTCGTCCCCTCTTTTTGGCCTTCTTCCAAAATGCTCTAATAATAACTTTTTTGGCTCCGGTTCGGCTCACATCGCTAGCGCTACCACACGACTGACCTGCAACCTGCAACCTGCAGCAGCACCAGCCACGCCCCCCCGCGGAAGTCTAGTCTCCGTTGCAAGTCGCAGGTCGTAAGTCGCAAGTACGGCTCTGGCCATTCAGACGACGAAGACCATCGATCCAGCCCGCCAGCCACACTCCGACCTGCAGTCATTCCCGTGGGCTGAGTGTGTCAGAACCTTTTTCTGTTTCTCTTTTTCTTCTTTTGCACTTCTTTTGCACGTCTTTTCGGCGTTCTTTTTTGTGTGTCGCCTCACACGTAAGAATAGGGTAATATGACCACACGAGAATGGCGGTGGCTGTTTTCCGTCTTCGTCCTCGTTGTTCCCGGCGCTGTGCACACTCTTCGTGTGCTTTCCTCGTTCTTTCATGGCTCCTTCCTCATTGTTTTGTGTGCCTCTTGTTTTCCTTTTTGCTCTTTTCGGAAGACTCGCCGCCGGTCGGAGACCATCTCTTGGCTGGCCTTCCTTGCCTGCGATCCTGCGTTCTGCCCTGTCTGCCCAGTCTCCCAGGCTCGCCAGGGTCCTCTGGTCTGTGCATCGCAACTGGAATGCAGTGCATCCGTTGCCTGGTCCTTTTGTTTCTCGTCCTCCGCCCTCGTTCCCAGTCTACAAGGAGCACTGGCATGCTCGGTGTCTCACCAAAGACCCTATCGACCCTGTCCTGTGAGGAATGCGCAAGGAACGCGCACTAACACGAGGGCGTACAAGTCTTTTTTCTGTGCTTGTTGTCGTACGCAGCTACATAGCAAACAGCTTGCTTTCGGAGGATTCTGTATTGTCACTGGGATTCGCCCTCGCCTGGTGCCACAGCTGACTCCATGCGGCACTCCGAGAGACGAAAAAAGAGCCTCGAGAGAAGGGGGGAAAACGTTCGATTTGTGCTCGCATCGTAGGCTCGGGCTGCAGTGAGCCTATGCCTGTGCCTGTAGTCTGTACCTGTGTGCCTGTGCTCACGTCGAACGGAGAAAAGAAAGTCGACGACGGCCACGCCGTCTCTCTCTCTCTCTCTCTCTTTGCCCTCGTTTCTTGTGTAAGCTGTTCGTCACCCCCCCTGTGTGGGTGTCTGTCCCGGACGTCGTACGTCGTTCAATGCCGTTGGTACGGGTGTACTATGTGCGCCGTCCGCTGTGATAGAGTGTGATAGATGAAGCAACGCTTGGTGCTTGGTGCTTGGTGTTTGCATTTTTGTCACTTTTTGCATTTTGCATTAATTCTTGTTTGGCGTAGTAAGGCACAGGGGTGGGGGAACAACGGAGAAAGGGCATTTCGAACAAGGGAAGGAGGGACCGAGGTGCGGAACAACGAGAAAAAGAGGCAAGAGCGAACAGACCCGACGAGAGAGAACCGGTCGTCTTTTGCAGCGTCCCAAACACAATATCTTGCGAAGTAATACTCCGTACGAAGTAGGGGCAACAGAAATGGGAAGAACGTGTTTGGGTTTGGTGTGCCAGAGCGAACTGACAACAGCAATAGGGAAAGAGCACACTGTTGACTGATACCGGGCGTGTATTTTGCCTTTTCGGGGCCACGGCAGGGGGGGTGGGGTGTGCCTTCCTTACCAAGGGCTGCCCGCCAAGGGGGTGCGCGCGAGCGCGCGGGAGTTTGAGTGTGGGAGGTGTGGGTGTGGGGCCAGGGAGGTGCACTCGAGCGAGTCGAGCTAGAGCTGGCTCCAAGACAGTCTCTCATAGTGGTGTGTCTGTCTTGACTGCACCTGCCCTCTGATCCCCCAGCCTGGTTAAAAGATCCTCATCCTGCCTCTCCTCCCCCCCGCCGCCGGTCGTGCTTTCCTATTATTCTTGACTTTATGATCTTCTCTTCTTATTTTTCTCCTTTGCTCCTTCTTCTTTCTTCTCATATTCCCTTATTTTTCTCTCATCGTGACTTCCTCCTTTTTTTCTCTTTCTTCTTTGCTTCTCCAAATAACTTAGCTTTGACCCACCGCTCCTGCCCCAACCCAAAGCCTTGGGAGATTGCTGTGGAGAGTCTTCTGCCCGAAAGAAGCCTGATCGAACAAACGGCCCCTATTCTCTGGAGTCTTTGCTCGGTTTTTTCTCTTCCCCGGCGGAACTAGACCTTCTTGAGCTCAAACAACGGAAAGAAAGAAACGAGCAGAGAAAAAAAATACGACAGGGGTGGCTCGAACGCGGCGATCGAAAAGACGCGGTGACAAAGGGCTCCTTTTGGCGTCTTTTGTTTTCTTCAGTTTCTTTGCTCTCTTTCTCTCCTCGGACACAAACAACAAGGAAGGCGCACTCGACAAAGAATCCTTGACCGGCGCTCCTTCTCTTTGGTCTTCTCGCCATTCTCGCTCTTCTCGCTGCTTTCTTCATCTCTCTGTTCACCCGTCACTTCTCAGAACTACTTAAACGGCTGCCATGACGGCAGCTCACCCCCAAATGGCCGTCGACGACGACGTCGGCACAACACTCCTCCTCGCTAGAATGGACAGCCACGCACAGAAACAGCCCATGGGCTCGCCTCTGAGCTCACACAACGACACACCTCTCAAGGCCAAGACCGCACCACTCACCTCTGCCTCCTCACCTTCGCTCTCGCTCATCCCACCACCGCTCCCCCAGCGCGACGCTCGCCGCAACTCGTGCTTCCTCGACGCTCTGCTCGACCCCAAGACGGCACTCACTACAGACGCAACAGCCGCGCCTGCGGCGAACACGACCACACTAACTGGCCCGCCCACACCCCTCGACGTCTACCTCTCGTCCGAAGAGGACGCTTCGTCCATGGGCGAGCTGTCTGACTTTGACGACGACGAGTTCGACGAGTACGACGGCGAGTACGACGAGGCCACAGCTACATCGGCTGCCGTCGTCGTGCGGACCATAAGCAACAAGAGCGCCCCGGCCGCTATGACTACCACTACCACAACTACCACGACCTCTTCCCCATTACAAGACGGCACGGCGCCCTCGGCACCCGTCCGCCGCCACAGCCATGACGTCGCCCGTGTCGTCTCGGTCGTGTATGCAGGCAAGCCCTCGCTCGTCGACCTGGGTCTGGAGCGCGCGGCCCGCCGGCGGTCGCTCCACAACGGCCGCAGCGCTTCTTCCTCGTCGTCGTCGGTCGTGCTCTCCGAGACGCGTCCTTCGACGTCGAGCGGCGGCTCTATGCTGTCCACTGCACCCAGCAGCACCGTCAGCCCCGCGAAGCAGCACAAGCGGAACAGCTCGTCGGGCAGCATCAGCAGCCTTGGTGGCAGCAGCATGCTGGCGTCGTTCCGTGCACGCAAGCTGGCCATGACGGCCACTGCGAGCACGGTCACACTGGGCCGGAGTCTCGCCCCGGTCCTGACCTCGCTGGACACCACCATGCCTCCTCCGCCCTCGCCTACTGCCCCTGCTAGCGCCACTTCTACTACCACGCCCGTGTCGGGCCCCATCATGGCGGCACCCGCCCGGTCATTTACCACCTCGGCCCTGATGGCTGCACAGTCTACATCCGCGGCGTCGTCGCCCCGGACACCAACATTTGGTGCCGGCACTGGCAACCTGCTGCGCGGCATGACCCGCTCTCTGACGCTGAGCGGCCGTCGTGGCCTCGGCCGCCGCGAGTCCATGGCTGAGAAGGTGTCGACACCCACATCGGCGACGGCCACATCGCCCGTTCTTTTCCCTGCCATGCTGCCGGCAGAGACTGTTTCCGCACTGCTTGCTTCGAGCAGCAACCCCAACAGTGCCGGCAACCGCAAGTCGCTGGCCATGTCGGTCGTCTCCTCCATGACGGCCATGAACGCGCCGCCGCCCGGGCCGCCCAACGAGGACGGCTTCGACGAGAGCGACAACGTCAGCACAGGCACAAGACGGCTGGCCATGCCGCCCGCCGAATTCGTCGTCTCCAAGAAGAGCACGGGCAGCAGCTTCCTCGGCAGCCTGACTGGACGTCGCCGGAGCATGAAGCTGCTGTAGCTTCTCTCACTCTTCTTTTCTACATTTTCTCTTCTTCTCAAACTACTTTAGGGACAAGGACATTGCATAAAAATTGGAAGGTACCATAGGACCAAGGGAACAACAGGACACAGCTGGGATTGTTTTAAGCATTTGCTTTTTTGGTGGGCAATTTTTTTTTTTTTTTTTTACGGACTCGTTTTTGGACGATTTGATGATACCCATCTTTCTCTCTTAGTCACACATTCGTTATGGACTATTATTTTTACGTTTGTTTTTACCTACTACTCATACAATTATGACTGCATCTCATGGGAGATGACAGAATTCCATTCACTTTTAACCATGCATCTTCTCATGAGCCTTTTTTTCTTTTTCCATTTAGTTATGTGCCATTTTGATTGCCATGTCCCCTGAATTTTACGAGTAGGCCGCCGCTGTTGTTTTATCTCCCTTTTTGATCGTAGTGGCGCGTTGGCTTTGTCTTACATACAAAGACCAATAGAGTAATACGTCGTACATAGCTTCAGGGACAAGCTCGCAAAGTCCAAAAGCGGCCCAGTTTTTTCCGTGTAAGTCCCCTTTTTTTTCTAGTGTGGGAATGTCTTAGTGAGTGTGTTCGGAGCCTTTGCGGGTACGACGTTAATAGGGATGAGTAGGTCAAAAAAGAAGGCAAAGATAAGACGAAACAAAACAAAACCTAGCAAAAAAGTGTGGTGGCTCTTTTTGCTCTCTTTTGGTTCGAGGAGTCACTACGACATTCACTTTATTCAATACGACATACTCTGTTTCCTCGAAACGAATTGAGCGAATGTCTTATGAGAGAGAAAAGAGCAAGAAAGGGAGAGACGAGTGACGTCTTTTCTTTCACATCATCTTTCATGAAGTTTGGGTGAAAGGAAATGCGAAAGCCATCTCTGCAAAAGTAGCCCAAGCCGGCCAAAGAAGAAAGGCCTCAGTGTCTCTCTTTTTCGCATCAGATGACTGTTTCCTTCTTTCCTTTGTTGTGTGCCTCGTTTTTCAAAGCGAGCGGCCTGTTTCAACGTCTCGGCGTTTCTTTTACTTTCTTTCTTTTCGTTTTCTTCTTCTTTTTGTCACTTCCGCGTTTAAGCTTCTTCTTTCTTTTTCCCTTCTCCTTCCTATCTTCCACCGTATTTTTTCTTCTCTTTTCCCTTTCCTCTTCTCTTCTCCTCTCTTCTTCACACGCCCCCTCAAAGTGCTGTTCCGATTCTGTATTGCTGTGGCTGCAGCCGCATGCTGTTTCCGTCTGTCTTTTCATGTATTTTTGCCATTCCGCCTTTCCGACTTTCGTTCGTTCTATTCTTTCTTTTCGTGTTAAGAGCCCTTTTCTTTACCCACTCCTCTGATATGGCTTCTTGCATTGCCGGGCAACTGTCGGCAGGGACAGCAGAATAGATACGTCCCACAGTTGAGGCAGCCCGCTCTGGGGCCTTTTGAGTTTACCCTGCCGCTGGCCGACGGCATGCGGTCGGTTCTCAACAATATAGGGATTGTGGACATTCATATCTGCCATGTGCACCGGAGCATACTTGCTGCAAAGGAAGCATGCAATTTGCCTTTCCCCAACTGCCCATCCCCAACAGAGGCCTATGAAACAAATTCGTAAGAGTGCTCGAGGCCAAAGCAAGAGCCCACAGCTCAAGGCCTCGAAATCTAGAGCTTATATTTTACCCAAGGCTGGCCCTGAGAAGGACGTGCGCAAAAGAGAGACAGACAGGGGAGCTTCTCCCACTGTCGTAATCAAATCGTCACGTCTTGGCGCTGGAGGGGGGTAACAGAAGAAAACATGAAGCAGGAGTACCCTCAGACCATTTTTGTGCCCATCCCCTTGTGCGAGGACGAGTTCGCCATCTAAACCGGGCAGGTTTCAAGTGACACAACGTAGTCCAAGTCAGAAAGATAGATGGAGTGAACAAAAAAAAGGGAAGCCCATTTTGGTCATTGTCAAGTCGTTTCAAAGCCACCATTTGTCTGCTGTATGACGAGGATGCAGCATCCCGACAATTATCAGCCTCGATGGCGTGCGGCACACAAACAATTAGCAAACAGCCTCGATTGTGTCGCAAAGGGTTCCTTGAACCTGTTCGACGGAGAAAACAGAAGCTTTGTGTCTTGTGCCATTGTGCTCTACTGCCTCCTTCGACAAGCATCCTCCTTGCCCATTCCCTGTGCGTCGTACTCCATTAAAGGTACGGCGTATTACGACGTACTCGTACTTTGTACGACGATTCGTCCTCCCGTACTATGCAAACCGCAAGATTGGGCGAACACAACCCCAGGACATGGGTCGGAGGGCGAGCAGAGGGGAAAGTCAGCCCAGACCCAGCTGTATCTTGGTCGTCCAGGTGTTCGTGCTGTGGATTACGTCGTAATTGAACCGGGGGGGGGAGGGGGGAGAAAGTCAATAGTGTAAACCTGTGGATGGGCAAAGGAGCCCGAATTCTTTTTTTAACCACAAACCTGCCACGCACCCAGTCCATCGTCCGTCCGTCCACCGCTGGCTGCAACGCAACGCTGAGCTGTCCTGCAGGGATCAAACACTTTTCCCCGCTTAATGAAGCACTCCAGCGTTTTCTTTGCCTTTAATTTGTCGAGTTCACGAACGTGCATCTTCCATCGAGGCTTTGTTCGGTGCTGGCGGATTAAGACTGTTGTTATTAGTTGGTGTGCTGGCTTTTGGGTTTTTATTTTTATTTTGTGTGCCTATCTGTCGACACTCGTCTTTCTGCATGTCTGTCACGTACAGAAGCCATAGTTTGTTTCTCCGCGTGTACGGAGCCCCTGTACAGACAGACCGCAGGTACACAGCCATCCCGCATATTGTGGCTGCAGCTGCACTGACCAAGTTTGACAAGGACAAAGAACGACGCAGGGAAGCAGATGCTCCGAGTTGGACATAGCGGAACAAATCATGATGACAGAAACGGAAAACGGGAAGGCGAACCGGGGGACAACACAAGCCACGATCAATACGTAGTTCTACCACGATAACCAGAAAAGAAAAGGATTGAAAGGGGAAATGGCCAAGGCTTTGGTTGCGTCGTCATATTCGACAACGTCGTCGCTGACGTTGTTCAACAATGCTTGCTAGGATCTGTCTACTACTGTCTCTTTCAGAAGGTGAGCATTGCCGGGGTAGGAATTGACAATGGCCCGAACAAACGCAATGCGTTCATTGAACGATTATTAACTAAAGATTGAAAGAAATTCCGGGGAAGGCACATTGGGCAGACGGAGCAAAGGGGAAAAAAAAGGAACGAGAGAAGTGCATTGTCTCGGATGACGTCCACTGCGCATCTTTACGACGCACGTCTTGACATTCAAGAAAGAAGATGTAAAGAAAAAGAGACAGAAGAAGAAGAAGAAAAGAACCCCTTGCATCGCCCGTCCCGCCTCTGCAAATTCTCCTGCAAGCTCTTTCCGGAGCCATGCCTTCCTTCTATGTTTCTTATTTACACGCCCCCTAGGCACGGGATGTGCCGGTTGTTAAAAAGGAAGGAAAGACCGAGGGGGAATAGAGAAAGAGAAGGAGCGACGATACTGGACAACGGCCTAGACTGGAAGGAACCATTCTCGAGAGGTTGCTCTTGCTGGCATAGTGATACACATAGTAAAGAAGCTATTAATATAGAGAACAATCTAATACACCTGCTGCAGCGCATCGACCCTCGGCCGCGGGGCCAGGTTTCTACAGCACGGCTCAACAACAGCTTTGTTTTGGATTGTCGGGAGGGGGGGATGGGGGTGGTTAAAAAAAATAGAGGAGAGCGAGAAGTGAAGAATATCACGAGTAAGAGGCGTCACAAGACAAGGCATCAAAAGAAAGAGGAAGACCAGCCATGCATCTCCCCATCCTCTACTATCGTGGAGCAGCATGCATCATATGCCCTGAATATATGGCATAGTCTCCTCGCCGGCGACTGGCCCGGCAAAAGACTGGGGAAAAGAGACCGCTCACAATGGACAGAGCGTCGGATTCCCCACAACCACTATCTGCTGTTATGCAAATAAAGAAGATCTCCGCTGGCCTGGGAAGATCATATGGTGACATAACCGACATCCGTTGGCCGAGAACCAGCCCGAATGGCAATCTCACGGGGAGGTCATTAAAAGATACAATATTATTTGGACTCTACACTTGCTAGGAGACTGCCGCTTCTCCGGCCGTCGAGGTATTGAAGTGTCGAGGATCAAATGGTCTACGGACTGGCTCAGCATCGTGATGTTTTCATAGTTTTATTTTTGTATTATTTTTGTATTGTTTCCGCTAAGTGAAGGATGATGAGAGGCAGCACCCCCCAAAATATTAGGAGTTGTAATTTGCTATTACGAAGACAATAAGTGACAACCGACCGGTCAGGCCCATCGTCTTCTCCCCTTCCATTCTGCCACCCTCCGCGCGTGTCTTTGTGCATGCCATATAAACAAATGAAGAAAAAAAGGGAAGGAGCTAAAATGGGAGTAAATAAAAACAATAGAAGAGGGAAGAAAAAAGGAAATAAAACAAGTAAAAGAGAGTTAAGAAATCGTTGTGAATACGAGGTTGATACCAAAAAAGTGGTTGCAAGAAAATGACAGTGTAGAGAGTGGGCAAAATGCATCCGTCCTCGATCGGGAGAGAAAGAACAGGAGAAAGAGACAGAGGGAACACCCATAAAGACGCGCCTCTTACGGCCCTTCCCCCTTCCACAAGACAGTGTCTCTATAATTGAGACACAGACTTGTTTTTTCACACCCACCCCGAAGAAAAGAGGGCTTCACGCCGTCCACCCTTTTTTGTTGTTCCCCAGTAGTGCGTCGAGCCCATGCCAAACCGATTCGTATCGCCGTTTTTTGGTCGTTGAGATGGGTAGTGCAAAAAGGGTCAAGTCTAGATCATCACCTCCTTTTTGGCTAGTGAGCACTTGCCCGCAAACACATATACATATGCAGCACTCTCCCTCTTTCGTCGTTGCTAGCACCGCCTTGCTGCAGATGCTGCACGTTCTTTTCGAGCTTTCCCCATCGCCTCAGCAGCCGCAGTCCCGCCTAATGGTCAGGTGGTAGAGGTGGTTGCCCGTAGTGTATACATTGTCTCGTGACATAACGAGCGACTGAAGAGGTTCCGGGGCACCGCCGGTGGGTATTTATGCCTTGCGGGAGCGGGTGGTGACACCGCTGGTCTTGCCAGTAGCGGGCTTGGCGCCCGTGGTCGAGGCGGTGGCGGGATGAGCGCCGACCAGCAGGTCATGCGGGTCGGGCAGGGGAGCCTGAGACATGCGGCGCACAGCCTTGCGGGACGTCGTCTTCTTGCCATCCTTGCGGTACGTGGCCAGGTAGAATGAGATGAACAGGACCAGGTACGAGCTGAGGATACCGATGCCGGCGAACGCAGCGAACTCCTCGCCAGAGCACTTGCCCATGTTGGGCATGTGCGGGAAGTAGGTCGAGGTGAAGTAGGTGTACGAGGCGAAGTAGACGAAGCCGAGATCGATGATGAACTGGATGATCTGGAACTTGGTGACCCACTCCTTCCACCAGATGCGGATGCCCCGGGCAGACTGGAAGTAGTACCAGTACATCACGACGTGGACGCCCAGGTTCAGGGTGATTGGAACCCACGACACGGCAGTCGAGCCGATCAGCTGGGTGTAGCACAGAAGAGCAGTGGCGCCGTGGTGGTAGCAGTGGAGGAAGGTGAGGGGCTTCTTCTTCAGGAACAGGAAGACGGTATCGAGCAGCTCTAGGTACTTGGTCAGGTACGTGAGCTGTGGAGAGGTATTGTTAGCATTGGCTTCTTACTGTCGCATTTGTGCACCAGATCAAAATACGTACGTAGTACAGGACAACCAGCTGCTGGGTCCAGCCACCCTCGTTGCTGCAAATGGAGTAGAAGATGCCGTGGCGGACAACGGTGGGGATCAGCTGCTCAGCGTACAGAACCAGCAGGAGGAAGCTGACGAGCGTCAACACATAGTTGTGGACCAGGAACAGCGCCTTCAACTTGAACGCCTCGCGGCTGCGCATGAGCTCGCGGCCACCGAAGATGATGAAGTAATAGACGACGATGAAGATGCTCGTCTCCTTGAGCGTCGACATGGGCGTCGAGCCAGCCACGAACTCGAACTCGTTGGCTGGGTAGCCGACCACGAGCTCAAACGCCTTGTTGAAGATGGGCCATAGCTTCAGGCCGAAGGGGCGGTCCAGCGTGGGCACGCCGAACTCGATCAAGTCACCGAAGGACGACATTGTGGGCGAATCGGGGAGGATGAAGAAGAGGAGAAAGATGGTCGTAGCAAGGAAGGCGAACTGAGGGCACGAGATGCGAGTTAGCAAAGGCGGCCAGCCATAAGGAGTGACGAGAAGGTAAAGGCACAAGCGAAATAATAGAAGAAGAAAACAGCCGTTGTAGAGAGACAGCGCGACAGATGCACACTGACGTGAATGGATTTGGAATAGTAAGGGGAAATCGTGAAGACGAAAGGGGGGAAGACAATAATATGGGGCTGCCCAAAAAAGGGGGAACAACGACGCGAAAAAGACGAGACGAGGGCCAAAAGGGTCCCAGAGGCAAAATAGGGGACACTCTTACCAACCAGTTCCCTTGCGTCGCGACGACCGCTTGAAGGCTTAAGAGGCAAAGCTCAACGCTGGAGAGTCGATCGAGACGACGAATTGGCAGCAACAAAAACTGTTGTCGGCCGTGAAACCCGAAAAATCGAGTGAAAAGGGGACGTCGAGTTGTGGATGCAGCCGGAAGTCGCAGGAAAAAAAGGAGCAAGAAAGAAAGAAAAAAAAAACGAAGAGAAACGAACAGTATTAAAAGGAGTGACGAGAAGATCCGAACCAGAAAAACACGAAGGGTTGAAAAGGAAGGAAAGGTTGACGAGAGGGATAGGAGAGAAAACGAAAAAGGAAAAAAAGAGATCGAGGAATAGAAAAGGTAGAAAGAGGCAAGAGGAAGAACAAAAAGAAGGGGGAAGGAAGTTTGGTTGAACGTGGCCTAGTAAAGATGGTCCTAAAGGGGGAAAGTCCGAGCTGGCCGCGGCGCGCGCGGAGCCAAAAGGTAGCTGCGATCCTCGATTTTTTGGGGCCTTCACAAGGAATACACACTGTGGAGGCAGGTGCGTGTCACAACCAGGGAAAGCGTGTGGAGGCTTCTGGGACAGTACGAGCAATCTTAAAATCAACGGTGGGGAACAAGGGAACAAATCTCAGCACTACAAGGGGGATTGTCCCTGCGACGAATGAGAGAGCGATCAAAGCCGTCGAAGCACTTACTTGAGGTCTTTTTGGCGCGTTTTGAATTGGGGGGTTTATTAAACAGCACTCGCAACTTCCGGCAGACGAGCAATTACCACAGGGAAAGACAGGAAGATATGGGACAAAAACAGCAGGAGCGCATCTGCAGAACTCGTAACTGCAAGTACACAAAGCCAAAGATACCTTTGGTTTCGGTGGCAACGGCAGGCACGATGGAGGTTACTCGCTAGCACCACAGGGCAAATTGTTTAAATGAGATGCACGCTTGGCCAATCAGATGCCCGGATGCGAGCCGTTATTCAGCTAACGCGTCCGAGGCCAGTGTTCTGCCGCCGCACACCGCCCTTGTCACAAGCAAAAAGGCGCGAAGATGCGTCTCGTATTACCAAAAAGCAATATTATCCCCCTGACTTTCGCGGCGCAGTTGCGTGTGTCTGGAGCGCGGTCTCGCCCATAGATAAAAGGAACAGGAATCTTAGATAAGAAGTTCCGGGCAGATCGGATCTCGAGAGCTGGGAGCATTGGACGACGCCGAGGCGCTGCTGAAACCAACTGGTCCAGGCTTGGTCCAGACCGTCCAAAGGACAGTGCACAGAGGCCCAATTGGGCATGCTCCGTACGACGTATTACTCCGTACAAAGTACTTGTTCGAGATTCACGATGGTCGAGTCCTCCATTACGCAATATCACAAGACAAACCCATTGTCGTTGTTGCGCAAGGCTTCTGAGCATTGACAAAGGGCAGTAGTTATCACGTGATACACACAGCCGCGAAATGCCCCGATGAAACCACAGCAAAATCCGCCAAGCTGCCAGATTGCGCCAGAGTCCGTCCAACAATGCTGCAATGCATGACGAGCAACTGGCAGAGAGCTGTGCACATGCGACAGCGGAACTGTTGGAGCTTCGATCAAGAGACGAAGATAAGGGGCCAAACTGAGAGTGCGCGGTTGGGGACCAGCACTCCGTACCTGAACCCGTGATCTAAATGCACATCGTTTCCAGTTGCAGCTGTGAGCCGTGCATAGGGAAGGAGCTGCAGCCCTCACCTTGCTCCTTCCATGTTTATCTCGCCAGGCGCACCAGAACAATCAGAAAAGTCAGTCCACCCGGCGATTGGGAAAGCGCGTTTGGTGATTGGGCCAGTTGTGGGGAAGCTTTGGCCTGGTGTCCCTAAAAATCTCTGCCTGAGGCGCCAACGCCAGGCGCTCTTTGGGGGAAGTTGCACGAGTTTGGCGGGAAAAGAACGGGGGGTTCGCAGGGAGAGAGCGAGGAGGGGTGGGTTCCTTTCCAGTGCTAGCCACAGCGCCTGGGTACCTTCCCCAGCAGGCGACAAAGCCCGCAACTCAGCAGCCATAGTGTGGCATTACGGGAAAGAGCCATTGTAACCGAGAGGGAAAAAAACATCATTCGATTCCCGCTTGCTGCCTCTTTTTCTCCCTTCCCTTTCCGCTTCCTCTCCTCTCGCCCTCTTCTGCCTCTTCTTTTTGACGCCTTTCTCTCGACCGCTCTACGCCCACGCCCCCCTCCTCTGCCAATTCGAAACGCACCGTCTTTTTCTTCCCAGCCCAATTCCGACGAGCGGCCCTGCGGCAACGCCAATTGAACGTGCGAAAATATTTTTAACCGACGATTTTTCGTCTTCTCGTCATATCCCGGCAAAACCTCCAAGCTCTCCTCTCCACCACCCACCGACCGCCACCCACCAACCACCCGCCAGCATGTCCGCCTCGGTTTTCCGTGCCGCCGCCCGCGGTTTCCGGGCCCCCATTGTCGCCCGCCCCGCCGCCGTGGCCGCCCGCACCGCCTTTGTCCAGAAGGCCAGCTTCAGCGCCGGCGCGCGTCTCCGGTCCGAGCACCAGGAGGAGACCTTTGAGGAGTTCACCGCCAGGTACGCGCGATGCGATATGCGATGCGAGGAGAGGAGGACGACCGAATTGGCGCAATTGGTCGCATTGGGGGAGGGCGGAGGTGCGCAATCGGAGCAGCGGAAGCGGACCCGTCAGGCTTTCTCTTCGGTGGGAGCTCTGTGGCCGCTTCGGACCGCTCCGAGGGCCGCCTTCTGGTCTCCTGACTGCTGTCTGAGTCAATTGACCTGAGAATTGAAGCTAACCCGCGTGTCTAGATATGAGAAGGAGTTTGACTCCGTGCAGGACGTCTTTGAGCTCCAGCGCAACCTGAACAACGCCTTCGCCTACGACCTGGTTCCCTCGCCGTCCGTGCTCATTGCTGCGTTAAAAGCCGCCCGGAGAGTGAACGACTACCCCACCGCCGTCCGCGTTTTTGAGGGTACGTGACCGCTACGTGGAGTCATCGCACACAACCAACTCGCCGTTCCTATATACTAACGTACCCTTTTCACAGGCATCAAGGCCAAGGTCGAGAACAAGGGCCAGTACCAGCAGTACCTTGACGAGCTCAAGCCCCTGAAGGAGGAGCTTGGCATTGTTCTGAAGGAGGAGCTGTACCCCGAGGAGTCCGCCTAAGTTTTACGGGTTGGAATTTCAAAGGAGTTGCCGCAATGCATGGTGTCCGGGCCTTGAAGGGCATGACGAAAGAAGGGGCCGTTGGTTTCTTATGAGAACCGGCTGGTCCCCCATGGCGGCAATGGCGAACGGGTAATTGACGTTGTAGGAAAGCCATGAAGCAACGAAGCGAGGCAGAGGAAGCAGGGGAAGTAGAGCCCCAACAGCATAAGACGATGCATGCAAAGATGGAAAAAGATCTATAAAACCGCACAAAAAACCCTGTATATTTCCCTCCAACACTAGATTTTTAACTCATTTTTTGTCTTTCCATTATTCCTTTGGTAGTATCATTGGAGCTGGTAGAGTAGCTGAACGGGTTTACATTTTTATTATTCTCTCATCACGAGGCGTGCTTTGAATTTTGAAATGTTCTTTGAAATTATAGCCAGTAGTATTAATCCTTCTGCCCGAGGGTACTGCGTAGTACAAAGTATAACAGCCGTTTGAAAACAATACTTGGAAAGAGATGGCAGCCGCGCAATACCAACGCATGAATGAGAAAAGACAAAACCAAATGGCAAACGACGACATGAAGCATACTCTTGCTTTTGTTTTCTGTCCCCTTTTCTCCCATGATCTCCTCGCGTGCTCTTTCCTCGCCCTTTCCCTCCTCTGTTCTCAAATTAGACCTCAATCGCAAACACTTCGCCCTGCAGCACGGCCTCGAGTTGCGCCTGGAGGTCCTCGGCTTCCTTCACAAGCCTGGACAGGCGCATGCTCGCCATGCTGGCCAGAGTCGGATTGTCAGACCGTGAAGCGTCCCTGGCCTCGTCAGCCACGGCCGTGGCCTCCTGGACCTGATGCACGAGCCGCAGTACGTCTCCAAGGCTGCCAAACTCGGGCGCGAGGACGTCTTCCGGGTTGGGAATGGGCGTCGTTGGCAGATCGTAATCGCTCCCCGTGTCAAAGACGTTGCCGTCGTCCATGCCAATGTCGCCACTAGCAGCGACGCCGCCGAAGATCGGGTCCCCCGCCGCTATGGCTGCCGCCATAAACTCGTCCCAGTGCTCCAGCTCTTCTTCTTCGTACGTCATGTCGGCCTGTGCCATTAACGCCGCGTCGACCTCGTCTTGCTCGCGTAGGGCCCAGCGGATGCAGGAGCGGATCAATCCTTGATGGCGTCTCGACAAGTTTTGGGAAGTATCGGGAAGTGGGACGGAGGGCTCAGCGTTGGCGTCGACGTTGGTGTTGGGATCTGTTGCGGCCAGAGGCGTGCTGGGCGGGCTCGTTCCATGAAAGGTCGGCTTTTGGCTGTTGCCAAACGCGCTGCCCTCGCCACCACCACTCTGATACTCCTCGTCCTCGTCTTCGTCGCCAAAGTCAAAGTCCTCGTCCATCATCTCTTCGTCGACATCTGACCCGATTCCGTAGTCTTCTTCGTCGTCTGCGTCGTTTGCGTCTTCGTTTCCCCCGTTGTCGGTTGTCGTACCGTCAGGCAGGGTGTACGAGACATCGTTGATGTTGTTGTCAATATTGCCGCTGCTGGCTCGCTGGTCGTTGCCGTCGCGCTGTGTCCACGCTTGCCGCCGCAACCGCTCTTGATGGTTTTCCCACCAGACATCAATCCTTTCCTGCAGATTCAGCGTGCCCCACCGGATCTTGAGCGCTTGGTACGGCTGCCACTCGTCGTCGTGCACGGGGACGTTGCCGCATCGGTCGCCCAGCCGCAGCTCGGGCACAGGGTACATGTCCTCAGCGGCTTCCTTGCTGACCAGTGCCACCAGTGCTGCATGATCGCTGCTGAGGCCTTCGCCAGTAGCACCAGCGGAAGCTTCGATGTTCTCCTTGTTATCGTTGTCTTCGTCATCGGTGTCGATATGGCCAACGTCCTTGTCATCTTCGTCGTCCGAGATGTACAGCTCATCGAGCGAGGGGAGCAGATTTTCACCCGTGTTGAAGTCGCGATTGCCCCAGACTCCCATGTAAGGAACGTGGCTGTTCAGGTCCAGGTGCTCCTCCGGGTGGGTGCGCATGCGGCGCGCGGCTTCCAGCGGAGCCAGCTCGTCCGGGCGGAGCAGATGCTGCGTGCCCTGGCCCCAGCCCTCGAGGTGACCAATGCCCATCTCCCAGACTGGAACCGTCTGCATGATGTCGTCGAGGGCTGCACGCCGGGGACGGTCGGTTTGCTGCTGCTGCGAGTGGGCATCGGCGAGAGGCTGATCAAAACCATAGCTGGAGTCGGCATCGAAATCGAGGCTCGTACTGAAATCAACGAAATTGTTCTCGTGGTCAACATTCAGTTGCGCCATGGGAGGGTTCTCGCCGCCCAAGTGTTCTGTAGTGGCTGACGATCCATCCTGACCATGGGCATCCATTGCATCGCCAACGGCGGCGGGAGTGTCAAAGTCCAAGTCAAAGATGCCGAGATCGAGAAGCGCTTCCAGGGATCTTGGAATGGCGATGTTGTAGCCGCTCGGGTCGGAGATAAGCGCTGCCTCTGCCGTTGCCATCGAACTAAGAATCTGCGCGGCATTGTGATCAACAGCGTCCATGGGCATAAACTGCGAGTGTACCGGTCCTCCCGTTTGGTGTTGGTGACTAGTTGCAGCCGGCGGTGTGTAGTCGTACCGGACCTTGAGCTCCATTACCTCTCGGGCCGTTCGAAAAGCTTTACCGCGCATGAGATTCCAGAGGACATCAAAGCCGCTGCGTTGGCCAAGTAGCGTCTCGACGAGGGAGTGCTCTGGTAGCTCCTGTTGCTGGCGTAGGACAAATGCGGCAGCGGCGGCGGCTGCATCGTCATGAACACCGACGGAGGCAGCACTTGCCATCGGATCGGGAAGCATCTCTGCGGCGATCGCAGCTGCGTCTGCAAAGGAGTGGTCTGGGCCCTGGAGCGGGTCATGGAAGTACAGGACGAGCTTGACGTGGAACATCTGGATGGTCAGGAGGTCCTCGTCGGAAAAAAGCGTTTCGTTCTGGAGCATGTCCACTCGGTCGTGGTTCGTCGGAATGTCCATGAGCAGCCATATCTTCTTCAAAGCGGCCGTGGCTGTTGGCAGTGGGAGACGATGGCCCGCACGAGCAAGTGTAGCGACAATGTCGCGGACCTTGCGCTCTCGACTGACCAGCATGTTGACGTAGCGAAGCGTCGGGGCGCGCTGAGGCGGCTGGGCGGACTGGCCGTTGTCCTCCGTGTGGCTGGGTAGGGGAATGGTTGCTTTAATGTAGAGCTTCCAGGGGAAGATTCTCACAGTCTCAGCCGATGCAAACTGACGGGCCATGCGCAGCACGTTGCCTTCCAGGTCGTTGTCAAATGTGGCCTTGAACACACGGCTGACGCGGTACAGAACGAGGATGTCGTTCAGCTTCAAGAACTTGCACACGTGTAGGACGATGTCGAGACAAGAGGAGATCGAATTGATGAGATCAAATTTGATGCTGGTTGCCACTGGTCGAGGAGACTGGAAGCCGGACTCTTGGTGGCCAGCCGTGGGCATTTCCTGCGCACTGGAGCTGCGGCTGGTGAGCGGAAGGGGCTGAAACTGAACGCCACCGTCTTCGTTTTCGTCGTTTTGCATGGCAGGGTGGCCGAGCGACACGGTCCTGGAGATGAGACGTCGCTTTGGGGCCGGCGGTGTCGACTGCAGTTGCTCTGTCATAGGTCGCTTCTCGCCAAGCTGGCGTTGGCGACGGGGCTGGAGAGCCTGCATAGGCTGGACTGGCATCATTGTCAGGCCGCTCTCTGCATTTGTGTGTCCGTCTGGTGCGCTCACGATGCCCTTGAAGTACTTGGTCCAGGACAAGACCGTTCCTGGCTCGCAGGCTGTGAATGACCGGGGTTGGCAATTGTCTCCAAGGCGAACGTTGGCCAGACTCTGCGTGAGGATTTGAATCGATCCATTGTCGATGGCAGTGCCTGGTATGTCATGAGGGAAAGTAGGGGGGTTCGTGTGGAGCGCTGACCAAACTTTGTCGAGCTCGCGATATCCATGTCCGATGCCCTTGCCCGGCGCCTCGGCATTGAGCTTGTGCCAGTCTTGAAAAAGCAGATTGCGCCCGTGGAGGACATCTGTGATCTGCTTAGTCGTGTACCGACCACGACCAATGTCGCGGCGAATGCGGCGATTAGCGCGATGGGTGGCACGGTTAATGGCTTGTTGGAGCTTGACCGAGTGAGCCGGAGCAGCCACGGGCGTGTTCGTTGTGGCCGGCATTGGTGCTGTTTGCACGGTCGCTGCACCAGTAGCAGCATATGCGAAACTGCCACTGGATGTGGCTGTCGTTGTCGATCGGAAAGACTGGGCAAACGGTGCTGGCGACGGGAGAAGCGCGGACGAGTCTCCTGGCAAATTTTGAATGGCGGTCGCGATGTCTTGCAGGTCTAGAGGCAGCGCGCGCTTCTTGCCCTGGGCGGTCGACGAAGAGAGATCCATGGCTGCCGCGTAGCTTTGCACTGAGATGGGCAAAGAGAGACGATGAAGGCTGGTGTCGATGAAGGGGAGAAAAAGAGAAAAAGGGGGAAGAGGAGTAAAAGAAGAGGATAAAAGAGCGACAAGAAAAAAAAAAGCAAAACGCAAAAGGCGTGTGGGTTGGGAACAGGAAGAAATCAAGTCGAAGAACGAAAAGTAGAACCGAGCAAGCCCATCTCAGTAGGAAAGAAAAAGGGTGTCAATGGGAGCAGGCATCTGTTCTGTTGTATTCAATGGCGTTGGCTGGCCAAAAATGGCACAAAATGAAGCTATTCACAAGTCACAAGTCCCAAAGTCAATAGAGCAGCAAGGCCTCGAATAACGACAATAGCAAGAAACAGAAGGTAAAGGCACACGCCAAGGCCGGGTAAAAGTGGAACAATAGCAAGAGCACAAACTTACCTTGCTGTGAAAACAGAGGAATCGAGGCCAGAGAAGGGCGGCCCATAAAAACAGTGTTACACAAGGCGTGGGATGACGAACGAGAAAAACAACAAGAGGGGTCACAAGACGAGCTTGGTGCTTTCTGGTGCTCGTTTGCCCGCCTTGTTGCCTGTCGCTCGCCCCCGAGGCCTGCTGGAGGGGTGTTGAACGAACGGTAATAGGAGAAGCACGACAAACGACAAAATGAGAATCAAGATGAAAAGAACTTTTATATTAAGCATTGCCTCCAATCTGCCGCCAAAAGAAAGACACTGGTCCTTGCATTCGCGTTCCTTGGACGGCAGCTTCGTGACGGGAAGCCATGGCTTGGCCTTCGCGTCCTCATCCTCCCTCCCATCTCTTCCCGAAGCCCCAAATACGCCGTTGTGAGAACAGTAAAAAAATCATCGAAGAAAATGTGGGTGGAATCAACCGACAGATGTCTCGCCAAGATACAAGAAAAATGGGAAATCAAACAAATCAGAAAGCGAAGAAATAAACCATAGAAAAAGCACCGTAAAAAGACAGATTCGATTCGTAAATGTCGAGGTCGATAAGAGTTAATGCGGAGTTTGGGGTGAAAGCAGACCTGTCGACATCAGGTTAGACGGCAGGTTGCTGGCATTGGTGTCGCGGGAGACCGGTCTCTAACGGTCCATCTCGTCCACCGGCAGCTCTGCGTCGTCGCGGCCGACAATAGAGTCTGCAACCTTCCAGATTTGCAGCAGGTTGTCCTCGGCGGCACTACAAACCAGCCACGAGTCGGCCGGGTTGGGGTTCCAGCTGAAGTCGGCTAGATGGTTCGTGTGGCCGCCGTGCATGAACAGCAGCTCGGGGGGGCCGTCCTCCTGGTCGTCGGGCAGCTGCTCCTCGCCAACGCGGCTGAGGTCCCAGAAGATGATGCGGCGGTCGTAGGAGCCACTGCCCAGGATGGCAGCCTCGTGCGGGTGCCACGACAGCGACGTGACGGCGTCGTTGTGGCCTTCGAGGGTGTGCACCTTCTCGCGCACGTTGCGCAGATCCCACAGGCCGATCGTCTTGTCTGCCGACGCCGTGGCCACAATGTACTCGCTGGTCGGGTTGAAGGCGAGCGCGTTGATCGCGTCCGTGTGCCCGTCGCGCGCCACTAGGGCCGCCTTGTCGTTCGTGGCCTGTCGCACGTCCACCACCTGCAGCGTCATGTCGTCCGACACACTGCCCAGGAAGCTCTTGCTGATCGGGTGGTACTGCACGTCGTTGACAATGTTTTTGTGGTGAGTGAAGCGCCGTGCGGGCTTAAGAATCTTGCTGCCGGCCGTAGCCTGCTTGAGGTCCCACAGGCACACCGTGGTGTCCTCGCTGCCCGACGCCAGGCAGCCGGCCTCGTGCGGGTTCCACGCCAGGCCAAAGCCCTCCTGCTTGTGGCCCAACAGCTCAAACTGCGGGTTGACGGTGCCCGTGGGCGTTAGGCTGTGCTTGGTGCGGTCGAAGATGAGCACGCGGCCGTCAACACACAGCGTGGCCAGGATGTCCGGGTTCTGCGGCTGATAGCGCGCCTTGTTGACCTCCTGCGGGTGGTCGATGCGCTGCACAATGTTGAAGCTGATGGACGGCGCGCCAGCACCGTTGCTGCCAGCTGCGCCGTTGCTGCCGCTACCGCTACCGCTGCCGTTGTTGGCCCCACTGGTGCCCTTGTTGCCGTAGCCGCCGATCTCGCCGCGCTCCTCGTCGTAGTCGTTCACGTTCGGCTCGTTCAGCATTGGGATCGAGACCTCGGCGATCTGCAGGTAGTTGGGCAGGTCCTCGGACGTGTGCGTGCCGAGAAGCAGCCGGTAGACGCGCGATTTCTTCTCCTCGAGCACCTTGACGTCGGGGAACCACTGTGTCGTCAGAGTCGGCCACGGCAGGGCATTGCTAGAGTCCGGTTAGATGTGGTAGGTAAATCTGGGAGTGATCTTATAGCGACCTACCTCAGGATCATGTCGTAGAGAAATGGGCTGTTCTTCTTCCATGTCTTGTACTCTGGGGAAGCACATATGTTAGCCCATGCCGCCTTCCACATTTCGCCCATCCTATCCTCGGTTTCCCCTCATTCTCTCGCCATGCGTCCCCAATCGTTTCTTCCTCACTCTTATCTCGTATTTCGACATACCTTCGTTGATCACTCGCTGCTCCTGATCGATGCTGGTGCCATCATCGCGCTGCATGTCCACTGAAATTGTGAAATCAGATCGTTAGCATCAAACGAATCGCAAGCTCTTTGACCGCCCTCTCGGCCATCTGCTGGACAAAAAAAGAAGCAGAAAGCTCTTCTCCTCGGAAAAGACTCACCATCCACGTCGTCCACAACCTGCGCGCCCTGGGGGGCCATGTTTGCGACCAAATAAGCTTCTTGGGGGAAGGAGAACTGAAGCTGGTGTGAGGGAGGCAGAGGTTCGTTCACGGAGGGCGCAAATTTGATGAAAAGCCGGATTGATCAACCTTGAACGATCAAGACGGGTTGAGCAAGATATCGAGGTCGGTCAGGGGTTGGTGAAGTAAATTGGTGGGAAGATCGAGGTAAGAAGGCAGCCAGAGGGAGGGGGCAGGAAAGGAAACACGCCAAAAAGCTCAGGGAAACCGCGACAGACAAACCCGCGCCAAAACCTCACTCAGCCGGGGTTGCTCCTTCCCACGCAAAAAAGTCGCGTAAAGTGCACGGCGGGCGGTGAGGGGTGGCAGAACACGTACCAAAGTAGCTACAGCTACAGCTCGCGCAGCATAGCTGCTGATTGGCTGGTTCTTCGACGTATGACATTTACTGTTCACTTCACTTTGGTTTTCACTTTGTTTCCCCCAAACAATGTTGCTTTCATGACCGACTCGCTATCTTACTATTCGTACATAAAAACCCATGAGACAATGTCGTGAATAAACCCAAAAAAGGAGCCGTTATATTGCTCCCTCCTTTTACCATGAGCACCCACATGACTCCAGTGCTTTTTGTGCCCGAATAAGACGAAAAACTAGATGATGAGAAAGAAAAGAAAAAATGGCAAACAAGAACTTAACAAAATAAAAGCATATAAAACTAGATTGGGCCCATCTTTTTAGGTCCCGTACCTCCACTTTCACACTTCGGGTTGTCCGAACGGATCCTCTCAAGTTGCTGCCGGAGCAGGAGCAGGAGCAGGAGCAGGAGCAGACGCAGGCGCAGGCGCGGCAGCAGCGGCATTAGAGCTGTTGCCACCGCTGTTCTTCGGCTGCTGTTGGCCCGCGTTGTTACCGCCACGGCCGCCGGCGGCATTGCCGCGCGCACCACGACCGCGGCCACCGCGGCCGCGACCCCGGCCTCCACGGTTGGCCTCGAGGTTAGCAGGCGGGGGCACAGCATTGAACGACTGCGCCGCGGCCGCCGGGGCCGCAGCTTGCTGCTGCTGTTGGCCGTTGCCGTTGGCACCGCCACCACGGCCGCCGCGACCGCCACGGCCACCGCGTCCGTTGCCTTGTTGCTGCTGCTGCTGCTGCTGCTGCTGCTGCTGCTGTCCGCCGGTGCGGTACACAAGGCTGCTATGCTCGAGGGTCGTGCCAGGGCGGGGTCCCGGGCGCGACTGCGGCTGCTGCTGCTGCTGGCCGC